>OY757310.1:66255292-66784311 GCA_963583905.1 Stenurella melanura
CCATCTATTTTCAGTAAGATCAAAGGATGTTAGACAACTTTTGCTATATAAAAATGTTCTGTAACATTGATGTAAAGCACAAAAACGCACGCGTTTCAGTATTTCCAATTCATTCAATTCAATCTAGTTGCCTTGCCATAGTCGAAGTAGCGCGAGTGTCATTTGATTAGCTCCGAGTGAGTTAAAAAAATATGGAAACTGTATTAAGTGAAATTGAGTGGAGCCGGGAGTCGACATGTAAGCTAATTGAACTGTTTATTTATTTATTTATTTATTGCATACACTGTTCAACAGGTAAGATACCCAATTACAGAACGGGAATAAAGGCATACAAAGCATTAATTACATGATATACAACAACATAGAAAGAAAGTAAAATGAAGAAAAAATTTACTTAAATGTACGAACTATGAATAACTAATGATATGAAGAGAGAGAAAAAAAATAACACGGAAAATGTTTAAATATAAAAACTGTATATACATATATACACATATGTGATTCAAAGTAAATTAAGAAAAACAAAGACAATCACTGGTTATTTAATTTAGAACATTTTGTTTTATATCACTAAGGCTACAATTAAAAATATCGAAGTCGCTACATAATTTGTTAGAAGTACTGCAGATCGTATATAAAGGTGAATTATTTAGTACGTTGGTACGCGACGTAGGTAAATAGAAAACTTGGTGATTACGAGAGGTTTCGTGAGAAGCCGGTGCTTTGGGACCCAACATGCCATCAATATAAAGATAGGAACAAAAACATGATGCCGGGATGGACATCGCAAGAGAAATGCGTAGTAGCAAAATCGAGGCGAAGGAATAGATGAAACGAAGTCCAAGTGCTAAATAACTCAGACTTTGGAACCGCCACTTGCTAAAAATCTTAAAGTTAGGCCAATTTCTCTCTAACTGGTATAGCATTCCTGAATTTCGTGCATTCCTTCATTAACTTAAGACCAGTCATTGTTATCAAATACTCAAAATCAGAACTACTCATTCTTAAGAAATTCTTAAAGCTCCCATCACATCGAATGTCCAACTTTAAAGGATCACTGTTGTCCCTTTTAGATCATATAAAAGATCACGTCCACCGTATCTATATCTTGTTAAGAGCGACGGTCGCACCCAATATCTTCGTTTACGTCTTTGTTTTGCTAAGACGGCATAAGCTGCTGCCGCCAGAATCACTTCCACTCTGGTTGACAAATTATACCATACTGCTTTGCAAAAAGTTTGAAAAGCAAATGTTTTATCTCTTTATCCGTTTTGCAACAAATGTTTTCATGCAAAGTTATATCACATTTGTTAACATAGCCTCTACTACATATAACATTGCTATACGCTATTAATGTAAACGTAGCTTTAGACAGGTGCTTGAAAAGACTTATGAATACAGGATTGATACCCACCACTTATTCCTAGATTTCAGAAGCGCCTATAATAACACAGATATAATTTAATGTTTGAATTATTTTTATTATTACTATACTTCCACACCACTACGTGGATATTACAGGCAATGAAGGCAAACTTTTCTAAAAACCTCGCAAAAATTAATAAAAGGATCATCTCCGGGATTTAAGTAGGTAATAACCTGTGGAACTAATGATGCATTCTTTGCACTTCGAAGTTCCGAGAAAATTCAAAAAAATTTGGAGAAACTTTTTGATTTTCGGTATTTTTGCTCTAGCGGCTAAAATAATGAAAGTACAGAAACAAGTTTTCAACGATACTTGTAGCTCGTCTCTTTCTCTACAAAAAAGATCTTTACAAATGTTTGTCTTACTTAAGCCGTTTAGGAGATAAATCCAGTTTTCCACTTATAGTTTAGAGCCGCTCCAAAATGCGCGCAAAATGAGAATTTTGTGGGAGTTTCGTACGACCGGACACATCGATCGATAATTCTTACTATTCAGAGCCGCAAAAAAAATGAAAACAGCATAAAATGTAGAGAAAAGTCTCAGCTTTAATGTGGAACTAATCGTAAAATTCATACAAACTTTTATAATAGAGAAACAAGTGTTAGAAGATGACTTAGTAAACTTTGACTTTGATTTATTCATATCTTTGAGTTTTATGCCTCCTGCCTATTTCTCCCATAACAATGGGTGCTATTTCAATGCATGGATTCGATTCCATGCACTTTAATCTATATTTCGCGATAATTTCATTGAAGAATGAAGATGAAAAATAAGTTCTATGTGTGTTACTGTATAATTGTGCATTTTATGAACGTGTATGAGTAATGTAGACAAATTCAAAAAGTACTGCACGCATTAAAAAAACTCTAAAGTCATTCGAAAGAATATGTTTTATTGTACTTATATTCCAAAAATTAAGACTGTGCTATTATTATTAATTAAGATATAGCGAATTGAGCTCCAAAATTTGGAGGTGATTGATCGACGAGAAATATACCCTCCACTTTGATCGCAAGGCATATTTTTCCAACAAAAGTAATTGCAATAAAATGTTAATTGGATTAATATATCATTATATAAGAATATACAAGCAAAATGAATTATCATTCTAACGACTCCCGACAAAGATATGAATAAATCTGTGGATCAACTGTACAAGCTTTACTAAGCCATCTACTGACACTTTTTCTATATGATAAATTTTTTATGAATTTTGTGATTAGTTCCACAATAAAGCCGAGACTTTTCTTTACATTTCATGTTATTTTCATTTTTTTAGGGGCTCTGGATAGTAAGAATTATCGATCGATGAGCCCGGTCGTATGAAACTCCCGGAGAATTTTCATTTTCGCGCATTTCGAACCGGCTTCAAACTATAAGTGGAAAACTCGATTTATCTTCTAAACGGCTTAAGTAAGACAGAAATTTGTAAAGATCTTTTTTGTAGAGAAAGAGACGAGCTACAACTTTTGTTGGGATTGTTTTTTTCTCTATTTTCATTATTTTGGCTGCTAGAGCAAAAAACCTGAAAATCAAAAAGTTTCTCCAATTTTTTTTGAATTTTCCCGGAACTTAGAAGTGCAAAGAGTGCATCATCTCATTCTCCAGGTTATTACCTACTTAAGTTCCAGAGATGATACTTTTCTTAATTTTTGGTACCCTAAATGGCTAATTTGCCTGTACTAGCATGTGGAAGTAATAATTTAAGATAAACTAATTTTCTTTAGTGTTGCATTTATAGAAGTAAAAACTAACCTTGGCAAGAAATAACCCTGGGCTATTAATCGATCGCATCAACCTAGCTTAATCTGTGAAGAGAGATTTTTTAAAACAGGAAGTTACCAAAATCTAGCACAAGTCAATAACCAGCGCTTTTAAGTATGTTTCAAATTCCAGACAGGTAGGTATGTGTGCATTTTATTATATAAGATACGACGAGATTCTATTTAATATAATATGAAAGTAGACTTAAGTGTATTTATACTATTATCGTTTCCTACCTATTGATAATTTCACTTAATAACAGGGAATTAATTGACTTTGAAATTGATTACGTATCACTTTAATAGTTATCTAATTACTAGATATTTTTGTTAATTACACCGACGGTAATTAAAAATGAGTAAAAGTAATAACAGTCTCACTATCTGACACAATTTCTTAACTATAGAAGTTTGTTTCATCCTGGGTATGCATATTACACGTTGTAAACATTTGAAAATTATGTTATTTTTCTATGCTTACCTAACAACTTCTATAACACTTTGCCCTTGTAGTTGGTACAATAGCTGTGCGATTCTACCAATGCAATGTTGCAAATGTCTGAAACGGGTAGTATTTATAGAAACTCACGCGCAATACCTGCTACCTTCAAAACTTTTATAAAAAATATCGTACAAGGAGGATTTTAAAGAAGAAAATTAATAGTACTTTAGTTTCGCTTTGATCGCGATACTGGATAAACAGATCAAACCCAAGTATATACTGAGTGTCCCATTTTGCTTGGAACCACCCATATAAAAAGTTTATTTAATGTGCGATTTAGATATGTATTTTTTTACATATAGATCTTTGAACAGCGCATCTTTGTGTGATATTAAATTTTACAAAACATAATAATGTGGCCTACTATGATTTTTTGTCGGGTTAGAAAATGATTTTTTTATTTCAAATCTGAGTGCGCCACTGAATTCGGCACCCCCCCAAATATGTTTGTACCAAGTTTCATTAAAAAAGTCGTGTTTTTGATTTTTTCCTGAGATAAATAAAAATTTAGAAATGGGATTGTGTATTTTTGAAAAGAGTGCCTTGACTGAAATAACTGTCAAATGAATGATTCATTGTTAAAAAGACAGCAATGCTCAATTTAGAAAATTTAAATTATCAAACAATTTTTAATGCTTTCACACTATATGACTAACAAAAAATAATTAAAATGAAGTGACACAAAACAGTTTATCTAAAAATATTACAAAATAAATAAATAAATAAATAAACAGAACAATTAAATATAGGTTCTCTCTACTAAGCCGCCTTTAATTTCTATACTATATCCTTCCTCTCACAATTATTACGAACTACATTTCTAAGTTCTTCCCTCGATATTTCTTGGCAAACTAGTGTATTCGGTCACATAGTTCCTGCCTATTTTGTGGACCAGATTTGTAAACTTTGTTTTTAAGAGTATTCCACAAATAAAAATCAAGGGGTGCTAAATCCGGTGATCTTGGCTGCCAGGCTATCAATGGACTACTACGTCTAATCCACTTACCGGAAAAATTTTGGTTGAACTGCGTCCTGACAATTACTGCATGGTGTGGAGTACATCCATCTAGTTGGAAATATAACTGTTGTCCCCTGCACGTTTTGAAACTCGTTCCAAAACTGATGTCTTAAGAACTCCAGAAAATTTAAACTAAATTTTAAATAAAAAAATAGGGACCAATTAAGCGCTCGTTCAAAGTACCACAACAGATATTTAGTTTTTATGAATATTGATTTCTGCAATCGCCCAAAATTTACAATTCTGTAAGGAAACCACATCGTTTGTGGTGAATGTAGCCTCATCGCTATTGATGATTTTTGTTTTAAATATGGGTCATTCAAATACTCCCCTTGAGCCTACAAGCAATACTCAAAAGTTCTTTCTTCGTCACACAAAAATTTAGGTTTGTATGGTTTTCGCTTATGATTTTTAGGGCACCACCAAATGGTATTCCGAGATTTGTTTTTTATAGCAGCATTCCTCAAGCTTGAACGAGTGTTTTCGTCAAAATATGCCAAAATAGTGAGATCATTAAGCTGCGTGGTGGCCAGGTCCTCTAGAATTTGTTTCTGAAACACTGCCGGTATCATTAAAAATTTTTGTTATTTTTCGAACGGTGCTATAGTTAAGTAGCGGCCGTCGATTTGGATTTCTGCTATTAAATTCCCGGACAGCTTCTCTCGACGATCTCACATTATCACCAACAATTTTAATAATCTCTATTTTTTCTTGAAAAGTTAACCTTTGCGCGCTCATAATTATCATAATAAGCAGGGATATAAATAAGCAATATCTACTCATCAACAATGAATCATTAATTTGACAGCTATTTCAGTAAAGGCACTCTTTTTATAAATACACAATCCCATCAGCAATTTCTGAATTTCTATTTCTCTCAGGAAAAATCCAAAAATACAACTTTTCAACGAAATTTGATACAAACAGATCTGGGGGATCGCCGAATCCAGTGGCGCACTCAGATTTGAAATAAAAACAACGCCAATAAGATTTCACAATTTTCTCACCCGAAAAAAAAGTCATAGTAGGCCACGCTATTATGTTTTATAAAATTTAATATAACACAAAGATGCGTCTTTCAATGATCTATATTAAAAAAAAAAATCTAAACCGGAAAATTCGTGGGGATGGCCATGGGTTCTTCATTAACTCCAATATTAAGTAACATTTTCATGGAAAATTTTGAGGAAAGTAATATTAATAATCTAGCTTATGAACCCATTGTATGGTGAGATATGTAGATGACATTTTTGCTACATGGCCTTATAGTAATGAATGTTTAAGTCATTTTTCAAATCAGATTAACGAAAAAGAACCTTCAATTAAATATACAATAGAAATAAAAAATAATAATGAATTACTTTTCTTAGATATTTTAATTAAAAAATTAGATAACACATACCAAACCAGTGTGTATAGAAAACACACAAAAACAGATACTTAAATTTCAATCCAAATCAACATATTATTGTTAAGAAAGTGGTTGTTTGGTCCATGAAAAAGTTGCAAAAACATCAAGAGTGCTGTGACCAGGACGAGACCTGGGTACCCCACGTTCTAGAGGGCCCTGAACACGGTGGTGATATTTTTAGACTCCCCACCCCCCAGGAACTACCATTAAGGCGAAAAGCCACCCCCTTCGCGGTTTTTCCGTTCTAAGCATATGAGGGCTTGTCGGATCAGGATTTTGGGGTAAGCCGTATGGATGTTGACCAGCCAATTTATTAACAATACCCAGGGTTAAAAGTACCCCCTCCCTTGATACTAAAATCTCCCCAATAATTTCAAAATTGATAAAAATTGTTTCTATTAGCCATTTCTGGCTACTGGCCATGTGAAGAATCGTTTTTGATAAGATTTCGGTATTGTAAAACAAGTTGAGTGCCGAGACATGCAATCACTCCCGGGGTTAAAAACTACCCCTTCCCCTAATACTAGAATCTTCCCAAAAATTCAAACTTTGTGAAAACTGTTTATTCCCATTTTCGAGGTTGCTCAACCCGATGGCAACATAATTTCCTCCCCCACCCTTCACTGAACCACACTCAAATTTCCAAGACAACCCCCTTGTAATATTTCTTGCTACGAGGTGGTGGTTTTGGGGATGTCAGGGTGGTTAAGTGAAGGGTAGGGGAGGAAATTATGTTTCCATCGTATTGAGCACCCTCGAAAACGGGGATAAACAGTTTGAATTTTTGTGAAGATTTTAGTATTAGGGGAGGGGTAATTTTTTTAACTCCGGGGAGGTGATTGCATGTTTCGGCAATTAACGTGCCTTACAATATCGAAATCTTGTCAAAAACTTCGATCCAACACGATTCCCCACATGCCCAGTAGCCAGAAATGTAAAAAGGGGTGGTTTAGGGGATTTGGGGGTGGCTTGTAGAGGCAGGGGAGAAATGTATGTTGCCATCGTGTTGACCACCCTTGAAAACGAATTGAAACAAATTTTTATCAATTTTGAAATTTTTAGGGAGATTTTAGTATAAGAGAAGGGGGTAGTTTCAACTCCGGGGGTTGATAATATGTTGGATAGTCAAAGTCCATACGGTTTACTCGATAAACTCGATCCGGCAGGCCCTCGCATGGCTCGAATGGAAGAATCGCGAAAAGAAGGTGGTTTTTCGCGTTTAGGGGTAGTTCCTGAGGGGTGGGAGGCCTAAAAATATCACCATTGTGTTCAGCAGCCTGGAAAATGGGGAGGTTCCCAGTTAAGTAAGTGTTTGTATAACAGAGACAAAATTATTTCTTCAAATGATGTAATATTAAGGAAGGAAAAGCAATTTATAAAAACTGTCATATTAAATAATCAATATTCTGATTCTCGATAAAAAACTTTTTCCGTTTTACGCTCCCCCTTTACATCCCCTTCCCTCTCCTTACTAGACACAGCTTGGCAAACGGTCAGCAGATTGTGCGATCACAGCACTGCGATCACAACAATAGGCCGATAAGTCTTGGCATGGAATATTAAAGGATGGAGTGATGCACAATAAGGATGCTTCATGGATCGAACAAGAGCGCAAGCAATAACAAAGGAGACAACCTGGCGCATGGCCAGACCTAAGAGTGGTAAACTTGTAGCAATATTTCAGTAGACGCAAAATTGGAGGGCCCCTGGACCAGGATACACAATTTCTGGCTAAAACACGTTTTTGGTATTTAAGAAAGCTTAATAACAGCTATCAATAAAGTCGGATGAAGCCCCGAGAAAGCCTCCGAATGATTAAACGCAGGAAACGTTATCCTGATCTCTAAAGGCGAGAAGTAGCCTAAAAACTATCGGCCAATAACATGCCTGTCAATGACGTACGAAACAATACAAAGTTATCACACTGCTGTATTAGGAAATAAAATCTATGGCCACCTGTTAATATACGATGTACCTCCTCCCAGAGAGAGGTTGCAGAAGGGCTTCCAGTATTTAAATACGAAATTTAAGAAAGTAAAACTATGTATTACTGGGTAAAAAGCTTTGGCTACATTTTTTTAAATAAAAAAAACGTGTTTTAATATATAGATTTGTTAGTCGAATTATTTTGTTCTTCTTAAAGTTTTCCATTAGATTTTTTGTCGGTTGCTTTTAAAATTATTATTATTCTAATGAAATTATATAATGTATTCCATAAATAATTTCCATACTGTATATGTTTTGAACACATGGATTTCATGTATAATTGCCACATAATGGTATTTCCGCATTGGCTATTGACACTGATACACCTATGTATTTACTTTATTTATTTGCAGATATGGTAATTTTTTTTTCATTTAACATAGCATGGTGTATTCACATATACAAATATTAACCTAGTTAATGAAAAGCACGTGCTAAGATTTGTGATGTAATTTAGAAATTGTGACACAAATTGTTCTGGCGATGAATTTTAATTTCGGCTTGTACGTTTGAAACTATATTATTATATTAGATCAATAAGTAGGTTATTAGAGAATCGCTCAGAATCAACAAAAACCGTTTAAAAAACTGTAATATTTGAAGCTACGTTTGCATGAAAGTAAATTACGTTGACCGAGACCGCAATCTATAGTATATTCTCAATACCGTCAGATTTTTTTACAAATGTGACTATAATATCAAATAATAATACTTTAATTGAATTTGAAAAAGAATTTTCGTGTAAAAAATACTTTTCCTGTAAATATTATACACGCTTATTTCTATGTTCTCATTAATTTTGTCAAGTAAGTACTTATTTGTAGCTACCGTATTTTTATAAAATATAACGATGCAAAATTGCAATACATGAGACAAATGCATTAGAAAGGTTTATTAAATCTTGATTAAGTGAGTTTGGCGTTTGGCGATCAATAATTTTTTAAATCTGAAGTTTCAAAATTAACTATCAATTGCTTTTTAAGACTATTATATTACACGGTGTAGCTTTTCAGATAATCTGTATATATGAGGTATTATGTTGTATAACTTTGTTCAGGTTCTTGCCCTACCTGATTGCCATCTTCAATATTTATGAAAGTATTATCAAGAAAGACTTCAGGATATTGATTTTTTTAAAATAACCTATCTGATACAACGTTTCTCATTGTTTAACATTCTATTATTAGAATAAATTATTTTGGCCCTATCATATAACATTTTATAATACCTCTTTTAACATGCATCAGTTGATTTGAGTTAAAATATAAATATCTGTTAGTAAGTGTTGGTTTCCTATAAACGCTTGTTCCAATTGTATTATTTATTTTTTTAATGAAATCATCTAAAGACAGTAGTTCATTTCTACATCCTGCTTTTAATGGAAATTTAATATTTTTCTGAAAATTCAACTATAATGGCAAATTGCAAAAATCTCGCCGACATATCTTCAGTATGTAACAGGTTTGTACATACAATTCCTCCAAAATCCTCCATAAATACATTGCTTAAACTTGATGTCATTGGACACCCCATTGCCGTACCGAAATTCTGCTGGTTTAAAGGTTCCATAATATATGGAACCATTAAACCATTTAATTTAGTTGCACTTGCCAAATTATTGTCATTCAACAATTTGCCAAATTATGACAAAGTGAACTATTGGAACTAACACTGGCCTTGGAGGAATTGGTGACACAGGAGACATGTAACACTCCCTAGCATGTTTATTTAAAAATATATTATTTTGAAATTTGGTACACTTATATAATGCGTGATTATCCTTTTTTAAGTACAAAAATTTTTTGTCCACCACTTCCGGTTTCACCGGAAGTGACATCTACTCTGCTATTTTAAATGGCACCCTCTATATTTTTTTTACCTATCTGATTCGTCCCTACATTCTCTTTTCAAACATGTATCGGAACGTGGCATTTGTTTTTAAAATGACAGTTAATATCAATTTTAGTTTGTTAAGTCTAGGTGGCCCTGATATGAACCTTGGCAGATATTGATGCGTACTGTGCCATGATATCGAAAGACCTCTGGCATGCAACTTTGTGCCTCATATTTTTTTGGGAATAACCAGTAGCTGAACAGACTAATAAGATCTAACTTATTTAAAAAAAATATCTTTAAATAACCCACGATATCTTAAAAACCAAGATGGGAACCACATTTTTTTACTTTACCTAGTTAAAAAATACTTATTTATCTTTTATTTCTGTCCAATACAATTGCTGTGCCTATCATATTTTGCTTTCTTCATTAAAATTAGTATCGAATGTTATTGCATAGTAATGAATATTGTACTGCAACAAATATATTTACTAAGGATTGTTTACTTGGCAGCAATTTAAGTATTTTTCATTAAATTATACCGAAGTTATCACGTTTTTAACTCTATTTTGCCATGTATTCACGACATGAAAATGTAGATATGCTACTAATCTATAGCGAATGCAAAAAAAATAGCAGGCTGCTGACTTATATGAAGAAAGATTTCCCGAAAGAATTCATCCACCAAACAACTATTTTGTAAGAGTTGAACGGCAATTCAGAAGTGAACCAGAAGTTCCCTGAAAATAATTTCATTATCGATGAAGTATCGGAAATCAATGTACTTGCAATTGTCGAGGTAGATTGAGGACCAAACCGGTGTAAATCGGGAATCAGCTCGACGCATTTTGAAAAAACATAATTTTAAATCATACAAGTACCAAATACACCAGCATTTATTCGAAAATGATTTTCAAAGAAGATTGAACTGTTGCAATTGTTTTCTGAACAGACACAATTTGGATAATAATTTTCATGAACAAATTTTATTTTCCGACGAGTCCAGGTTCACTAATTTGGGATTATTTAATCGTAACAACACCCGTTATTGGGCACAAGAAAATCCCAGAAATATTAGAGAAAGTGCATATCAGGAGCGATTTAGTTTTAATGTATGGTTAGGAGTAATTGGCAGAAGAGTTATTGGGCCAATAATTTTTGATGCTCCATTAAATGGAGAAAGATATTTGCGATTTTTGCAAAACCAGATACAAGATTTTTTGGAAGAACTGCCACCTAATGTTAACCTAATAATTTTTCAACAGGATGGGGCTCCACCACATAACAGCAGAGTTGTGAAGAATTATTTAAATGAAAGGTTTGGAGAAAACTGGATGGGAACAAATGGGCCCGTTCGATGGCCTGCAAGGTCACCAGACCTTACGTCGCTTGATTTTTTTGTATGGGGCTACCTCAAGGAAAACGTTTATATGACTCCACCAACAAACAGAGAAGACAGAAATGAGAGTCAGAAGAGCAATCGATGAGACTACTTCATTACAGTTAGATAATGTGCTTAGGGCTACCGTCACAAAAACACGATTGTTCAGAGATAATAACGGACAACATTTTAAACCGTAGTAAAAAAAATGTTTTTTGTATGTAGTACCTCAGTAAATATTTTATTTTAATTTTATTCATTCGTTGTAAAAATGTATTACATAGTGTAATGGTTTTTCATCAATTTTGTTCAAATGTGTTTTATTGATGTTTCTTATTTATTAAAAAAATCGTTTTACCTACTTTTATTTTGTTTCCACCGCCTGCTTAGTAAATATTTTTCTTGCAATACAATATTCATTACTATGCAATAACATTCGATACTAATTTTAATGAAGAAAGCAAAATATGATAGGCACAGCAATTGTATTGGACAAAATTAAAAGATAAATAAGTATTTTTTAATTAGGTGAAGTAAAAAAATGGGGTTCCTATCTTGGTTTTTAAGATATCGTGGGTTGTTTAAAGATATTTTTTTTTAATAAGTTAGATCTTATTAGTCTGTTCAGCTACTGGTTATTCCCAAAAAAATATGAGGCACAACGTTGCATGCCAGAGGTCTTTCGATATCACGGCACACTACGCATCAATATCTGCCAAGGTTCATGTCAGGGCCACCTAGACTTAACAAACTAAAATTGATATTAACTGTCATTTCAAAACAAATGCCATGTTCCGATACATGGTTGAAAAGATAATCTAGGGACGAATTAGATAGGTAAAAAAAATATACAGGGTGCCATTTAAAATAACAGAGTAGATGTCACTTCCGGTGAAACCGGAAGTGGTGGACATAAATTTTTTGTATTTAAAAAAGGACAATCACGCATTATATAAGTGTACCAAATTTCAAAATAATATCCTTTTAAATAAACATGCTACGGGGTGTTACATGTCTCCTGTGTCACCCGGTATTGTGCACGTAATTTTGGTAAGCCATAAACATGAGGAGTCTTGCTATACCATACTAACAACGTTTCAAAATCTTCATCTCCTTTCAAAAAGGACATTGAAGAGAAGGCTTGTTTATTTTGTAAAGTCCACGGATACTATTTTTGGATGAGAATAAATAGATGATAGAAAATCCCAGAATTAAAAAACAGACACATTACAACAATGCCACAACCAATATTTAGAAAATACCCACTCATTCTCTCTTTATTTTCAATTTTGTCTACAGTAGGTATCATTTTGTTAGCGTTGTATTGCACCATGTATCTTAATGATTTATAATCAAATCACTTATTTAGGGTATATTTCCATTACTAAGGACAACTCTCAATGCCGCATCAGTAAAATCCATATTTATTGATAAACTGTAAGTATAAAACATTCTCGCAATTCGAAGGTGAGAATCCCACACAATTACGTATTGTTTTAAAAAATTATGTCAATAACTTATAATGAGACCTTATAACGGTTAATATAATAAAAAATCTAAACTGGAAAATTTGTGTAGATATAATATCATTTACAATTAAAAATAAGCTAATCTTTTTGCGTTTTGCTGTTGATTAATTTCATACTGAAAAAATTAAGCTTTACCTTGATTCTTTTTTCAAAGAAAAGAATGCCACAATTAAATACTTTTTATAATTCGTAATAAGCGATTACTGTTATTTATATTTTCATGTATTTAACCTTGATAGTATAAATTTAGTAGTGATGCTTTTATTTAATTTTCTATACTTATTATTATGGCATAAAATAACTTTAATGCGAAAAAAAAATGCATGATTGGTGTATGCTTCTCTTTCTAATCTATACAAATAATCATTTAAAAAATAGTCATGAGATAGAAACGAAACGAAATAGAAAATCTATTTGTAAATATCTCTAACTATTCTTTTGAAAGAATCTATGCAACGCGCCTACTTAGCTTCCCTAGAATAGAATAGAACACAATGGTAACAGTGGAACAATGTGCTCTTCTACCAATTCCATTTTAGTTTAGATATGATAACGAAGTTAGGTAAGCTAGATGTGGGTAAAAGGAAACAACTGCAATGAAACGTATTTATTTAATCGTCTTATTTATATTAACGTCCTGGCGGAGTTTAGCTAATGCTATTCCACCACTCAACCAGGACACGTACACATAGACGTCAACACAACGACCATTCCCTGCGATATTGCCATCTACCGCAGCTGAAACTCGAACTCAGGATAGATATCAGCGACTAGACATGTTGTGCCACCCAACAGCGGTCTAGTACACTGCTACCATCTCGGTAACACACGAAAAACGCCACTAAACATCCATACCCTGGCCAGGATTCGAACCCGGGACCCCGTGGTCGCAAGCCAAACGCCTTAGCATTGCGCCACCGAGCCGGTGCATTTATAGGATTTTGCAAACAGCAGAAAAAACTATCTATGAGAACTGAAAAAAATAAAAACTGTCTGTAAAATTATTGATTTCCAATCACATTCTTTAAATAACCTGAATTCTGGTTATGCTCGCAATTAAAATCCTAAAATGAATTTATCTATTTCTTATTTGACAATTCTCATTGTAACATCAGTGTCCACATCGTCCCCTACGGCTATGCAGAGCAAACTAGTACCTACATAACCCCTTACGATCATGAGGATTCAGTTAAAAATGAGAACAAAGGCCTAAACTGAATTTATTTATATTCCTATATAAAAGCATGTAAAGGTTATTTACATATCTTTAATTTCTAATCCTAGTGAAATAAATAAAAAAACAAAAATTGTTTGCAAAATACACCCTAAATTTTTGTACTCCTTCATTTTTTACGAATGTTTAGTTTTTGAGTTATTGCGAAAAAAATTATTTTTTTCCAGTTTCAAAAATCATTTCAAAATTGAATCAAACTCTTTTCAAATTCAGGCATTCTCAACCGTTCAAACTTCTAGAACATACTGTTAGTACCAAAATAAATGAAATTGTAAATGAACGTTTAATTTCAATTCTTGCGGTGAAGCCATTAGTTTCATTGCTTTTTCCTCCGAGAAAACGAGACAACCATTTTATTTTCATCATGATTCCGAAGTTTTTATGCTAACGACTTTCACTAAAGTTCATTTTAAAGGTCCTTTTAAGTGCTTTAAAAAAGGTCTAACAAGTTTTCCTCCAAAAATTTGTCGTTTTTCCATTATTTGACGTTTAAAGATTCGAATTCGGTTTTCGGTGAACAAACAGTCACATTCAACGAGCCATAACTTGCGGTTCCTATTGCATCTACAGAAAAAAATGATCGATTTGTTGTTTTATCTTCATTTTTGCTTCTAATAGTTTTTTTGATAAAACGTAAAGTTTTCGAGTTATAAGTGAAAAATCGCTGTAAATTATGCATTTCTTAGATGAAAAATCATCATTTTCAATTGCGAATAACTCGAAAAATATTGATCTATCGAAAAATATTGATTTATCGATAAAACAGAACACCTTCGGACCATGTAGACCTTGCCATACTATCAATTATTACGAATCGAATGCCGTTTATTTAATGAAAGTTGATTTTTCCTAATTGGAGTCCGAGGTTTTGCACTTCTCTTGTCTTTCCTGACTGGACTACATGGGATAATGGCCCGGATTTTTCTGAATATTTGAAATTCTGGAAAAGTTGGAGATGTATATGTAAATTTTGATTACATTTGCATAGATTAAAGCAAAAGAGGCATACTTGCGACTTATAAGAGGCAATATATAGACTTTTTATTGTAGAAATTTGTATTTTCTGGAATGATCACGATCAAGTTAATTTCTATCCAGATAAGTATTCTATCATAAGGAATATCATCTCCCGCTCGTCGAAACGTCGAAATTTCAGCCGGGATGAAATTGTTGCTGTAAGAAATGCCACTCCCCGGTCTTCGAAATTTCAGAGATAAATATTTAAATATTGTATAGTAAGAAGATGCCACCACCGCTCCTCGAACGTATGCACTACCCCCGGGCCCCGATTTGCTCTCGACGGCCCTGGATAATGGATTCTGATCTCTGGAAAGAACATTTTTTATGTTCCTGTGTTATTATCGTTATGCGTGTAGATATTTCTACGACACAAGTCGGCTTAACAAAAGTAATACTATCATACTGGCTAGTTTATAACTCGTTCTGCATTAATAATTTCATGTTTTCAACATCTATCAGTGCTCGAGGGCTCCTTTTTCTTGCGCTCCATAAAGCTATTGAAACCGATTTGACTAGCGCTAATATTACGTATCTGTAAACCATGTAGGCATGCATAGTTGGAGATTATCTCAAGTTTCTACATATTATAATGATTCACTACAAGAATTCAAGGTCGGTTAGACTGCATGTTGGCATACCAAGACGGAGCTAGAAGTGGGCGGATAAGACTTAAGTCAACCAAAGCCAACTATTTGAACCCACAGAACAGATTGTAATCCGTTGAAGCTTAGATCCTTAATCTAATTATATGCTAAGGCAGCTATTTGATTGGAATTAAACTGTAATTTTGTAGCGCCTATCTATTATGATGGATGTTGTAACGATTTTCGGGTTAATGCTTAAAATGTGCTTAATCATATTGGATGTAAAAACAAGGTTTCTAGTCTCTGTTTAAAATGAAATATATAGATATAGGTAGTTATAGTCAATGATTATCACATTTGAAAAACAAATACTATACATACATAATACATCCATAATTTCTTAATAGTGTACAACTGGACTCCTTTAAAAAATGCACTAAAAATTTACGCGTTTCATAAATAGAGGACTAATGAAACATTTTATATATAAACGTATGTTTAAGGATTGCGTTCGAGCGCTTTTTTTATCCTTACAACTTTAAAAATACCTAAGTTATTTGCAGTGATCGGAATTTGGGTTTAATTCCAGTGGCGCACATATATGAAATTTTACATCAAAATATTAAATGTAAGTTTGTTCTCTCTTACAAAATTAAATGTAATGCGAACCTACCTTATGAGTTTATGATGTATTATGACATAATAAATGTATATAGGTACACATATTTTACACATAAATTGTTATAAATTCGCACAGCACTTTCAAGTTATACTTTTACTGAGTATTCATAGTTTCAAAGTATACAGTAAGTATTTTTTCTAAATTTTCAAGTGGCAGAGATTCCTTTTAACAGTAAATATCCACTGTAAAGTCGAAAATAATCTTTCGCATTCCACAGAAGTGAGGGAAACATATCTAAAAATCTTCATAGGCACCTGATCAAGGAATGCATCTGGTTCTATCACAATTTTTTTACTAGTTGCATCCGGAATTTCATTAATTGGTTTTTTAACAGAATCTAGTTTGTTAAATGTTTCTTCCAAGGACAGGTTTTCTGTAATTCCTGTTATTATTTTAAAACGTTCGAAAATGAATTTAAAACCATTTTTAATATTAAAATTTGGAACATTCATTAAATCCTTTGCACGCTTACAGCCGTATTCACCAAGACGTGATTAACAACTCATTTAGTAACAGTTCGTTAAATTTTAAATGATCGTTAGTGCTATTATGTATTCACCAAATGAAATATTAGAATATTTAACAAAAAACGGTTATTTAAATATGAATTTTGAATGTTTTCCTGACGGGTAGTAGCGCATGCGCTCGAATGGAAATAACGGAATGTCAATGTCACCAGTTTGTTTATTATATTTGCTCTTGTATTGTGTAGGTAGGTAGTTTTGTTCGAAGACATGGATTCAAAGAAAAGTAGATCAATAATTTTTAGCGAACGTGAGAAAGAAAATTTGCTCAATATTGTGGAAAATAAGAAAATAATTGATTATTTATTATTACACATAAATAGACGCAGGCACTTATTAAATTACCTAGGCATGTGCACCGCTGTGATACGCTTTACTATTTATTAATAAATAAGAATATCCAAATTATTCCAAATTAAATTGTAGCTTCACTTCACAATTGTCAACAAATAACATAACCTCAACCTCAAAACGTTAACGAGCCGTTAAATTAGTTGCCTACCCGATATTCGTCAGTCAAGTTTCAGACGCGTTAAACGCTAACTAAGGTCGATGAATATATATAGATTCATTTAACAATCCGTTAGCAATTTAACCAACTGTCATCTACTTAACTAGCATTGGTGAATACGGCTATTAATCACAGTATCATCTTCATTTAAGGTTTCTACAACTTCCTTTACTGAGTTGAAGTTAACATGGTAGTAACATGCCGCGTTTATCTATGCTCCCAACGCGTGATCACTGGTTTTGGAGGAAGTGGCAAATTAGGACATTTTTCTTGGAAATGTTTTATCCTTCTAGGAGCTTTTAAAAAAATATTTTTGATATTAGCAATAAGTTTGTCAACATTTGTGAAACAATCTCGTACTTTTTTGCATACGCGGTGTAACGCATGCTCTAAACAAGTAACATGTAACACTTGTGAGTATTTCCTTTTAATTTTTTTCCTGCACTTAACATATACGACACTGAATCACTAGTAAAAACAACAACTTTCTTTAAATTTCGTTCAGCCAAGTCTAGCCAAAGCCATTTTAAAGTGTTTTCAAAAAAATTAAACACTGACTCGCCATTAACTGTTTCTGAAACCATAGAATCTATCAAATGGCACTTGCCAGGACCATCAACATGTAATTTTATAAATAATAAATTGGCAACTTTATTTCCTAAAAAGTCTGCCGTTTCGTCTATTGTAACCCAAAACCAGCAATTTTGAAAATCACTCCAAATACCTCACTCCTTATATAATTCGCTGATAATTTTTTTACGAAGCAGTTTTTCACTTGGAACATGTTGCCACAATGTTTGTTTAGAAAATGTGTAAAACGAACGTTATTTAGTACTCTCCACGGAAGATTTAAACATATTAAAAGAACCAAATCGAAATTAAACTCGTCCTTTGAAATTCTCTTTTCCTTTTTTGTATTACACTCGTGTGCGTAGCTATTTACATATTTTAAAACATTTCTCTGTATACACCTTATTGTGACATCACAAATATTACAAATTATTTTTTCGCCATCAAAATGTAGTTCTTTATAAGGCTTAATCCATTTTTCGACCGTAATTTTCCACGGACTAAAATGCGGCAAAGTGATAATAAGTCGTTCTTTCAGTAAACACAATTATAAACTAGGCCCTGGCCTGGGCCAAGTCCATTCAATTTAAAGGTGAGTAAATAGTAAATAATGTTTGGCGTGTACTGCAAGCGTGTCGGCCACGTGTTGCAGGTGTGCATTGTTTACGCGCTCTGTTTCTTTAACTTAAATAGCGTTTTTTGTCTAAATAGAGTATGTTTAAGATTTTCCTGCTCGTGGAATGAAAATAAAAACAACGATATTTGTTTTTTAATATACAGAAGTACTAGCACGCTGTAAATTGCTGATATTTTTAATGTACTCAGTTTAGGAAATATTGTACATTAAGTTAATGAAGAATTTCGCAATTTTACTGGAAAAATTTCTCTCTTTGCAAATTCCACAAACCTATTAAATTAAGCATTATAAAAATTTAGCAGCAGCGATATCTAATGTGTTTTTTAATTTCTGTAGAATTAATAGTTTCGGAAATGAAAAGTTCACATGTGACGATTGAATTTTTAGTGATCAAGAAATATATTTGAATTTTAAAATTTTCGAAACTCTCGTGTAAAGTGCTCATAATGTAAGTAAAAGTTCTTCAAATTTCCTTTAAAATGTTTTTTATTCGCTGCATAATAAAAAATAATGAAGTTATGGCCGATAGAATAGAGTGTACAGAGATTTGTCCTGCTGGAAGCGGTTCCGGGAGTACTTTTGTGCAGGGGTCCCAAATCCTGCTAGCAGGACAATATTACGTTCATAAAGTTAGCCTACATACAAGACGTGATTACAACAACTACTACATCTCTTCTCGGTGCTAAGTACATATCAAATATTCACATTTTCTTCGTTAATTATTTTTTTAGGACGTTCATCCAGCATGTTTTTCACCAAAGTTATATTCGGTCTCTTAGATGGTGTTAGCGTCACTACCATTTTCCATTCCGCAATTGTCAGATTTTTCTGTTTGAATTTTTTTATTACTTACTTCAAAAGACCTCATGCATGGTATTCCATTCATTGTAACACACACCAAGAATGGTCATGTTTTGGGTCTAAAACTGTCGCCGGCGGTGGCGCGGCGATGAAATATGCGTACCCGAACTCATAATTTAAATAATGTAACTGAAAGACCAGTTCAGCGCATAAAATTTGAACTGATAAAGAACAAAAATGACCTTTTAGAGAATTTAATTTGCTGTCAGAGTTTATCTAATTTGCTCTGTATGAGGATCCTTTAGTCCTGATATTTAATGACTTCTAGAGTACTTAAATGTTGTTGCTGTACTGACGGCCGGACACTGTACGATATATCAGTAAAATACAAATCTCTCATTAAAATTACAGCTAAATATACTCGTGTGCATTAGTTGTATTACTTCCCACACACAAAGCAGCATTTTCAGACTATGTAAAAATGACTTACTTTTATTTTAACGGCAATTTCACTCATAGCTGCAATCAGAAGTGGGAAATGGTTTATCAGCAGAAGCCTGAGGTAGGTATTCTAACTAGTGACATTGCATGAGGAAAATGATAATAGTAATGGTAATGATACTCTCTAGAAAACGTTAATAAATATTTTCCTACTAGTGAATTTCATATTTTAATTCAATCTAATTTATAAAATAATTACTGCAGTTTTTACCCTTTTGCCAAGAGGTTATATGTACCTATTTTTATGACTTGAAGCGGCCATTTTCAATCCACCACTTTTTTATGTAACTTTAAACCTAATATTCAGCGACCTCAAGAACAAAAGTATAGAGAGTCCCAACTACTAATTTTCAATACTATATGTATTATTAATTTTATTGTGTTAGGAGTGGAATCAATCTCTTGGACACAAAAGTCAAATTTCTTGTTTACTGACATTGTGCTGCGTCGTTTTTAAAAGCCATTATAGAAGGTTGCAAATCAACTCATTCACTGGTCTGAGGTTTCGTCGTTTTTACGGCTTCACTGGCTATAGACATAAAAAAATGGTGACTCAAATTTGCAGTTTAAATTATGAAGCTGTGGGTCTGATGGCCACCATGTTAGTAATATATGTGGAAGAAATCAATTGTGTTCACAGTATGCTATTAGGAAAGAAACTAACCTTGCACCCACTTGTGTTACGGAAGTTATGCCATAGATAATAGGTCATTCATTTTTGGTAACTGCAGTTGTGGGTGTTTGGAAGTAATAGAATTTTAAACGACAGGGCTTTTGACCATCTTAGTTGCAATTTTAACCGTAACATTTGTTTCTTACTTTGAGAAACAAATGCATTTTTTCTCTCTGTTTTTGAGTCTACTCTATAACATTATCTATATCTTAAAACATACTCGTTAATGTAACAAGTTCCGTTGGTTTTGGAATCTTTTTATGTCACATTTCGATGTCATCATAGTCAAAAATGTTTAAATGTTCTGGATAGAAACTGAATTGACTTAACATTTTTTGTAATTTTCGTGTATTTTATAATTTATAAAATTGTCATTTCAAATTGATCCCAAATAATGGAAAATTAACGCTGACACATGAAATAAAATACAATGCTAAGGGCATTTACTTTTAATAGGCTATATCCATTCTTTCACAATAATGCAGAATCAACAGAAATGTGAAATATCTTAAAATCGCAGATCTTTTATAAATATATTTTCAGTACTGAATACTGAATAAATTTTTTCCAATTGCGATTTACGATGAACGAATAGATAAATATCAGTTATTTCAATTGTATATAGTGAAATTTTTTGTAGTGGCCGAGACATACAATGACCAGGTACCAAACTTCGGATGAAAATTTACATAAAATTGAAATTCGGAGGGGCTTCCTAGAACCGCCCGAGGTGGTGCTCGCAACGCATGTACTTTTTTAGCAATCTTTTTAAAAGTTATTAAAATTTACGTGCCGATACGTACACTGCGTTGGCCGGCAACCCTACAACTTTGACTCTTATTTTACGCGAAAGCGGTTACATACCCGAAATTTTTTGTAAGTCCATTTTTAAAAAATGAATTATTTTTTGTTTGCTTATAACTGTAATGAAACATATTCTTTATAGGATTTTGCAAACAGCAGGAAAAACTGTATATTAGAACTAAAAGAAAAACTATCTTTAAAATTATTGGTTTGCAATATTTGCATTCGATAACCTGAATTCTGGTTATGCTAGCAATTAAAATCCTAAAATGAATTTGTCTTTCTTATTTGACAATTCTCATTCTAACGCTAGTTTCCACATTGTCCCCTACGGCTATGCAGAGTAAACCAGTATCCACATAACCCCCTACGGTCAAGAAAATTCACTTAAAAATGAGAACAAAGGCCTAAAATGAATGCAAAGATTGTAAATCAATAATTTTAAAGTTAGTGTTAGTGTTTCCGCCCCTAGGAAACACCCTGTATGAATCCGTGGGTTTCAAATAATTTTAACAAGGGATAACCACTAACACTTTATTTAACAATTTACTGATTACACAATACTTCTAAACTAACTTTTACAATGTTTGTATTTACACTTCGGATTTATGACCTCACTTTTCGCTACCAAACTTCACTTTAATAAAACTCTTCTCTCTTCTGAAGTTCCGCCGGGAATCTCGCCTTATATACTCTGAAATTGTCTCTAGAGTTATCTAGAACCTAATCGAGAATCTTCTTCCACCACACTTCAGAAAACTCTATCTCTTCCTACAAGTTTTCAGGACGTCACTATTAGTCATGGGCGTATCATAGGACGTGTAATGCATAACAGTAGTTTTTCTTTTAGTTCTCAGATAGTTTTTTCTGCTGCTTGCAAAATCCTATAAAGAATATGTTTCATTAAGTATATTTTTATTGCAGAATTTCCTGCTCTTTAATTTTCATCCCTATGACAGTTTTTGTATTTTTCGTATTTTAAAAATTATTTCCAAAACTAATTAATTTTTAAATTTGACGCCATTTTATTTTATCTTCCGCCCACGGCGATATTAATAATTTTTGAAAACACGTTTTTATTACAGAAAACCTACCAAAAAAAAAATAAAAATCAAACGTTCTCATTACAATCATTTAACACTAGAACAAATCCCCTTAGGATTGTACTATGATGTAATTAAATTGAAACTCGTTATACCTAAGGTGCTTTGTCTTGGGTGGTAAAAAAAACAGCATATGTAGCTACGCTTATTATCCTTTCAGTGGAATTCTTCAAAGGTTACGTAAGCGTTCGTTTTATAATGAAGTGTGTAATTAACGGTGGTTTTTCCACTATGATTAACCCTAAAATTTAAAACATTTTATGTGATATATAAATTATGTATAATTCTCTAACGTTCGATTTAACAAATTACCATAATGAGGTTATTTGTAGGAGGTGAACAACTAAAAAATAGCTCCAATCCGGATGGAAAAATATACCAAGATAACGTACCACATGATATTACTTTGAAATTAATTATTCACAAATACATAACTACATTATGCTACGTCATTATATTTTAAATGTTGCTCGAAATAAAGAAGCAATAGTAGGCAGCTATTAGCGACAACCTGAAGATGACATAGTTCCTCTATCGAAACGTTGCCTCGTTTAGGCAACCTCGGCACCTCTAGAGGTCTACCATTTACAGGAAATCGTGACAACGCACAAACATCATGTGATGTATTTCGCGAAATAGTAGACTGTATGGTTTATTTGGTTTACAATTTATAAAATTATTTACCACTCTAGAAAAACCTTGGGCCTTGTTCTGTGTGTTGCACTCTCGGTTTACACAGGATGGTTGGGGATAATGGCACTAGCGGGAATGAGCTAACTGATTATTTATGCGTAAACGCGAATTAGCAACAATTTTACGTCCAATTTAATTGAATGTCTTTAATCAAGTCACTCTGCCTAGTACAAAAAATCTGTAAAGGTATTTACACAGAACTTCCCTCTTTATTTGTGCATGGCGGTCACTATAAAAAATTATTAATTGCGAAATGACATTGAGAATAATAATCGGAATATACTTATCACTATTATTACAAAGAAAACCTGATAACTTTTGGTAAAAAAATATACAGAGTGCTCATCCAACAGCAAAAGTTCAATACTAAATACCAGGTGACAAATATGGAAGACTTGCGCAAATACCTTTATAAATGTCCACCATGACTGAATTATTTCTTGGGATGACCACCTTTTTTTCAATAAAAGTACAATAGGTGCATATGCCAAATATTATTGCCATCTGTCACATTTTCAATTCCACATTCATGTAGTGGAGTGGAAGTATAGTGGAGGTTAAAAATTTCATTTTTTTAAAAAATTTTTCAATTTTTTTTTCTTCTGAAATAGGTTTGAATGCCATGAAACGTGGAAATTTTAAATTTGAGCAAAGAAAGAAAATTTTTCCATCTACTTTAGTGGTAATTTTTTTTTTTAATTTTTCAAATAAATTTTTAAATTCATTTGAATAGGTTTAGAATGCCATGGAAACGTGGAAATTTTAAATTTGAACAAAGAAAAAAAATTTCCATCTATTTTAGCGGTACATTTTTTTCAAAAATGGTAAAAAAAATTAAAAACATTTTTTTTTTAGTAGGTTTAGAACGCTATGAAACGTGGAAATTTAGAAAAAAAAAAATTCCATTTATTTTAGTGGTAAAGAATTTTTCAAAAAAATTTCAAATTTTTTTTTTTTTGAAATAGGTTTAGAATGCCATGAAGCGCGGAAATTTTAAATTTGAACAAAACAAAAAATTTTTGATCTATTTTAGTGGTAAAAAATTTTTCAAAAATGTTGGTGAAAAAAATTTTTTTTTTCTGAAATAGGTTTAGCGTGTAATGAAACGTGGAAATTTAATTTTTTTCCATTATTTATTCCCTTTAGAAGGTCCACCCTGTATATTTTCCAGTGAAAGTTTAAGCATTTCTTCGCTGACAGTAGCGTCAACTACCTACCAAATTTGATTGCACTCCGTCAAGTAGTTTTTTAGTTAATGCACCAACAAACAGACAGACAGACTGACGGAATTGAAAAACCTATATTTTCGTAATATACGTGATCTGAAACATCAAAATTCGAAAAAATCTCGGAGAGTGATTTTTTCTCGAATACAATACGATGCGAGGGAAGTAAAAAGGTATAGTTTTTATGACAAAAACTGTTAAATTAGAGATTATGTACTCTACAGAGTGTTCTTAAATTATGGGCTGTACACAATATGAAATTTATTAAAACGGCCAAAACACATCAAAATGCAAAACTACATTTCTAAAGCGAATATCGCGAGACAACTTATAATTTAACAAAAATTCAAACTGCTTAATACAATGGTATGAAAGTATGGTAAGTATATATATAATATATTTTACTAGAGTTAATAACTTTTAATCGTCTTCTGAACCTTCATCCCCAATGTTACAAGTATACTTTATCCCAAACTTCTTGTCGGTATAAAAAATGTCGGGATCTGTGTTCTTTACCGCGCCGACAAAGGCACCGGCATTTTTTATACTGACAAGAAGTTTGGGATAAACTATACAAGTCATCTTCGAATTCGTCATCAGTTTCGTTGTCTTCTTCGAGAATAACATCTTCGATGTAATGGCACAGTAGAAAGAAGACCAGTAGTCCCACTTACTCTTGAGATTTGTTGTACTCGATTTTATTTTTTATGAATCCACTGCGCATCCGATATTTGTATCCCACGGCCATCCACATATACACTGGTCGAGGTAGAAAATACTAATAAACCGGCCAACACTTGCAATGACACTAAATTTTGGTTCGAAGATATTATATCCTTGGCAAATATTTTTTTGGACATTGGATTTAATGTTTACTGATTAATCAATAAGTGACGAATTAAAATTTGACCTACCTTTACTTAAATTTATTACATAACATCCGCGTCTGACGTCACAGACTGAAAATGTATGACTTTATATTATTACCAAGGGGTCAAGCACCTATAAAAATTTGTGTACGGCTGCCGAATAGGCCGTGAACTATCGATTAGGCTGCTGCGCCTGCCAATTACATTAACTGCCATGTCAGGAGATTACTTAAAAGTTGTACAGCGATGCCGACGGTGGAACACAAATGTGTACAGCTTGCTACAAATAGGTGCCTGCTTGCAAATAAATGATGTGTTAGAATTGCAACTAACTGATATAGGTTATTGTCTGTTATACAAATTGAGTAACAATAATAATATCTCCTGTAGCAAAACAAAAATAATTTAGTGTGAATGTATGCAACCCGTTTGACAAAATTTGTATAGGTTGTTGCCTATGGCGGCGGCGCTATGCTGGTATCTAAGTGCACTTGGAAATGAATAGGTATAGGTATTGCAAAAATTGCCTCTTTTTTGATGAACACTACTTTTTTTGGTGACTTTTTTCCAGGCTGACTTCCTGGTGAGAGAGCACTTTCTTAGAGATAATTGTCTGGTCAAGTCTGCTAGTTATATACCTTTTTGGTTCTAGTAATAGTTATATATTGCTGAATAATTTTTATTATTGTGCCTGGTCATTTTTATAGGTATGTATATTGTTTAATAAATGTATCTAATCATGTTTGTACTTTTTACTTAAATCTTTTAATATTTTTGTAGCTAACGACTAATAAATCTACTAAAAGAACTGGGAACGTAATTATACGTAATTAATACTAATGACCAGATCCGACTCTAATAATGTATGCATATTTTTTTTTAATTTTTACATCTCTACCTAATAATTGAAGGCTGGAGAGCGGAGTTTTTTAAATAAAACTAGGAAACTAATTAAATAATTTATTCAAGTTAGCCAGTACCAGTACTTTATGAACGTCAAAAATACATACAATTGTACATTACATCATACAAAGTCAAAGTAACAAGCACAAAATCACAAAATAGTGTATGATGCAACAGGCACAAAATGATGCTCATCTTGCATGAGTATGGAAGTTTGCAAGAAGAGTCGAGGGTGAATTCTGCAATTGACACTAGGGCAAAGTTACCATTTTGTGTGAGTTGCATACTACAGTTTTTGTACAACATATTGTCTCTGTTTAATATACTACAAACATTGATACAAAGAAATAATTCATTACCTAAAAAAATGCCGTCAGAAACAAACTGTTGACATTTTATCACTCCATCAGTGGACGTGAAAGAGTCATTTGAATTTTCATGAAGTTTGATAATCGCTGTATAATTGTCATAGAAAACTTTTGAAATTTAATGTAATGTTGGGTTTTCGGACTGCTAATTTTTGTTGTAAGTCTTCCTGATCTGTCGGACTTGTAGGACGTTCAAAGCCAATCATTCCCTCACCTGCCTCGTTACCTAAATAATAAAATTAAAAATTAGTGGAGTTTTTAAATATTTGTAGGTACGATACACATATATATTCACATTTGTATTTTTGTGGAAAAATTTTAAGTTTATGTCGGCAGTTAAAGTCCTCTATAAAACAATTACAGATATTCAAAGTTAACAGTATTACTGTGAAGTCTTTGGTGATGATTTAGATCTTGAAATTAATGTGATATCTTCTGGAAATAAGTACTCTAAAACTTAGACCACGTTAACCACTTACAGCCTTCATATTATTCTATTTGGTGCCGTTATGATACATATAAATATTATATACATACCAAAAGCCTCATGTTCATCTTCAAAAGATAATCTCCTAGGATAATATGTTGAGGGACCAGGAGCATCAAGAACATTAATATCTTTTGAAATACTAGCAGGTGTTCTATCCATTAATGTTACTTGTGATAATAATTCTAAAATTGGAAAAGTAGATAAGTGTTGCAAGAGAATTACAAAGTATATAAGTACCTATATCTTCAACATCTCCTGTAGAATCATCATCAGAACTGTTTCTTTGTCCCTCGTATAAAACACTGTTGATTTCAAATATAAATGGAACTGCGTCTCTTTTTAGGCGATTTTCTTGAATACTCAAAATGTAAACTACATATTCTAAAATGTTCATATGTTGCAGTATGTTGAATTGTAATTATTCAAATCTGAATTTTTTACATTTGCTTTCCATAATAAGCACCTAAAATATAAAAATAATACATATAATATGTATATATGGGGTAGGTATGTACTTTAATCACTGATATAGTAGGCATAGTATTAAATCTATAACCCACTAAAAAATATCAATATGCTATGGTCAGAATAAGTTTAATTATTTTATAAGCAAACAGATGGGTATATATATATTCTCCTCTTATTTTGAGCCATAACCGCTAATACCTTATTCTCTTCTTTTCCAAATTTAGTAGGTAGTATTTAATTTTTAGAAATCTATTTTTAATTTAGGAAAATAGCAGTTACCTACATAAAATAAAGAAATTGCGTTATAAATGTGATATTTAACCATTATAATAAGTAGGGTTACCTAACCTAACGTAACCAAAAACTTTAGGATTCTATGAGCTGCTTTTATTTACAATTTAAATTTGTTGTCACTTATATTTTTTTAAATTTTTTAGTAGGTATACAGAATATGTAACCGCCTAGGAAAAGTATAAAACTTACCTATTTTTGTCCTTAGGAAATCTAAAGAAGGTTATCTCAGGGCATTTCCTGGAATTACGTTTGTATGCAATTTTAATCATTGTTGTAAAACATACAAACACAAAGTAAATATTGTCAGAAAGTAATTAGGCACTTTACTAAAAACAAATACTAGGATGTTAGCATAATTTCAAAACTCAAAAATACAACAATGGCGACTGCTATAGAAATAATATCAACAAACCTTACCACGCCTCCGCTGTTCACTGCGCATCAAGAATTTGTATCCCAGAAGCAGAATAAGCGCACTGTAAATTTTGACCAAGAAAAGGGGAGGAGTCGAACTACTGGTCTTCTTTCTACTGTGGTAATGGTATTCGGTTCTCGTATGTGCCAAACTACTGTATATCTATCATTTTCGATAGCCCAACTACAATATTATATGCCATCTACTTCGATTATTTTATTAAGCAATACTCAAAACTTTATACCCAGGAAATTTGGTTAACAGCAAGCAAGAGTCCAGAAATTTCATTTTTGGCATATATACTAAAAGCCAACGTCTCAGATTTTTTATGGCATCTGCCTCAAATATATTATTAAAATAGTTTGGCTAGTTATTTCCACACACTATAGTGCAAATATAGTCAAGATGCTTTCCTTTAAAGGGACTCGGATGGGAAATATGGATGTGGAAGTAGTGATTCCTTAGGCAGAGGTTTTCTTTATTTAGATCCGCGTTTTCCACGTTTAGCATAAAATCGAACATATGATGGAGATTTCGATTTCTTGCACATTAAGAGTGGGTATGCCGTCTAAAAATCATAAATAAATTACTCTCAAACGCCGCCCCGTCCGCGACAAATTATAATTAGACCATTGCAGTTACGAAATTTGTACAGGCGAAAAATAGAAGAAAACGTATCAATGTAGGTTTGTATCTTTTTAATATTTTGAGAAAAAATGGTATTAATTAATAAGATTTGTTTTAATTAGCAGCAAATTGCAGATTTTTTTTTAAATATTTAGAATCAAAATATGAGAAAAAGGACTCGATACAAACCTTCATTCATGTTTTCTGTGTACCGTACTATTTTTATTTTTCCAAAAAACATAATACTTTTTGCAAAAACATGTATAGCACGGAACCGTGCAAAGGCACATTTTGCAACAAATGTTACACTGATACGAGCTCCCTCTGGATTTATTATTGTTTAAGCTCCGCCCTTCACCCAGAATTATTTCATGAATGAGAAAATATAACGAGGGAACGAAATAAGAAATTAAACCAAATCATTTCTAATAACACGGGACGCCCAATAAAATACCAAATTCCTTTAATTTACTATTATACTTAACAGGTACTCTACTCTTTGATTATACTACAAGTACGGAATTATAACAATATAGTAACTAGTTATATGTAGCCACCCATGCACTAACAATAATGTGTAATTGTGTTTCAATTCTTCTTTATAAAATGGTGGTATGCTGGTATATTTGAAAACATTTATTGGACAATACAATTGATACTAAATTTTAAAGATGTGTTCTTGTCGTAAACACATGAATATAGAATTATAAGGGGCGATGCGATTTGCAATGAAATGAGTTAGAAACACAAAAGTAAAGCGCACATTTTCCCATTTTCTCATCAAGTCACACGCATCAGTTTGTTGCATTAGACCAAGTAACAGGATTTTTTTCATAATAACTTTTATTTCTGGGAAAAATAGAAAGAAATGTTTGGGATAAAAACTGTCGGCAGTAAAGTTATCTATCGATCTGTCAAAATAATGAAATCTAGGCTCAAAATGTAAAAAGAAACAGAGAAACCAACTTACTCCTTTAAACCCGAAAATATTTTCCAGAAAAAAGCAACTTCGTGAAAATTTAACAAATCAGAGCTAAAAGTATTGTCCAGAAGGTGATGTGGACCGATGTTGAAAATATTTTCTTGTTGAGATCGCGCACCAATGTAGACGTTCTAAGACTCAAGTTGCAGGTTTTTATCTCTGCTTTAAAAATTTGTAGAGAAAACATTTTTGAATACAAATTTTAGCCATCTTTTTTACTTTCAACATTTTGCAAATTTTTAGAATCGCTCTGACATTCGTATTTTAAAAAAATGCACTGTTAAATTTCATTGATACAAATAACTGATGCTTTGGATTTTTAAAATCTAAACAGTAAAACCAGAGATATCCACATTTTTGAGAAATAACCTACTATGTCTAAAGTTATTAATGATATTTTGATGCGGGGTTTAGTTTAAAACATCTATCATTAAACTTTTGTCTACTATAAAAGCAAATTTGTAAGTTCTCCCCATCCATATATTTTTTAAGAAAATATGAATAATAATTCGTAAAACTAAGTGTACACCAGGCAAGTTATTTTATATAATATGTGCTAATATGTGATATGTGCTAAGTATATAACACTAGTTCCTTGGTCAAATCGAGACTACTACTCCTAGAAAGTAAAATTTCAAATAAAAGGTTGCCTCTATCCTTGATCTTTATTTATTCTCGATATAATTTACTTGTTACTGACTTCGAAAAATTGGCATTTTCTTGCTACATTTACGTCTGCAAATTTCAGGTTAGGGTTGTAAAGAAATTCTTATTTTATACTATATACTATCAAAACAGTACCTGACAGGTCAACCACCTGTAGAAATTACACGAACTGCCGAGACTGCCTTGCCTGCGGCGCCTGCGTAACTGCAACCAGCCGCACTTGCGGGGCTTTCAATTATATGACCGCCACTGCCATGGCTGCCGACAGCCTGCCTAAAATTCGGAGAACGAGTGCCGACGGTGGTTTACCTCTCGATAGACAACTAGTGAATTTCATAATGATCCGTTGAATAGTTTAATGCTTATAAATAATTACTTATCACTGATTTTGTGCGAATCATTTCTCTTATTCTCGGCGTCTATTGGATGTATAACAATAATAATTAAAATTATTTTTTTGTTTAACTTGCCATAATTCAAAAAACGAAAACATTAATGGATCTCAATTTTACTATGTCATCACTACATATTTATTAATGAACTGTGGTAATATGAAGGTCAAATTTTAATAATTGTAAAAAATACGTTTTTTTTTTTCAAAAACCATGTCGATAAAATGTGAGTATTTGCAAGGATCAGTTAACGAACGGAAAACCCTTTAAGTCTATGCTGAGAAGAAATACAGATGGAGACACCTTTTTTATTTGAAACTTTTTTTCTGTTTAACAGTTTCTAAGAATATCGCGTATAGACAAATTAGACCAATAAATAACTAATACTGTACGCATAACACTTATTGGATAAAACAACTTGCGTGGTGTATATTTTTGATTTTAACAATGGTTGCTAATTTTTGTTTATTGGTAAACTACCATTATTTGAGGGAGACTACAAAATAAAAATTCAAGAAGTCCTGAGGAATCCCCTGAGTATCCAAGAGTTTAAATTTTGATTTGTTGAATGATGTGACAGCTAAAGCTTTACACATACGAAAACTAAACAACATTAAAATGTTGTTTTCCATTTAGTTATAAACAAGAATTAGTACTATAATAACAAACAAGACTGCAGCTACGGACACGTATTTCGGAGTTATTGCTCTTCATATATGGCACATGAGGTACGAAGGTACAAAATAGAGTACCTACAATATACTGTGCTTTCCTATCTTTGTTGGTCTTGCTTTTAACAATATAACAATATTATTTATGCCATGCTACGCTGATGAGGAGCAATAACTCTGAAACGTGTGTCCGTAGCTGCAATATTGCATACCACTAATTTTTGTTTATAATTTTTATCGGACCTCATCAACTCTTATTCTTTTTATTTAATATTGTTATTTCCTTATTGACGATTATTATTAATTAATGCAGATTACTAATTATTGAATATCTTTTCCATTATGCAAAAATATAGATATACTCGTATACTCCATATTACAAATTAAAATTCTAGGGAAGCATAATACCTAGCCGTCTAAATTATAAATACTGTATTTATTGAAGGAATAATATGTTAAAAACGCATTTAGGTTAGAATGATAGGATAGATAGATGTGTCGGGTGTCGGCATAACCTTTGAGCTTTCGCAGGTAGAATTTATATACAATCATGAACTAATTTCGAGCTTATACGTAAGTGGAATCGCGGTCATTCATTTCTATTTACTACTACATAGTACTATAAACACATAAAATAATATTTTATCGTTTTTAAAGGACCCTTTCACCTCCCCTGTTGCAAATTTTAGCAGCTTGTCGAGGCATATCTACTCTTAAGTGCTTTAAGAAAGGTGCTCCAAGAAAGAATCTAGGTTGTTCCAGTTTTTTTCATCCCAAGCAGTTTATTTGAGTTGAAATACTAAGGGCCACTACTTTCGGTCTCCGTTAAGCTTTAACCGTTTACCAAATCATTGAAAGTACAATTGTTTCCATGGGAACTGGATCAGTTTGACCCACGGTTTACGTTTAACGGAGACTGAAATTAATGGTCCTTAGGGATGCATCGTGAATACACGATGCATAGAAATAATGTAGTAATTAATGAAATTAAATCTTAAATTTTAGTAAGAAAGTTTTTAATTACGAGATCTCATTATGCACAGATTTTTATGTAGAAATGTTAATTTTGTAATGTGAATACTTTCATGCAATCTACATAAGATTTTCGGCAATTAAAAATTAGCTAAGTTGGTCTCTTTTGTACGAGGTTAGGTAACAAAAAAAATGAGGTTGCAATTTAAATTAGTTTCAAAATATTTCCAGTTATTAGTTAAGTATCATGCATTCTAATCAAGTGAGAGTTTCAAATTTTAACCCAAAGTTAGAAATAATATGTGAGTAAATTTTGTGGTCGGCCACTAGGTTTACAAGTGTATAAAATGTTGTAATTGGAACTATTACTTTAATTTGTTTTAAAACCTTCACTTTTACTTTTTTCTTGGAATCATTCAAAATAGCGAAGGTTTAATTAATAGGTAATTAATTAACTGGTAATATGCATGGAGATGTTGTATAACCATTTATCCCAATTTATATTTCAACAGGTAAATAAAGTAATCCTCCTAAAATTCAATTTGAAATGTGATAAAACTTTGATGTTTTGGTCTCTAGAGAATATCTTGGCAAAATTTTAAGAAATCTTTCGTTTGCTCATCTTGTTTTCTCATCTTTGTTGTCATTTTGGTCAAATAGATTACTGCACCGGACCTTAAAACAATTTTAACAATACTGGTCACATTTTTCTAATAGATGTATTTACTTTTCATTTTGGGTAAATATCGCCATTTTGTATTTCTTTAAAACTTTTAAATAGTTATATTAGCAAGTAAATCACAAGCAAATTAAAAAAGCACTGCATAAACTGTATCAAATAATAACTGTTTAATACATGTTTCAAAAGAAATTTCAGTTTTTTGTCATGGAACGGTTGTAAAAAATACATACGTTAGTACATACGGTTTCATTAAATAACCGAAGAATAGCATCTACAGAAATCCAATAATTTCAGTGTAAATTAGTACCCAAACTAGACGTATTATACTTCAAATAAAAGGTTAATGTTTTGAAAATTCATTTCAAAAAATTGTTTTCCAATTCAAAGTAGTGACTTTTGCACGAAATAAACTTTTATTGAAATGCAACAATAAAAATGAAGGAGAAACATCAAATTCAAGGTCTGCTGGGTGCATTTTTTCAAAACAGTCTTGCAGTTGCCAACTTAGCTTTTTCATTTCTTTGAATTCATGACCCCGCACCAATTGTAAAAAAATTACCTAGTTGTTGTGTTACCTGTGTTACCCGGTATACACCACATTCTATCTGGACTGTTACTAGGGTTCTTCCTGTAGCTAATACTAAACTACTGTCCAAATTGAAACACAATTGGACTTTTCCTTCTCAAGTTATCGCAATTACAAGAAATGGACGGACGGATGAACATTTTAAAACTTGTTCAGAATGCGAAAACAACATTATGAATTTTAGAAATGTGCCGATTATATGAAATATACTCCTCGTTTCAGTGTTATATAATAACATTTACAATTAAATTTTTATGGTGTACATCCAATTATAGTTTAAATTCTTTAAAATGAATGAATAACTACTAAGTACTAATATAACCTTGATCTATGCGGATATATGTAAAGATTCTTGATGATCAAATTTTACGTAACCTTTTTGCATCGTTAACTGTATATCTACAAAAAAACATGTAAATAAATCAAATATGAATCTTTGAACACGTATGAAGCGTTTCTTATATTTTACATTTTCTGTTTACCACTTCAACTAACCATGCAAGACGGGCAAGTTTTTTTACGTCAAAGAGGAAGTCGGTTATTTGTACTGAATGAATCACTCAGCTATTCCTGAAGAGTATTCTTGAATATCCTTTAGTAATTTCGTTAGACATGAACCTCAAACGTGACTAGTATCCGAAAGATAATTACCCAGGTGGTCGCGGTCGGGTTTAACGCTTTTTTACGGCTCCACCAAATTTCATTGTAGTTTTAATTTCTCTTGTTTTGCCCATAGGGAATGCGAATTTTACACAGTTAAGAATAGGTATTAAATAATAATTTAGCGTTTAAATTTACTTCTTAATAAATAATAAACGTCTATATACTTTTTTTGATTTAACACAGTCGAACTAACATTTAAAAAACAGAGAATTAGTAAACTTAAAAAAATTAAAAATTAATGAAACTTTTTGATGTACCTTTTAAAATATCTGGAAAAATCGGATGTGAACCGAGTTGCAGGGAGTGTACTAGAGTGTGCTATATTATAATAGTGTTAGAAATTCCGTTTTATCTCAGCTTAAAATGGCTTTCCAACTAATTACAGTGAAAATGGGTACATTTTAATCATACCAATTTAGTGGAAAAAAGTAAATTTTTTTTAGTCTAGTTCTATTGGCTGCTTTTTGTGCCCCCAGACTATACTAGGAGGTGGTCGAATCCCATACAGCACAAGGACATCCTCAGAATATACTGGGGACAACTGGGATATCCTGGGAAGATCCCTTTATCACCTTAGGATGTCCGTAGGATATCCAAATGGGACAGTTCGGGCTTTGCTGATGACGTCCTCAGGACATACTGATGTCCTGAGGACGTCAGTACGGGTGTCTACAGGACATCGTCATCTCTTATATATGTCATGCCTGGGCTGTACTATGAACAACCTGAGGACATTGATTGGATTTAATATAGAACATCCCGTTCTTTTAGGGTTTATTGAATATTTCTAAAGGCAGCAAAAAATACATATTATTTTATAATATAGTAGATCATTACTTTTAAACTGAGCCAATAAGCAAAGACAAAGGAATCCAAGTTTATATGATGGCAGAGGTAAAAGGACTAATAAAAATGTGATACATATATGTACAACTCCATACACATATTTGTATCTATCAATTAGCTTATATCGCTTTAAAAGTAAATCTACCAAACTGATAGAGGTTATATATAGTCCGATGAAATAGGTCGAAAAATCAAAATTTTGAGGTAAATACTTGAATTTTTGATATAAGTCACTTCGTATTTGAACACGATTAATGAAAGAATTTTTTTTTTCAACCACAAGAAGGGGTGAAAAAAAATGTTACAGTGTTTTTTCAAAATTACTCAAAATGTGTAAAAGCTAGTAAAAAAATTTCAAATAAAAATTGTAAAAGCACGAAATATTACATAAAAAGGATCTCTTGCCTTTTTTGGTATTATTAAAATCAACAGAGTTTAGGGTGCTTAGAAGTTATAAGGGATGATATGTACAACTTTAAAAAATCATAGCGTGCTGAAAAGTTATAACGAATTTTAAAAAATTCTATTCACTCAGAAAAATATAAAGGATTACGTATCTGACAATAACATCTGCGGACAATAACCAATCACATTTTCCCCTTTTAGATAATATAATAAATACAAAGATATAACATAGCAGCATTATATTTATGAAATATTTAACGTAATCGTATTTGTCGAAATGAATGTGGAAAAGACATCGACGCCCGGCGGATTTCGTAGAACTTTCGACTTGTCACAAGAAGGCGGCTAATTCAAAACACAGTAAATGTATTAAAAAAAATTATAAATAACCGCTATTTAAATAAGATATACATTTTTAATACATTTTTAATGAGTTATTTGTACTGGAGGGGACTATCAAATAGAACAAACAAATAAGATTTTATAAGCAAATTTTACAAACCAATAAAATACACTATAAATAGATAGCCTCAAAATAATATATATACTTTTCAATATTTTTGTTGTTGAAATCTCCTAAATAATAATACCTATAATAGGACGACTCTAGGACTTGCCCAGGATATTCCCACAGTGGATATTTTGTTAGGCTTTTAATATATTTGCAGGATATTACTGGGACATCCTGCCAGGATTTGTCTAGGATATCCACATTTGGAATATTTTCAGGTTGTATATATTTTATTGAGATATCCTAAGGATATCTTGAGAAATGTTGTCCTCGATTGGGATATACGGGACCAGATAAGGATATCCTAGGGATGTCATGTGCTGTGTGCACAAACCACTGCCGAAGGCGAATTTCACGCAACCATATGAAAAATCGGTCTTAATTCTATTCCTAATTAAAGCCTTCGTCTTTCCAAATATCTGATCATTGGAAGGAAAACTTAATAGGTACCGAATTAAGAAATGCATGCCATTTTGTGATGGGGATAATGGTATGACTCTGTACCTTATATTGCTGATATATTTTCTGTATATATCAAATTCTAACTTATTTACACAATATTTTATTAATATATCTAAAAATAGGTAGATGTCCATTAGTATCCATTTGATGTGCAATTTTTACTGTAGTGGAACGGCTATTTAACTTCGAAAAAGGGTTAACCACATCTACAACCTTTGTAGCACCAGATCGCTAATACAGATGCTGAAATAGACTCTACAGTAGTATCCTGCGATTTATATCCCGTTCTCAAAAGATACCTCTGGCATAAATGGAATCAACATTGATAAGGATAAGGAACGCTAATTGTCACCTTAGTAGCCAAATCATATCTGCTATCTGTAGAATTAAATGTAACTATGGTTAAGTTTAATTCTACCGATAGTAAATATGGTTTTGGGGATTTACTATGGTAAATCCTCATTCTTCATTGGAATACGCTAAAATCAATACCCCTTTTGTGGAGCAATTGGTGACGCGAGACATATTATATTTAGTTGTCCTTTAAACGAATCCAAATGCAAAAGGTTGTCTAATTTCCAAATTCTGGTTTTCTGAGGAAAATTGCCTCGTTTTCTTTGAATTCATTTACTTACTTTTTAAAAAATTTTTGTTTTACTTCCTTTGTTTATAAGACCTTTGAATTGCTGTCCACGTTTGTTTGTCTTCTCAAAAGTTCGGAAAGATCCCTTCATCTGATAATTAAAATTGGCAAATAAATAGCTTCGGCAAAAAAATGATAGGCTAGATTTTGTTCGATTATGACTCTTTACATAACAAAGGTACCTATTTAAAAACTATAATATAAATACATTTTTTGTTATGAATGCCCTAGTTGGTTAAAGATTGGAGATAAATTTCACAATAAAAGCAAAGCTAATCATAATCCTACTTTGAAGTCAGTATTCTTAATTTGGAAAATCCTGAAGTAAATGAAGCGCTTATTATTTTTTGCCAGTTCATAATTACAAGTTTGTTTACTTCTACCTTTTGTTGAACTGAATATTCTGCTTCAAGACTTGATTTTAAGTGTTGGAAAAATAATATAATATTTTTTGTTGGTTGTTTTACTTTTAGACAATACACTAATCGTTTATTTTGATGCAAGATTGCGAAATATCATATTTGCATTCGCTATTGCTCGCAAAAAAAATTTGAGAATGCAAAAGAATTTCGCAATAGAACATCTTACAATATTTTTTCGAAAGTTGTCTCCCACAGTTTAAAAATTACTAAAGATGTAAAGAGACAATTTTGACATTTACAAATCATTTATTTGGCATGTATGTCATCTACAATTTGCTGCACATTCATTGAGATATTTTACAAGATGCACCAGGTGGACGCTTCTTATTAATGAATATGAGTCATAATAATTCATTAAATAGTATATATTTTTATAGATATTTGCTAAAGTATTTATATGTTATAGGTTATTTTAATACTTGGCATATATGGGGCATGTACAAGAAGCGAACTATTCAATTTGACAATAGATGATATTGAAAACAAGGTTTCAATTATTCTAAAAACTCACACTCAAAGAAGAACCAAAAGTTATCAGGTTTTCTTTGTAATAATTGTGATAGCTATATTCCGATTATCATTCTCAATGCCATTTCATTCATTTCATAATTAATAGTGACCTCCATGCACAAATAAAGAGGGAAGTTATGTGTAAATACCTTTACCGATTTTTTTTCTAATGTAAATCTGTCTCTATTTGAATATGTGCAATGAATTTTGCCAACTAACTGACAGTGTTACAAAAATTAAAGTTAGATATACACAACTAGACTTTGGAAAAAATGCATTATGAGAATTGTCCCATTTTTTTTTTTTTTTGGTCACGACAGTACTCGAAAAATAATTATTTTTCCAACATTTTACTTTATGCCTGTGTAGCGGCTATAAGTGTTGGTAAAGTTTTTTTTTACAGTTTACTGTTACATATACAACATTTTTTCAAAACATGTATATGAAACACACAAACTATTAGACACTTTTTTGTAACAAATAAACTGTAAATTAATTACTTAGTCAGTCAAAAACCATACGATGTTTGTATTTGCCCTAAATAAGGTTATTTGCCTTATCGATGAAGTGATATTGACAATTGACATTTTAATGAAAAACTTGTTATAGAACTTGTATTTCAATACTCGATATCTCGATAACAATTCATATTAGGATATGTTTATTAAATACATCGCTTATTTTTAATGTAAGCGTTGGTACGTTTTCTTTAAACACCCGGTATACAACTTCTGTAAAAGCAATTTAACACTTTTTCATTCGTATCCCATTTAAGGAATAATTGTTGACAAATAACACCAAACTCTACCTAAATCGACTGTCAATATGTACAAGAGTTATACGTCATCCAATTCCTCTTCGATGAAAAAATAAAGTTCATTGGGCTTAACGGATTTTGCGACGTGCTAGAAACATCGGTTATTTATTTATATGGAGACCTCTGTTTCTCACATTAAGGCGTTGAAACCTCGCGAAATTTATTAAATAAACATGGCATGAGAAAATGAATTTCAGAAACTTTCTGCTCCTTTTATTTTCACAAGTTCTTTATTTTCTAGTATTGGATTGTGTTACTTACAATGTTTACTGAAGTATAAAAGTGATTTCGACATTATTGTTAGATAGTAAATATTTTGCGTGACCTTCAATTTTAATTATTAAAAACAACAACACCTTAAAGTGCATATTGTTGTTTAATCAACGTTAAAATAAATACTTTAGGATTAAAACTAAATATTAGTAAACGTCTAGAAAACGGAAATAGAATTGACAATATATTTTGAAATAATTGTTAGACGGAAAATGTACTTATTTATTTCGGTTTTAATTAAATTAAATCAGTAGCGTTTTCTATTTCTATGCCAATTTTGCAATAAAAATTTCTCAACATTGGATAATATTCACACGTTACATATATATTGTGGTTACATAGTGAGTGAGCGATATAACTATATCAATTTTGCGATTGCAGTTGTTCGTTTCAAGTTTTGAATTTTTGCGTATCTTTTACACAAACGAAATTAAAAGGATCATGAGAAAATATACTGATCACATTTGAAGGGTGTCACCTAAAAAGTGGACACGAGAGGCATAACTTTAAAAGTATTGGTCCTATTAGTCCGGGAGATGAACGTACAAAAGTGGAGTTCATTTCTTAAAGAACGAAACTTTTAGAAAATGTAGTATTTATCATGACAATAGAACAAAAGTCTATTCTTAAACATGTTAAAACAGTAAATTAGAATAAAGCGAAAAAATTGCCATAGGAGTCGTTTCATGCAGGGTATCTCTGGACTTTAGAACAAAACTTTGGTACCATATAGTTTGGGCAAAGATAATGTTAAACGCACCTATTTTTTTAAGGACGCTCCCTTTCGTGGCTTCACCCTTAAAGGCTAAATTTCGAAATGGTTTATTGCTCATAGCTTGGAGACTATACTTTATCGATTGTAAAAACATTTGGAGAGTATAAATAGCGAGTAAGTATCATTGTTTTAAATGTATGAAATCATTCGTAGATTGTCTAGGAAGCCAGAACCGAACCACCCCTAATGTTTCTTACCCCTAAATTTCGACAAATAATTTTTTTAATCTTGCAATAGCTTTTCTAAATTCCTTGAATGATTTCCTAAAAATATATGTATTCTTGTTTGACATCAATAAAGTGACCCATTTTCGAGAAAAATTGATTTTGATGAAATTAATTGACTGATTTATAATAAATAAAAAAATATTCCTGTGATGCATTCAGAGTTAAGCTGAAAATTATAAAATAACTGTTTCTAATCAATTAAACATTGGCTTGTTTAGACCCTGTGAAAACAGTAAAAAAGTATGTTTCTAGGTAAGAAAAGTATTTTCCTCACTAGCGACAAAAAGTGTGCCATTTTGACATTAATACTGACAACTAAAAAGTTGACATTTTGTCTCATCTAGCTTTGCAATAAACCTCAAGTACATTTTTTTAATACTTAAAGTCTCATAATTTTGTTATTTATTGACTTCTTTTTAATAAGCAATAAAGTTTTCTCTGGCTAACACTAATTTAGGGTCCAAATTTCAGTACAATCGGATTCTTCCTCCTTATGTTATAATGCTTATGACGAATGTGACAAATTGACGGACATACATAAATGTGAAACTTGTTCAGCAATCGATGACTAACCCGATGAACATTTTCTCTCTACGACCGATTCTTATGGTTTTAGAGACGTTGCTAATAATTACCATATTCTCTCTTGTACTGCGATGGGTGTAGTAAATGAGTAGAGCAAGACACTCTTGTATATTATTACTTTCCAGTAGATAACTTGAACTTAGATGTGAGTAACTATATTGCAGGTATGTAATTAATAAGGCGTATGTAAGTGCATCGTCGTCAGCAGTAACCATAAAGTTTCAAGTTTCCAAATATGGTAAATATATCACGTTGTGATCAGGTTTTCTACGTTAATACAGAAATGTCTGTCTAACCTTTAATACTGCCAAGACATGCAAAGTACTACACTAATGATTCTAAATACAAACAAGCTAACCATTAAACTCTTCGCCGATTTACTGCACTTTTCATATAATCGTTGCACATTCCATAGAATATTCTTCGCACTTCTTTTTAAGTAATATTAGTTTTAGACAGTTTTTGTTTAATTACAGAATATTTTTTTTTAATTAAAATAATAACTTTTTTGTTTATTGATCAATTTTGTTCAAAAATAACTAATAGTTAGCTCTAGCTAACACGAACTTACTGTCCAAGTTTCAGTACAATCGGATTTTTAGTTTTTAATTTCTCGCTTACAAGAAATGCGACGGATGGACAGAAGGAGAGACAGACAGACAGACAGACAGACAGACCGATAGACACAGACAGACATACGGACAGACGGACGAAAATTTTGAAAGTCGTTCATAATTCGATCACCAACACAGTGATACGAATTTTTTTTCTCTACGAGCGATATTACTGGTTTTAGAAATGTAGGTACCGATGAAATGCAATATACAATTCGTTTTGTATTTGCGAAGAGTATAATAACATATACATAGCTAACATAACTAGAGTTGCAAAGAACATACAGTAAGAGTTGATAGAAATAAATTTTCAGACACAGCAGAATATTGGCTTTATTTACATAATAGTTTTTCAAGGGTTTTTGTATATATAATTTTAATAATACGTTTGATTGCGTGATTTCTTCCTTTTTATACCATTTTAAATTGATAGCAGGTATATGTTAAGCTGTAACTAATCAACCTGCAGAGTAAAATTCTTAAATATTAAACATCAATTTCTGTCAGGAGCCTTCCTCAGTAATTCCTTCATTTACTCTGTTGTAAAAATCTTTAATTTTAAAAACTCTTATTTAACTTGCTTTGTTGTCTGTTTGTCTGCCTGCTACAAATCGTGCAATCAAATTTTCGACTAGTTCTAATTAAGTTAAAGCTTTGAAATTTTGTACACTTATAAATTGGTCAATTGAGCAAACTAACTGTACAATAGTGTTATATGATCGCCCCCAAATCTCTTAGTTTCCAGATGTATGAAATTAAAAATTATTTTTTACCTCTTAGTACATTTTTTTAAATAAAGGATTTGTTTTAAAAATATTTTTTATATACCTACAATTTCTTTCAGGTATATAGTTCTCATTTTTCTGTTGTTTAATGAGGTCAACCAGCTGGCAGGTACTGCTTATATCAATCTGCGTAAAAATTAGTAGAGGCTATATTTATATTTGATTTTTCGAAAAAATGTGCTAAAGGTACGCAGCTTGTTTAAAGATTTCTCTGGTTTACTTCTTATTACACCATTTTAAAAATACATGAAATTTTTGTCATATACCTTTCTTGTTTCCGTTGGTATAAGTTCAGCACTTGCTCTGTTGGCAGTCTATTAAATGGCATCCAACATCACTTTAAACTTTTAAATGTCTGCCTTATTTTTAAATATGGCTACCGGTTTTTGTAAATAGCTCAATCAAACATACCTCAACCAAACCAGCTCGGTGGCGCAATGCTGAAGGTGTTTGGATTGCGACCACGGAGTCCCGGGTTCGAATCCTGGCCAGGGTATGGATGTTGGTGGCGTTTTTTCATGTGTTACCGAGACGGTAGCAGTGACCTTAGACCGCTGTTGGGTGGCACCACATGTCTAATCGCTGTTATCTCTCCTGAGTTCGAGTCTCAGCTGCGGTAGATGGCAATATCGCAGGGAATGGTTGTTGTGTTGATGTCTATGTGTACGTGTCCTGGTTGAGTGGTAGAGCAGCAATAGCTGAACTCCGCCAGGACGTTAATATAAATAAGGCATTAAAATAAAAAAATATATATCTAGCTCATTTTAATTAGATATTCATTTTTGATTGAATGGATAAGTGTGTTCTAAATAAATATTTTTTTAAGTGTTTTAATGTTGGTTATCAAAAAATACAAAGATTCGAAATTAATGTTTTCGTAATACATAGATTTTTCTTTTTGGTTCTTTAAATATTACTTTTTCTACTGTTGCGAAATCTTATAACAATTACGAGTTAACGAAAACATTCAGTTTTTATTTGTTCTTGTTTGTTTTGTTTGTTTTCTTGGCTCCGAAATAATTTTTTGCCACAGAATTCATTAAGTTAAAAGTTTTTATTTGCGTGGTTAATTTTTACGTCTACGAAAATCCAAGTCTATTATATGTATGTATTCTTGCATAGAGTTAATTAAAATGTCCTTACTCCATTTTAATATCCGCTGAAGCAACAGACAAATTGCAAACAAGTTCTGTTAGTATAAAGCGAATTTAGAGAGAAAGGAATAATTTAAAGGCGAGTATAAATTTCGGTAAAAACGGTATGAAATCGAGTGCACGAATTCAGTTCCTACAGCCCATTTAACAGTACTGTGTAAGAAATTGGTGTACTGTTCTTTTTACAAAGAATTTTATTTTATACAACGATACTCCAGAAGTACGTGTATTAATTATTAATTTCCCGACAATCGGAATATGTACAAGTACATCTTAAAACCCTTTAGATTAATGTATGACTATATGAAAGGCAAGAATAATATTGACAGGGTGGATCATTACTATCAGAAAATAGTTTTGAAAGAGAATTGATACTGTTCTCTTAGAATCCATTGCTCCACCTCATCAATCGGGAAAATAGGTAGTTATCCATTTTCGGAATACCGATACTGAATCTGATGTCAAATTCTAAAATTTTAAATGACGAGTCCAATAGAACTGTCATAATTGCAAATTTTTTTCAGATTTGCATATTTATGCCAGGCACCTACATGGAGATATGAGGATTCTCTGGCAACAAATCTGAACATTCAAAACGACGGATATTTTCTTTTAGTTTATAGACACTAAATAAGAGGTTTTTAAAAAGCGTGAAAAATATTTTTTCAACAAAATTGAACCGTATTTAAAACACTGTTATTAAAAATTGTCAAGTAAAATTTCACCCTGATCAGGTTAATTGATCCTTATTACCTAATATTAATATTGAGGTCGGTGTAAAAATGAACAAATAACAAAGACGAACGTATTTTTAACTAATCAGAATTAAGCTGATTTCCTGCAGGTCGATGACAACTCAGATGAATGGCAAACTAGAAGACTTTGTGGGTTTAGACTCCATCAGTTGTGATACAATAACAGATGACTCAAAACTGTATACTCTTAATTTTTGTTGCTCTCAAGGCTCTTAAAACATCAATAAATCTTTCTGCTAATGTTTGATTGCACTCTGGTCAATATACTCTATTATAAACGGCAATATAACGAACTATATCTGCGTATCCACATGAATGTTTAGACGATTCCAGAATTTAGGAATTTTGCAAGTGATGGAGAATACCTTCAAACATTTAAAATAGAGTTTTCAACACGATGCACAGTGGTCCCAAACCGTTTTATTTCAAAAATGGCTAGAGAGCGCAGATGTTGTCGAATATTAACAATTTTTGTTTTAAATTAAAGCTTACCGAAATTCCAACAAATCCTCCGACCGAATTTTGAAAAAAAATCTGTTTCATTATTTTAAGTTAAAGGCAAAAAAAATTACAATTTTCAGACAAAAACAGTTGCTTCGAAGTTTTTTGAACAATTAAAGCTAGTTAGAAAATAAAGTAAAGCAAAGTCAATTGACAGCTTCCAAATTGACATTTGACCTATATTTCAAAATTTTTAAAAATAATTTTTCATATTTTTCGATAATTTGGTTCTAGGAAGCCCAAGAATCCTTATGTCATTTTTTTTATATTTAAATTAAAAAATAACAGCCATTTGGAAATTTGACAGCCCATCAATGGAAAATATTGATATCTTTTGTCCAATTTGATATCTTGTTCGAATTTAGTGACTCCAAGAACCTGAGAGCAACAAGTTTTGCGATAAAATGTTGGAATATAAGTCAAATATCAATTTGGCAGCTGTCAATTGACACTTCTTTGTCTAATTCGACAACTAGTTTTGCTTTACTCTATTTTCTAACTGGCTTTAATTATTCAAAAAACTTCGAAGCAGCTATTTTTGTCTGAAAATTGTATTTTTTTTGCCTTTAACTTAAAATAATTTCGGTAAGCTTTAATTTAAAACAAAAATTGTTCATTTTCGACAAGATTTGAGCTCTCTAGCCGTTTTTGAAATAAAACGGTTTAGGACTATTTTTGTCTGGAAACTGTAATTGTTTTTTTGGCCTTTAGAATAATAAAAAAGGATTTTTTTTCAAAGTTCGAGCTCCGAGGATTTGTTGGAATTTCGGTAAGCTTTAATTTAAAAAAGTATTGTTCATTTCCGACAATATTTGCGCTCTTTAGCCAATTTTGAACCAAAAAAATCGATTTGGGATCACTGTGCGATGACCTGAAATTGAGTCAATTTATGATTTTTAATTAACCATGTAATGACATATGGCATTTTGCTAGTTCCATATAACTTAAATGCGCTAAATTACTTAGTGCTTGATTAGGTGCTCATCAAACATTAAATCTATAGGAATAGTTCAATTGCAATTGGGCACGTCCTTTTTTGTAAGAATATGGCACAGGTTATTACAAAAATTCAGTAACTCCATCGAATTCTAAATAACTTTCAAAATGTCCATCCGTTCGTACGTCACGGTTTACGATTACTTAAGAAGCAAAAGTTCTATCGAAATAAAATGTATACCTGTTAAAAAAAAATTGGCCAGTAATTACAATTGTCATTAAATAAATAAATATTTGTATTTTCTTGAGCGTTGATATCAATCAAATTAACTTGATGTTTACCTGGGATTTTTCGGTCATCTTTAAATGAATATTTTCTTACGTTTCGGTTTTATTAACCATCGTCAGAGAAAAAAATTAAAAATTTTGTTTACACTATTTTACCATTTTACGTCTATTGCTGTTGAAAGTTTTAATGCATTAAAACTTTCAACAGAAATAGACGTAAAATGGTAAAATAGTGCAAACAAAAATTTTTATTTTTTCCTCTGACGATGGTTAATAAAACCGAAACGTAAGAAAATATAAGAATTGACAGAAAAATTCCAGGTACACATCAAGTTAATTGTCATTAAAGATTTAATGGCAAAAATATACACGAATAGGGTTGTAACCTCTGACAGAATTCTTCAAAATACTACATAGTATACTGACAAATATTTCGCCAGTCTAGTATAATACTAATCACGAATGTTGTCCGTGACGTCATCATCGTTTACTTTCCGAATTCCGTATTATTCATCTCTAAAACGCATCGTTACACTTGGAACTTCTGTTGTAGTCCTATCAGACGTTACTTTGTGTTATTTACATTCTAATGCAGTAGTATTTAAGCTGAGAGAAAAATCTCATGACTGAAAAAAATTTAAAACGATGACGTGAATGACAACATTCATAATTAGAATAGTAGCTATCGTCATCGGAAGGTAATTAAAATTACAAATGTTGCAATTGTACAAAAAAAATAATAATAATTTGATTACTTTCAAAAACTGCGCAGCATAGCTTATGTAATAGTCAACATTATATAAAAACTTAAGTGAGCTGACGAAGAGTATAATATTTTCATCTACTCCACATGTAGGTATTTCATTTGGTTCCGTTTATATCTGATGTCCGGAAATGTTTCCGAGAGATAAACCACCTTGTATAATTATAAAGTGTTTCATTGCAAATTATTATTATTATAAACAAAAAGTGAGAGAGTATAGCAAAAAGCGAAATATAATATATTTTCTTATTGTAACAGTTGTAAAATATCTTTTATTTACCTTTCGGCATGCCACATGGTGGTTTCGTCCTAGAACTATCCAAAAAGTCTAGATCGTACTTCCTCGCCGGAGGAAAAACAAGTGCTACATGTCCAAAAGCAGGATAAATCCAAAAGCACAACACTTGCAGTACACAGACGAGCCCTAAGGTCCACTTGGGCGCCCAGTTTGGCCCCATATTGCACACACTATCCACAAACACAAGAATTTGGAAATCCTAGCATAACAGCTACGAAATAAACCTTCACGACTACACAACAAACACTTAAGAACTGAACGTTTCAGTCACCGGTCGTTCTCGACCTCACTGCCACTTCTCCAGGTACTGCAGGTTTCACTGCTGGGTAGATCGAAGGTGTTTGAACAATCTGGCGGTACTGGTACCGGCGAGAGTACCTTGCAGTACCTCATATCATGTGTTATTAAGATTTTTCGCAACTTTCTACTAGAATTATGCTTTAATAATTAAATTTTATTAACGTTATGGATTCTGTTTTGTTGAGGAAACAATTTGTATTATTACAAACGAATAATTACTACTTATAATGATTTTACATAGAAAGCTGACAGCAACGTTTGATTATTATTAAAACATTGTATAGAAGCATATATTAAGTTACTATCTGAAGTTACACAGCGTTACTCGGCGTTAACCAGTACCTAAAATGCGTATACATTTTTTTTCCAAAATAATCAGGATTAACGAAAAGAAGAGGTGAAAAAGAGGTGAAAAGAATTGCAAAAAATATAAGCCACTACGAGAACATTAGTTAAATGAAATATCTCTACTTTCATACAAGGTAATTCTTAAAAAAATGTTCCCAAAATAATTAAAATAATTATTTCTATTAACAAAATAAATATAAATTACAGAAAGTAAATTTGATAGTTTTCAACCATCCTGGCTTAATCTTCATATTCTAGAACAAACAAATATTTTAAACAAAGCAGTAAAAACTACTTAAACGAAGTACTTTTACTGAGCTAGTGCCTTTCTGAAAACAATATCTGCTGCCTTGTCCTCTGAAGCCAGCATTTATTTATCTAATTATTTATTATCTAATTAGCTACACTATCTCACAGTAAAAACTAATTACAGGCTGGAAAAAATATAGACAGATGATATATACATAATAAATATGAAAAAGAGTAACAATATATAAATACATACAGCGACTATAAATACACAATAAACCTATTAATTAAAAAAAACATTATAAATTGTGTAGGGATGGCTAGAGAAATATACATTTATTATTTGCAATAAACAAGTAAATGTTACTAATGTACGGGGTGGGAAAAATACTTACAGCAGATTTATACATAATAAATATGAAAAGGGGTAACAATATACACACATATAATTATACATACAGCAACTATAAATACACAATAAACCTACTCATTAAAAAGAAACATTATAAATTGTGTGCAGATGACTAGAGAAATATACATTTATAATTTGCAATATTTTAGTAAAATAAACATCTAAATGTTACAGATAAAGTGCATGGGCGATAATTCAAAACGTTTGTTGGTAGGGTGGAAATATAAATGGCTTTATGATTACGAGTATTAAATGAAGGGGAATGATTTAACATAAGATATTATTCAACAAGATTAACTTATGCAAAACCAAAGAGAACAGATTTTCCTGTGGTTATGTGAGCTAAGAAAACCGAATCTATTTAGTAACTGCCTATTCTATATTCGAAACTAATAATAGAGTATACATTAACACATTTATACAAACCGAATTTTAAATAGCAAGTATTCAGCAGTCAGCAATGTAATTAAAACTACTTTTTCAAGCTTTTATGAGCAGACAGAACAGTATTTTCTATATTTTTGTTAAAATTTAGTTTAGAATCAAAAATAACATTTGTTATTAAATTTTTTCATTCAAGATAGTACCCGTCCAACTTATGATTAAATAACTTCGAGTCGTTATTATTGCGGGAAGACAAAACATTACACTTGGTGATGTTTAAGGCCAGATTATTTGAAACCCATCAGTCATTTACATAATTTAATTTTTTGGAGCGTAGAGCACAATCCTCATCGGTTTCAATAATACAGAACAATATCATATCATCAACATATTTAGTTGACATATAATCTGAAGAAGATGGTGTACTGACATTTGAGCATGTCATAAAATTAGCCACGAGAAAAACGGTGCTCTTTTAAAGTCTGCCAATGAGATCTATTAGTTGTCAGCTAAACACACTTTGATGGGGAATTGTAAACTTTTAATCTCATAAGGGGATAAGTGGCATTCTTGGAATGGAGATAGACTCCTACTGTGCACATCCAGTAAAAATAGTTATTTCAATAATGTTTTGTTGTTAGTGACTTGTACCATTGCACAGATTGGGAGTTTTAAGTTTCCTAGAACGTCCATTATACGACCATCTCCTGTTTTCAACGACAAATCTGTAAATTTCCAAGCCTTCGTATCACTGTTTAAGTAACTCGTATATTCGTCATATTTATATTATATTTTGTTAAATAAATTTTGCCTTCTTCCTAGATTCAAAACAGTTAGTGTCCGTGCGAGAATAAAATGGCTACCCTCCTTTAGTCTTTCCCTTAATAGGTAATTTTCAACACAATACATTTTTTCTAATGCTTTCTAATTTTTGAAAATGAGTAGGGTAACAAATGCTGTTGAATTTTTGGGTATAATTCTCCGATTATTTGGTAAAATTGCATGTGCTATCTTCAGGCCTTTACTGACAGCTATCTACTGTTGTTTCTCGTTCTCCAAACTGAAATGAGTTCAGTATTTTTAAAATTTCACGTAATTAACGTAACCGTTTAACAAAAAACCAGTTAATCTAAACGAGGAAAAGTATTATTTCTGTAAAATCTCAATATGCTAAATATAAAGCAAATTGGAAGAAGCATATGACAGACTTAAGCAATAAAATTAGAATATTTTAATTAACATATGAATTGAGTTAAGATATTAGGTTTATAAAAGAATGCACATTAAATTTGTTGTAGTTTTCAAGAAACTATTATGTCATAACACATTATCAAATTGTCTAGTGCGGAAAAAGGGGATAGAAAGCTCGCCAAAATATTTTGATTTAAAAAACTTTGCTGAGGCCGCCCCTAATGGACAACCGTTATATAGGGCGTGATGCTGTTAGACGTACCACGCAAGAATGGGCGTTCAAGTAGAATAATGTATAGCCAACTAAACGTCTGCCAAGGTATTATGAACAGATTAAGGATAAGACGAAGGGATAGGTAACTATCACAGGTTATTTTCGCCAATATTTTGAAACTTGCTACCTGCACGTATCCGCCACCTACTATAAAACTGAAAACTGAAATTTTTAATAATTTAGTATTTTTTTCCTTAAGTTAAATAGTTTTATTGTAAAGAAACATAATAATGATGGAGACAATGTACTAAAAACTAAAAAATAATTAGGTGGGTACCAGGTACCAGTTATCACACCACTCTCCTCATCAGTCTAGAGCATTGTTCAGACTAAAATAAAATCGTGGGGCGAGTCGAATTTCTATTGTCTATAGTCAACCACTCACATCATTGTAGGTATGCTTTGGACGCATGTTCTCAATAGACAACTTATGCAAAATGTGTGTAAAAGTAAATCCGTCACTATCATCGTGCGACATCGTAGAACGATCATTTACATATTTACTCAGGTTACGCTAGGCCCCACGATTTTATTCTAGTGTGATCAATGCTCTACATTGATGAGGAGAGTGGTGTGATGATTGGTACCTGGTACCTACCTAATTATTTTTCAGCTTTTAGTACATTATCTGCATCATTATTATGTTTCTTTACAATAAAACCTTTTAACTTAAAACATTTTTTTACTTATTTTATTTTCAAGATTTTAATTTTTTAGTTGTTTTATTTTAGTTACTTCTGTGTACTGTGTTCTACTTGTCAAGCCCTTTCATTTGATACCCATATTGAGGGGACTGAAAAAAGAAGTAATCCTCCATTTTGTGGTGGCGACCATCTTGAATTTACAATCATAATGAATGTACATAATTGTATTGTCATCAGAACTAAAGGTGTGTACCAAATTTCAGATCAATCGTTCAACAGGAAGGAGATAAAATTTCAATTACTACATTTGACCCACACAAGACAAACAAAGTAAGCTAAATAAAATCGTTTAAAAACTCTAATTCAATCATAACATTTTTGATACTAGATAAAATATTACTAAAAGCAAAAACTAAAATTCGAAATTTTTTCAAAAATCTGCAAATAACTTTAGAATCCTTGGGTTAGAACAACTCGAAACACAAGTTATACAAGAATGTTCATTATCTGAAAAAGTGCATTTCTTATATTTTTGACTGCGAAGTTTAGTACAGATATTTCAAAAATCGATCGGTAGATAACTTAATCAATTCAAGTAATATAAGGCGTTGCTTTTTCACAAGCAATTATCATCAATATCTTCTCGAGAATAGTTTGTGAAAGTTGGCTAATTCTAAAAATGTAAAATGATTTTTAATAAGTCGTATCTGTCATTTTTTTTAGAAAGATGGAAATGAAATAAAGCTATTGGTAATCTTGTAAATGTGTCTTGATATTTTTTGACAGCTCAGATGAAGTGTTCCTGGAAAAACAATTTTTGTAGCCATTCTTGCAAAATATGAAAATCTTATATTCACCATCCTCAACTTAAACTTATATAATGTGAATTAAATATACATACTTGATTGTCAAGTAATAATTATACAATAGTATACATCAACACCAAATTAGTATATTTCGTTGCTTGGAGACAATTACTAGATTAATTATTGTTTATTTAATAAACATTTGGTCGCCGCAAAAATAACATATAGTTTTAAAAAATTTACTCCTCTTTAATTTTGCTTCGATATTCTATTCAGTTCCCAGCAGCGAATTTAAAACAAAATTTTGAATAATTACGAACGAACTCTTGATTATAATTATATTTACTAGGTGTTTCGAAAAAATTGTAATTTATGCAATGCGAAAGAAATGTTTCTGACGCGTCGGTATTGAAGTAAGAAAGCAATATTATAAAGAGCAACATTTTGTTTTAGATTGATGTTTTAGCCGGCCTTAATAATAATTACTTTTAAAAGAATTGTAGGCGTAGTAATTTCAAATAAGAATGATGATTTAAAAACAAATTAAAGCCGATGTATATTTCAGCAGTAGAATAAACTCACCGTATAAGTGTACATGAGGTTCGTCGTCTCACCGATCATTAAATTTTCTTCATTTCTACCCAAGTTTAGATCATTTTTAAAAGAAAGCAAGCATTTCTCAATGTTAAATAATAGCGCATTATAACGTTTCTGTGACGAGTAAATAAATTTAATAATTGCAATTTTTTAATAAGCCTATTTATGAAGCGAGAATTACTAGAATTTTCTTGTTCTAGAGCAATTTTAAGTTCTGGACATGAAAAAACATAGTTGAGCAGGTAGGAAATAATATAATAGTAATATGGAGGTTCTTGAACTAAGCTTGCGAGATATAGTTGACTTCATAACCTCTTACTGATAACAACGGAGGCAGAAATTTCATTTAGGGAAATTACTGTATGTCTAACACATACTCCAGTTCCCATTAAGTCTCGATAGAGGGAATTTTTAATGAATTAAAAATATTTTTTGACGAGGTTCTACATTGCAGCGGATTTTTCTGACAAGCACCCTTCTGGAAAGATAGCAGCATGAAAGTAAGATTAGAGATAGGCAAACATTAAAGTGTTGCTGAAAGAAATGTTAAAGTGACAGTGTAGTTTAATAAAACAAAAAGTCATAGCAAAAATGAAGAATAAAATAATATGTGCTACAAATTCTCAAGAAATATCATGGATTTTCTTTCCTGATACTATCCAGTCACTTTGAGTCACAAATGAGCCTTGAAACATATTTTATCTGCTCCCACTTTGGTAAGTAGACTATTGCCACATTGTTTTCAAGCAGGTAAGTTGATTTTACCGGTAAAGTGCTACTGACGACGGGAGGTAAGTGAGTTACTTACCTCCCTTGGGCAAATAAGAGGAATCATTGAGTACTCACACCGTGAGTACTCAATGACTTTAATGTTGCTGATTTATCCATGAAATATGTCAACACTGACATTTCAGAAACACCAGCATTTTTGCTATGACATCATTTCTTGAATGCGCCATACGCTCGTTCGTAGCGCCCTTTCGACTTTTTGAGAAATAAATGTTCGCTTGCAGGCTTTGCTGAATTTTCTATTTGAATTCTTGATTCTTTTTTGACAGCTCAGATAAAGTGTTCCTGGAAAAACAATTTTTGCAGCTGTTTTTGAAAAATATGAAAATCTTATATTCACCATCCTCAACTTAAACTTATATAATATGAATTAAATAGATATACTTGATTGTTAAGTAATAATTATACAATAGTATACATCAACACCAAGTGAATATATTTTGTTACTTGAAGACAATTGCTAGATTAATTATTATTTATTTAAACATTTGGTCGCCGGAATAATAACATATATTTTTTTAAAGTTTAGTCTTCTTTAATTTTGAACAATATTCTATTCAGTTCCCAGAAGCGAATTTAAAACAAAATTATTTAAGTAATTACGAACGAACTATTGATTATAATTACATTTACTAGGTGTTTCGAAAAAATTGTAATTTATGCAATGTGAAAGAAATATTTGTCACCCCGTCGGTATTGAAGTAAGAAAACAATATTATAAAGAGCAACATTTGATTGATTGATTGATTGATTGATTTGCCAGCGTAAGGTCGGCATTGCTGCCAATTCCGGTGCAGGGAGATTTGTTCCACCACGCAGCCCGATCGCCCACCGATCATCCCACCGTGTGCCAGAACAAACCCCCAGTGCTTTTATATACCGCCGGACCAGCTGCATACGCTGGATTGGACATTGGACATGCTTGTTGTCAGCAGCGAGAGCCGCATGACGCATGGGGTAGGAGTATAGGATGGAGCGTGTAGGTGTTTGTGAGATGTTTCTTCTTGTTTTCCTTCTGTCTTCATCGGATGGAAAGTGTAGTCGTTTGTGAGATGCTTCTTTTAGGTTTTCGTGCTTCTTTTTACTTTCAGGTTTTTGTGATATGCTTCTTCTTAGTTTCTGTCTGTGATCATCTTCTCTCCTATTCTACTTCTGAGTTTTCTGTTTCTTCTGTTTCTGAGTCTGGCAGTGTGTATATCCTTGATATTTCTTTATTGTATTCCATTTTTTGTTGTGCCAGCTTTTCCCAGTGTGTATAATCCTTTCCTAGCTTATTCATAATCCTCTCGATTGTTGTTATCCATGTGTAGCATGGTCTCCCTATTTTCAGTTTGTTGCTGTTCATTCGCAGCGCTTTCTTTAGTAGGTGTGTCGAGTCCCGTCTTTGGACGTGTCCCCAGTATTTCATTGCGTATGATTCTATTCTTTTGATTATTGTTCTTCCCTCTAGTAATGTTGACGTTTTCTGTCGTTTTTGTGGTTTTCCTGTTTTTGCTAGCAGTTGGATAATGTCCCTTTCAGCTCTTCTCAGGCTTCTTCTGTTGGCCTTTGTCGTTGCTGCGTTTTTGACTCCATATATCATCGTAGGCATTATGATGGTCGTGTATATCTTTTTGGTTAGGCACCATGGTGGTTTGTTGTCCTCAATGAAGGGTAGTAGAGCTCTTGTGACTCTGTAGGCTGTTTTGATTCTTTCCCTTACTGTTTCCCTCCTTTTTAGTTGATTCGTTAGGTATGTTCCTAGGTATTTCATTCTATTCGTGGTTCTCAGGGTGTAGTCTCCTATTTTGTATTCTTCCCCACTTGTTGGACTTGTTTTTGTCAATGGGTCTCGGACCATTATAAGGCTCTTCTTGAAGTTTATTTTCATTCCAGAGGAATCCAGATGTGGTGTTATGTTTCTTAGAAATTTAACGATGTCTTGTTCTTCCTCGGTGATGATGAGTATATCGTCGGCGTATGCAAGTACGATGGGGGGCTTTATCGTTCCATCGTTTCCATTGAAATTCTGATTCTCCTTTATTGTGTTTTCTATCACTTGGTCCAGGGCTGTGGTGAATAGTCGGGGGGATAGGGGACATCCTTGTTTGACTCCTATATTCTTCATTTTTGATTCCGTCGTCTGTCCAAACCATTGTATTGCAGTGTTTTCGTGTAGGCATGCTTTTATTATTCTGTTTATTAAGTAGTGCGGTACTCCCCTGTTGAGCAAAGTGTTGACTATAGCCTCATGCCTGATGGTATCAAATGCCTTTTGGAGGTCAATTGAGACTATATATAGTTTTGTTCCTTCTTTCCACTTTTCTTCCAGGATCCGTCTGGTGGTGTACATATGGTCGTCTGTTGATCTGCCCTTGATAAATGTCGTTTGATAATCTGGTAGTTCGCCAATGTATTTTTCCATTTCTCTGAGGAGGAATTGTGCGTAGTATTTGTACCCTACACAGAGTGTTATTCTTCTGTAATCGTCCACGTTTTGTAGTGATTTGGTTTTAGGGAGCGGTATCTGTATGGTTGTGTTCCACTCCTCAGGCAGGGGTGTGGTTTCCGTCCACACGTTGGTGATGATTTCTAGGGTTAGCTGTTTTATGTTGTCCTGTCCATAGTATACTAGTTCGTTATTTATTTTATCTATTCCCGGGGCCGTGTTTCTTTTAGCTCTGGCCATTATTTCTAGTAGTTCGTCTTTTGACGGTGGCTTTCCCAGTGGCCAGTGGTCCATTTCTTGTATTGGTTCTATTTGACTTCTCTCCGCGTTTCCTTCTTCTAGTTTCCTGACCCAATGCTGCAGTGGTATGTATTTTCTTGGCTGCGTATTGTTGTTTCTCCTGTATGTTTTAAGGTGTCTGAAAGTTTGGTTTAATCTCTGTCCTGCTGGAGTGGATTCTATGTTTTCGAAGAATTCCCTGCATTTTTTCTGTTCGTGCCTCCTCTCTGCGTCTCTTTTTTCTTTCCCCGCTTCTATTATCTTTTTGTCTATGTTCGGTGTATATTGTTTTCCTGTGGCCTTTATTTTCTTTAGTTTTTCGTAATTTCTTTTCATGTCTTTTCTTGTTGGGCTCATAGGGGATTTGTTCCTTTTCAACGTTTTCCTCGCCGCTATTTTCATTTTTAAACCCATTGTTGACCAATTTAGTTCTTTTCCTGTTAACTGTTTTTCTATCTCCTTCTGGTATTTCTTTTTTATTTCTTCGTTCTGTAGCAGTGAGATGTTCCATGTGTCATTTGATGTTTCGTTGTATCTTTTTTTTGCTTCTTGTTTCTTTATTACTAGTGTTCCATATAATATTTTGTGATCTGTTTTGAAGTTTGTTGCTTGTTTTGCCTTAATGTTTTTGACCCTGTCCCTTATTTTTTTATCCACTAGGATATGGTCTATTTGAGAGTTGATGTTTCCTTTACTCCAGGTATTAAGGCAGGTTAGGTTCTTGCTCCATGTGTTTCTAACTGTTAGATCGAACAGATGTGCCAAGTTTTTTAGCGAGCTTCCATTATCGTTTGTCCATGTGTGAAGTAAGGTTTTTCCTATGATATTCTTGTCTTCATGTGTTTGGTCGTCCTTTCCTATATGCGCGTTGAAGTCTGCTAGTATTATTATGTTCATTTTTCTATTCCTATTTCTTCTAGTCTCTTGGGTGATCTGTCTGAATACTCGTCCTGCCCGTTTGTCGGAGGGCACATGTACTCCTAATATGCATATGTTTTCCTTTCCAATTTGTAAGTCTGCCATGGTTATGTTTTCGTTTACTTTTCTTGTCTTTATCTGGATAGGGGTGTTCCGTCTTATTGCCCATGCGACTCCTCTGCTGGTTTTTTCTTTGTCCCCTCCACTTAGATGCCATTTGTAGTTTTGAGTAACTGCAGTTCCGTCTGTCATGTGTGTCTCTTGTATGCATGCAACGTGTATGTGTTCCATCATAAGCGCCTCATCGATTTTTTCTCTTTTCTCTCTCGTTATGCAGCCTCTGACATTCCATGTCGCCAGGATGATGTCATCGTGTTGTAATTATTGACTGTTGGCTTCCTCTGTTCTCTGTGATATTTGGTACATGTTTATGTGCGTTGCTTCCTCTAATTCTGGGCGGGGTGTTATTGCCCCAGTTCGAGCGTATGTTTCTTCTGGTTGTTCTGCTTCATGTTTTTCTTGTGCAATAATCACGCTATCGTAGTGATTTCTTTCCTTTCCGTGCTTCCTATATACTATCTCTAGTGGTGTGTTCTCTCTTCCCTGTTGGTTAGTAGGATGGAAGATTATATGTACTCCTTCTTCTTGATGTACTATTATTGTCCTGTTTTTCATATTTGCTGTTGCTGCAATTGTTTCCTGCCCCCCCCCAAAAACCTTCTCTTCTCAGATCTCGAATGAACGCATTTATTTTTCCCGTATTAGAGTTGTATCTATTGTAACGGGGTGCTAGTTCATGGATGGATGCCTGCATGAATGGCATGAAATGGTCTAAGTGATTTTCGATATAATCAGCTACTTGTTTTCGTAGGGTTTTCGTCGCATTGGTATGTGCCTGTGATGTTATATTTTCTCCCTCCAGTTGGTGGCTTAATGCTCCATATAGACAGTTTCCGTCGCCGTCGATTTTTTGTACCAGTAATTGATGTGTTCTCGTTTCAACGTCCTGTATTAGTGTGTCCATCTTTTGCCCAGTTTTTCAAAACCGATATTAGCTTGCTGTAAGAGAGTGTTTTTATTATGTTATCTGTATCGCGGTAAAATAACTTTTTACAGCGAGTTGAGAATGAGAAAGTGGCCCGAGAGAAACCTCCGCACACCCTGTATATTGTTTTGGTTTTTGTAGTGCCTAATTCCAACTGTCGTTTTTCAATAAAAACAAATTAAAGTACATATAAATTTCAGCAGTAAAATAAACTCACCGTATAGGCGTACATGAGGTTCGTCGTCTCATCGATCATTAAATATTCTTGATCTAAACTTGGATAGAAATCCAAGTTTAGATCAGTTTTGAAAGGAAGCATTTCTTAATGTTAAATAATAGCGCAATATAACGTTTCTCTGACGAGTAAATAAATTTAATAATTATATTTTTTTAATAAGCCTATGTATAAAGCGAAAATCAGTAGAATTTTCTTGTTTTAAAGCAATTTTGAGTCCTGGACATGAAAAAGCATAGTTGAGCAGGCAGGAAAAATTATAGCAATCATATGGAAGTTCATGAACGAAGCTTGCGAGATATAATTGACTTCGTAGCCTCTTACTGATAAACAATGGAGGCAGCAATTTCACTCAATTAGGGAAATTACTATATATCTAACACATACTCCAGTTTCCATTAAGACTCGAAAGAACGAATCTTTAATGAATCAAGAATATTTTTTGACGAGATTCTATGAAAGATAGCAGCATGAAAGCAAGATTAGAGATAGACAAACATTTAAGATTTGCTGAAAGATATGTTAATGTGGTAATAATGTAAAGTAGTTTAATAAAACAAAAAATTATAGGAAAAATGAAGAATGAAATAATACGTGCTTCAAATTCTTAAGAAATATCATGGATTTTCTTTCCTGACACTATTCAGTCACTTTGAGTCACAAATGAGCCTTGAAACATTTTTTATCTGCTCCCACTATGGTAAGTAGACTATTGCCACATTGTTTTCGAGCGGGTTAGTTGATTTTACCGGTAAAGTGCTAGTTGGTATTGACAATGGGAGGTATGTATTTTTGCTCTGACGCCATTTCTTGAATGCTCCATACGCTCGTTCGTAGCGCCGTTCCGACTTTTCGGGAAACAAATGTTCGCAGGCAGGTTTTGCTGCATTTTCTATTTGAAATTCACTCATTTGGAAAAAATAATTCAGAGCCACAAAACTACACCTTTTATGTAAGCGTCATTTATAAACGACTCCTTAGTGATAACAAAATCAAAGCAGACTACTTGATATCCACTAATGTTAAAAAATTACTTGGTGTCACTGGCAAAATAAATTGATCAAGAAATGTAAAATCTGATTTTTTATTTCATGAACAGTAGGGAAGTAGATAAAACGTTATACACCACGCAGGAGGAGTTTTAACCAGTCTCGGACTCTATTACCAGCCCTCGTTACACTTGGGCGCAAAATCGTCGTCAACTGGTAAAATATACTTACCTCCCTTGTATTGTAATATACTTACTATTATCGATTTGTTAAAATTATTGTATCAATAATGTTCTGCTTATAACACGTTAGTATTTCTATATTTAAATTACAATAGAAGTTTTGTGAATGAATTGCCTCATTTGATAGTTTTCTGAATCTTGCTTAAGGCACCAGAAAAAAAATATGGAGCAGGTTAATTATGAGTTTTTTTGACTTCCTAGTTTTTTCTACTCTGAGTGCGAAGAGCATAATTAACTTATATTTATTTATGTTATTGATCTTATTATATTATTATTCAAGTGCACTTTACACTATATTTTAAGACGAGCTAGATACTTTTTAATATTAATCATACATATTCCATTTTTTATCTATGATAATCTTTATTAAGTACTACTACTTTTTTGCGTGGGGGTCATAAACTGAAAAATCTGTTTCATTGTCACAGCGCTTTCATCGTATAATTTCATGTAATAGTGTTGTCACATATCAAACAGAAGACAAAAAAAGTTAAATGTTACTCATTAAATGTCTCTTATTAAAGGTAAACTGTTAAAAATAAGGATATAGTATACGATTAGTTACAGTTGCGGTTAACAAAAGCGAAGGCAAAATTCTTTCACCGAGGAAATACTATTTTTCTATTATATCTTTTTTTACAATATATGATTTATCCTAAATATGTTAGTTTTTTGTATTGAATATTGCGTTTGTAGATTATAACTTTTTCTTGTTTTATACTAGGTAAAATGTAACCCAAATAGTAATCAAATTTTCTAACTACAAGAATAATAGTAAAATATTTCTTATAGTATTTACGAACTCAATAGGAACAGCACGGAACTAGAGGATCTTACGGGGTATTGTCAATATATCGCTTCACAATGAATGAGAGAGCACAGAATTTTACAGATTTATATTCACCACTCCTTGTTTACAGTCCACGTCGACTTGATCAGCCTGTCACATAGAAATATAGGTGGGATTAGATGTTTAGCGAATTCGATTTGTCAACACCAACCTTGTTCAGAGTTTTTGCACGCCATAATATATAAAACAAAAAATACGTATGAACTATTTGTATCACATGATCTGTACGAGGCAGTGCAGTACAGCCAGGCAACGTTATAAATTATTTAATTTTAGTGAATATCTGAACACCTTATTAGTCTTATTACTGTGTTTGAGTGATTTTTTGCAATTGTTTAAATGGCATTTTGGAAGCCTTTCGATAGTAGTGACAAAGAAACGGACAATTTTGATAAAGTGTCTACACAAGCGGAATTCGAAAATAAAGACTTACACGTTCAAACTCAAAGGATTATTTTGAATATTTACTCGTGTTTAAAAGGCGAAAATATTGATTCTTAATATAATCAAATTGTGAAGAGGATTTGTGAACTAACCAAATTTAGCCGTACTACAATTTATAGGGTTATTAGAGCCGGGGATGTAGTAGATGATTCTATTAAACGGAAAAGAGTGAGACAAAAACTTAAAAGACTTGATAACGCGTCCAAAGATGTCATTCGTCGATTTATGTATGACTTTTGCAATGAACAGGAGGTGCCCACATTAGAAATGATTAGGGATAAGTTACGCGACTATCCAGATTACAACTATAAATTATTAGATACTTTGCGAAACATTTTGCTTGATTGTGGTGTTAGGTACAAAAAATTGGACAAACGAATGGTAGTTATGGAATCAGCACACATCGTTGATCATCGATACGAGTACCTGCGTAGAATAAAAGAATACCGAGATGCAAATAAAGATATAATTTATCTTGAAGAAACACGGTTTGACATCCATGATATACTTCAATACGGTTGGGTAGATAACACCAAAAAGTGTAATTTAAGTGCTCCACGTTCTAGGGGAAAAAGAGTTATAATTCTACATGCTGGAAGTAAAAACGGTTTTATTCCAAATGTGTTGTTGTTGTTGTCTGCTAAAAATATCAGGCAATCCTCTGGAGACTACCACGAGGACATGACAGCCGAATTATTTGAGAAGTGGGCAAAGGAACAGCTGTTACCAAAAGTCACACCAAATTCTGTAATTGTTACTGGCAATGCTTCATACCATTCGCGGCAACACACAAAAATTCTGAACACCAACAAAAGAAAAGGCGATATCATTGAATTTATGAAAGATAAAGGCTTGGAAATACCAGAAAAAAAACACAAAAGACTTTATTAGAACTGATTGTAAAGCAAAATTTTAAAATTAATATGCCGTTGAAAGAATTTTTGAAGCACACGATCATGCTATTTTACGTCTGCCTCCATATTATTGCGTTTTCAACTTCATGGTATGGGCTGATGTAAAAACCATACCATGTCAATGTAATAGATCCACACAATTAAGCGAGGCTGTCTTAAAGAATACAAAGATAATAGTAGACGAAATAGGCAAAACCGATATTTGGAGGAAGTGTGTATCTCATGTGATAAGAAAAGAAAATGAATATTCTATATTACCACCTATTAATCCAATTATTATTATTGTAAATACCGATTCAAGTTCTGAAAACTCGGATAGTGACGAATGAAATATTGTTTATTTAAAGTTCATAAGACAAAGCTTTTTTGAAATTTGTTTATTTAACGCCGACCTATTTCCACTACTGAGACCAAATACCGATGCCAGGAAACGAGTTCCGCCTTTAAAATTTTGCCGAGTCTTTCTTTTATAGAGGAGTACAAACTTTCTACCTGCCCAACATCAGGATACTGCAAAGTTCATAGTATCATGGCCTACCATTTAATAAACAAGACATTCGCTGCTTTATGCCCCTTCGGATTTTATGTCATCTATGCAACTCCCGCCTAAGATTACATAACTTTGCCGCTAGAAGATAGAACGAGAGGTAGATCACTAGACAACAGACGTAGCCTTAATATCATCAATCATTTATGTGACTTATCAAATGTGATAAACATATTTTTTCATTAACCACTTCTATTGGATAAATACCTTTATTCAAGAAATCCCTTTCTTTAACAATGAAAAAATATTTATTTAGTATTTAAAGCAATTTTACATTTCTACCGCCGCCGCCTATATCCCACAAAGGAGATGTTGACTTTACTCCGCATTTCGTTTTTATGCTGTCCCAATTGAGATTTTATATTCTATACTGAAAGTAGCGTAACGGTCAAATACATATTTAAAGAACTTCTTTTATATATGTTTGGTCATTTGTTATATCCAACTCTACGCGTAATTTTTGGCATTTTTTACTTAGGCCCTTAGGGCGTATCGAGATTTTCATGTCAATCCTCTCCCTGCATTAAATGGAGGACGACATTTTTTTATAAACAATATAACCATTCGTCATAAGAACGACAAAGGGATAAACTAGATGTATAATACTATTGGTAAAATCAACATGAACATAGATTTGGTTTCCTATTGCGAATAATAAACGTGATATAGAAGAAGTTATTGAGGCCTTAGTTACTGTGTTGTTACATTTCAGCTACCTTAATAGCAGTAATAATTTTATTTTTTTATGTACTTCTATAATTTTATATTCTATGTTATATTTACTATTTATTTGTGCTGTTGTACTTATCCTGTAATTCAGTTATATATCCGTTGGATATTTAATTAAATCAAAGAATAATAAATAAACAAAATAAATAAATGAATCTAAATGAGGGAAATTGGGTGATAGCTACAGATTTCTTTTTTATCTCTATACTTGAGTACTATCTCCTCTACACGTTGATGTTACAAGGACTAGTCCATACATATGTCTTATGCGTGTAACAATTTACTTATTTGAAATTGTTCTTCCAAATAATATTATTTATTTATTTACTATTTTGAATTTAAACTCCATAATATGTTGAATTCTTAGATCATATTTATTTATATTTTTATTTTTATGATTGTATATGCCGTTATAGACTACAGTTTTGATGGTATTGACCAGTCGTTATATTTCCTGGCAATTATTCTAAAAGCAACTACACATGCACACATACACTGCATTTTGTCGAAGTGTGTAAAACATGAATGCAGATGTGAGCATCGATAAGATCTAAAAAAATGATACACCACAATCAAATATGTGTTTCAATAGTGTGTGTACATAATTAGCACACATGTTGCAATCTTCTACCCACTTGAACATAACTTTCTATCTTCTTAACAATAAATAAAACGTAACATCCAAGATTTTTTCATTTATAATAAATTAGCAGAATCTTGATATCAACAACAACATGAAATAAATAATTACTGAGAGAATAAATTAATTATACAAAGTTAAGAAACAATAACAGAACAATAACCAGCAAATTTACACAACTAAAAAGACATTTAAATGCTATACCCATAGCAAAACAGATAAAGGATTACTGTGACGAAACGTCTCACGCACCTGAAGTCAGACAAATAAAATAAGATCTCTGCGGAATTCTTCTGGTGCTATTATGAAATGAACTTTCACTACATACGCCTTTCAGACAAGTGTCCTAGATTGAATGCAATACCAAGAGTTATGTGTGTAGCCCGGAACATCTTCTTTTCTCTTCTCTTTACTGGGCGTGCCATTTACGCAATTTTTTTTGCAGATGTTTAGTGTTCAGAACGTATCATATAAATAATAATTATGCTAATATCTTTCTTTATTTTTTAATGACATTTATTTTTATAATGTCTTATAGTCGGGGAGGCAGCGTTTATTTTTTGGAAGTGATTTCATATTGCTTAATTCTTATTTCTATTAATACTTTTGATATAGACAATATAATAAGCGGAACAACCGTCAGACACCTGCGGTGGACTGGGGCGGAAATATCGATTTAAACTTCAAATAATTTCGACGGAGACCCTACAACTTCAAATTTTCAACCGTTCATAACTAAATACATCGACTGAAAGATCGTACGATGTCTTTGTGGGAAGAGGAATATTGGCATTTTATCGGTATCATAAATTTCACCGGTGAAATCGTAAATTTAGCCAGAAATGAGTCAACAAAAAATTAAATTTTTTGATATTTCGCCAAATCGATTTTGCTTCTTTTTCAATATTCCTTAATAAAATAATCGAGGGTTGGCGTTGAATTTTTGGTAGTGTTTTAATACCGATTGATTTTTATTTCTAGTAATAAATTTGACATAAGTAATAAGCGAAACAAGCGTCAGACGTGGCACCCGGTAGAGGTCGTCGGACAAATGTTAAACTTGATGAAGAAAATAAATTCTGCAAGTCATTTCACTTTTCTTTTTTATTTTTAATAACGTGTTTTTTCTACAGCTTGCGCCGTCTCTCTATCCCCAGTTTCCAATTTTTTTTATCATTTGGTCTAAATGTCGCATATTTATAGCTTTCTGAATGTCATCCCTCCAGTTTCTCTTGGTCGTCCTCTCTTTCTCTTTTCTTCGCCATCTATTTTCACCCATCCTTTTAATATGTGCGAACCATGCCAACTGTCTTTTATCGATTTCTTCGATTATGTGTTGGTCCATTTTCGTATTGCCATTACCGAACCTCTTAGAAAATCCATTTCTGCTGATAAGAGTTTTCTCTTTGTTTTTCTTTTACTAATGTCCCATACCTCGGCTGCGTACGTGCATTTATAATACTCTCATACATCCATTTCATTGTTTCGTTCTTTATGTTTTTATCCCATAGAACTGAGTTTAAAGATCTTGTTATGTTTCGACCTTTGTTGATCCTTTGAGTTATTATGAACTCTTACATAGTAATAACTAGCTATATAATTGTTGCACAACCAATAGGATACCCTTCACAGTTTATTTTTGGTAAATACTTAAAATTAGTTTTAGACATTTTTTGTTTAATTACAAAACGTAGTATTTTTCATTTTAAATTTTAAATTAATAAATTTTTTATTTATTGATCGAATTTGTTAAAAAATAACAGGGTTATCGGACTTTTCGTTCTTAAGTTATCGTGCTTACAAGAAATGTGACGAACGGACGGACGGACGGACGGACGGACGGACGGACAGACAGGCAGACAGACAGACAGACAGACGGACGGACGGTCATTTTGAAAGTTGTTCAGAAGTCGATCGCCAACACAGTGATCTGATTTTTTTTCTCTAGGAGCAATATTATGGAAAGGTGATTACACGTCAGTTACTCGTATCTATAAAGATATTTCATATTGATAAGGGGTGGTCGTGGTCATCTTCTTAAAAATCTTCTGTATTGAATAGAAATATTTTTTTAACATAATAATTATAGTTATCTAACAGTCCCCAATACCCTGTGATATTATAGTTTGAACAGAACATAATGGAAAAGGTTAGTCTTGTATAAATAATACAAAATTATAAAATTGTAATTGGTATTTAATACCAATTTAATTGAACTGAATATCAACTTTCAGGTGAGATGAGTTTAGCCTATATGATGTCACGCACCAATCTATTAATGTATTCACCTATTAATGTCATGTGCAGAAATTACAATGATATACAGAATAATATTGATATTTTTCATTGTAGAATTAAGGATTTAAAGTGTATATATGGACATAATTTGTAATACCTACTTCTATCATAACACAATATTTATTGTTAGTATTCCGACTCTGTAATTGGGACTTTTGTCCTGTTGAGTCGTGTAAATAAATAAATAAATAAATAAATAAATTAAACTGTCTACTAATAAGAATACCTCCGAAAGAAGCACAGATTAATTTGCCTATCCTCACCAACATATGAATACATGATAGGTGGGTAATACTATCAAATAATACGAAAACAAATTTTACAAAACCGCTGCCTAAGGAATCACTACTTCCACATCCAGATTCTTTATCCAAGTTACTTTAAAGGAAACATCTTGACTTTATTTGCACTAGTATGTTTAAATTATTGGTCATAGAATTTTAATAATATTTGGGGCAGATGTCATAGAAAAGTTTGAGGCGTTGGTTTCTACCATATACGTTAAAAATTAAGTTTCTAGTTTACCCTACTTATTTTCCACTATTCACAATCTACCACCTCCCACCCCTTCAATGGAGTTATCTCAGTCGGATGTCACTACAATACATACGTGTACTAACTTTCAAGTGAATATCTCAATTTGATGTTATCAATCCCATTAATAATGAAGGGGAGGTGGTGGAGTTTGAAAAATATTAGAAAGAAATCTGAGGCCTTGGTTTCTAGTATATACACCGAATCCCAAATTTCTGTACTCTTACCAGCTTGATTTACTTATTTTACCCTAGTTACTCCTATTAACCCCAACTTTTCTACGGAATCATCCCAAAATATCCAGTTCCAGATGTCGTTATAATACATACGTCTACCAAATTACAAGTGAATATTTCAATTTTATTTTATCAACCCCTTTAATAATGTAGTAATGGTAGTGGAAGGGTTGAAATATATTATCAAAAATCTGAGGCCTTGGCTTCTAGGACATACACCTAATTTAAAGTTGCAGTACTCTTACCAGCTTGCTTTACTTATTTTTCCCTATTTACCTCTACTTACCCTCACTCCTTCAACGCAATCATGTCAAAATATAATCTAGTTTCAGATATAGTTATAATACATAAATTCGAAAAATATTACAAAAAAAACTGAGGCCTTAACTTCTAGTACATACACCGAATTTCAAGTTTCTGTACTCTTACAAGCTTGCTTTACTTATTTTCCCATATTTACCCCTATTTAACCCCCAACCCTTCACCGGATATCCTCAAAAAACAATCCAGTTCCAGATCTCGTTATGATATATACGTGTACAAAATTTCAAGTCAATATCTTAAACCGTTCCGGAGAAAACGTGCGGACAAAAAAAAAGTTACAGACAGACAGACCGACAGACAGACCGACAGACAGACCTACAGACAGACCGACAGACAGACAGAAATTTTTTTTTCGCTCAAATTTAAAATCTCGTCGTTTCATGACATTCTAAACCTATTTCACGAATAAAAATTTTTGAAAATTTTTTTGCGATTACTATACTTCCAATCCACTACGTGGATGTGGAAGTAAAATTATAGTGAGTATTTACATCTCATGATTACAACATTTGTAATACATTTTACTTGCCAGAATCGTCAGTAGCAAGGTAAAATAACATTCTCACTTTAATTCATACAAATGAAAATTAGTTGTTTGTGTTTGCTAAGGCTTCCTTATATCCCCAAGTATATAACAATAATATAAGAAACGATTTATTTATAGAGATGTTCTTTCACCTTGGTTGCTCCTCAGCCTGAAAATATTGACCTTGCCTTGTTAAATAGATAATAATTTATGTGTGTTATACAGTTTGGCATGATGTTAACTACTGGTTGATGTATTTTATTTGACGGAATTTTTCAATTTGGTATTTGATATCTTCAATATTACTATAACCGGACAAACATTTTAAAAAATCATCGTGGAAAAGAATGTACAGAAATCCGTTTGGTAATACACTGAATCCAAAAATGGAATAGAAAACCGCTGCCTGAGGAATCACTACTTCCACATCCAAATTTTCCATTGAAGTCTCTTTAAAGGAACACATCTTGACTATATTTTCACTCTAGTATGTGGAAATAATTGATCGTAGAATTTTAATATTTGAGGCAGATGTCATAAAAAAATTAAGATGTTGATTTCTTGCATATACGCCAAAGATGAAGTTTCTGAACTCTTATTAGCCTGTTCTATTTATTTTCCCAATACATACGTATACCAAATTTCAAGTGAATATCTCGGTTTTATTTTATATAATGGAGGTGGTGGGGTATTGAAAAATATTATAAAGAAATCTGAGATCTTCACTTCCAGTATATACAACAAATCCTAAGTCTCTGTACTCAACGTAATCATCTCAAAATATAATCTAATTGCAGATGTCGTTATATTACATACATGTATCAAGTATAAGAATCTCAATTTAATTTTATCAATCATTTTAATAATGGAGTGGGACTTAAAAATTATTATAGAAATCTTAGCCTTGACTTTTAGTATGTACACCGAATCCCAAGCTTCTGTACTCTTGCCAGCTTGCTTTACTTATTTTCCCCTATTTACCCCTATATAACCCCCAATCCTTCAACGGAACTATCTCAAAATATAATCCAGTTCCAAACGTTGTTATAATTTATACGTGTATTAAATTTCAAGTGCATATATCAATTTTATTTTATCAACCCCTTTAATAATGGAATGGGGGTGGTGGGGGGATTGAAAATATTATAAATAATCTGAGGCCTTAGCTTCTAGTATATACACAAAATGTTAGTTTCTGTACTCACACCAGCTTGTTTTACTCATTGTCCCCAATTTACCTCTACTTACCCCCCCCCACGCCCATCCCTTCAACGGAATCGTCTCAAAATATGATCTAGTTCCATATGTTGTTATAATACATACGTGTACCAAATTTCAAATAAATATCTTAATTTAATCTTATCAGCCTCGTTAATAATGGAATAGGAATGGTGGAGCGGTTGAAGAATGTGACAAAAAAACCCGAAGCCTTCTCTTCTACTATATACAACAAATCCCAAGTTTCTGTACTGTTATCAGCTTCCTTTACTTATTTTCCAGTATTTACCCCCCAACCCTTCCCGGATATGTTCAAAAAACAATCCAGTTCTAGATATCGTTATGATACATACGTGTAGAAAATTTCAAGTCAATATCTTAAACCGTTCCAGAGAAAACGTGCGCACAAAAGAAGTTACAGACAGACCGACCGACAGACTGACAGACGGACAGAATTTTTTTCGCTCAAATTTAAAATTTTTACGTTTCATGGCATTTTAAACCCATTTCAACAATAAATATTTTTGAAATTTTTTTAAGGATTGCTATATGTCTACTTCACTTCGTGGTTGTGGAAGTAAAATACCTTTTTGTATATGTATACCCCTCCCCATAAGGGATGTTTTCTTCAATCTTTCATATCTCGTGAACGGTATGAGATAGCAACTTGATTTTTTTTAAATGATTGCATTTTTGTATAGAAAGAAAAAGGTTTCAGAACCTTTTGTCATATTTCGAATAGTTAAGGAAGTAATTTGGAAAATGATGTTTTTTGTCGCATTTGAATTAAAACATGCTTCCTAGGTAATGCTGTAAATTTCAAAACGGTATGGATACCTCTAATTTAGTTTATTTATGCAATAGAACACTCAACAGAATAAGAAGATCTGAGGTATCTACGTTGCTTTGGCGGGAATTATACAAATTGAGTTTTGAACTAAAATAATGCATTATTTCAGAATATGCTGTCTTGAATAGATGAATTGCATTTATACATCGTTTTCCACGATTGTTAATATATTCGTAGGTAGTTTCAAGAGCGCCTTTTTACAAGATATATACCAATGATTATTGTTGCATTGAAACTATTTGATCTGAATGTTATAATAAAAGTCGGTCTACTGAAATTTTATATTTTTAATCCTGTACAGAAATTTGAGAAACAGAAACTAATGAAATAAACATAATTAACTAATACATGAATAAATGAACAGCAAGTTCAAGACAATCTTCCTCATCGTTGTCATCGCTGAGGTCCGTTATTGACGTTTCTTCTTGATCCTTGTCACTAATTGCTGAAGCCAGTTAATGGCGTTTCTTGTTTCTTGTCGTCATTTAAAATTCAAAGGGTCCAGATTAGGGACTTTTTGTGAACTGGTCCATATAAGGAGCTGCAGCCTAGCTCTATTTACTGCCTGATAGAAACTACTTCTTGTATATAATTATATGCAAATGCAACTTCCTGGAACTGTAAAAGCTCTATAACAATAGAAACAAATGAAAATATATTACCAGAAAATACTAGTAATTATTCAAACTTTTACAAAATACTTATCACAAATAAGTTTGAAACATATATCTTTCTTATAACAATTATAACAAAGAAAATATGGCCATTATGAACAGTACAACTGTCATCATAATGTTATTTTTAATTTAAATTATCCTGCTCAATGAAACCCAAAGATAATCAAAACAAAAGCACTTACCGATATAGCAGTAACAGAAAACTTTAGAACATCCATAGACACGTGTTTCGACATCTATGTCTCTTCGGTGCGGCTTTTTCTAAAGTTCACAATCAACTGAAATATGTAAGCAAATACTCGTGTTATAACTATCAAAGGATTACCAGAACAGGATATTAAAAATTAAAATTAGATTATAGGAAATTCCCCGTAAAGGGATAATTATCAATATAATTATATGCAAATGCAACTTCTTGGAACTGTAAAAGCTCTATAACAATAGAAACAAATGAAAATATATTACCAGAAAATACTAGTAATTATTCAAACTTTTACAAAATACTTATCACAAATAAGTTTAAAACATATATCTTTCTTATAACAATTATAACAAAGAAAATATGCCCATTATGAACAGTACAACTGTTATCATAATGTTATTTTTAATTTAAATTATCCTGCTCAATGAAACCCAAAGATAATCAAAACAAAAGCACTTACCGATATAGCAGTAACACAAAACTTTAGAACATCCACAGACACGTGTTTCGACATCTATGTCTCTTTGGTGCGGCTTTTTCTAAAGTTCACAATCACGAGTATTTGCTTACATATTTCAGTTGATTGTGAACTTTAGAAAAAGCCGCACCGAAGAGACATAGATGTCGAAACACGTGTCTGTGGATGTTCTAAAGTTTTGTGTTACTGCTATATCGGTAAGTGCTTTTGTTTTGATTATCTTTGGGTTTCATTGAGCAGGATAATTTAAATTAAAAATAACATTATGATAACAGTTGTACTGTTCATAATGGGCATATTTTCTTTGTTATAATTGTTATAAGAAAGATATATGTTTTAAACTTATTTGTGATAAGTATTTTGTAAAAGTTTGAATAATTACTAGTATTTTCTGGTAATATATTTTCATTTACTTCTTGTAGGTGGCAACTGCTCGCCTTGTAGTTGATGTTTGGTAAAGCACCAGCAGCGCAGATCCGAGGTTTTTCTAATATTTACATTATTAGAACTACAAACAATGCATATGAAGTTTTTCAAATCCGGTTGTGTCGCACCCCGACAATGCATGCATTACTAGCAGGGCTTTCCTTTGTACTTTGCTAAGCACAGACGCTACGGATGAAACTGTTATATCTCTTTTCTTGGATCCACTTCCTGTTTGAAATGTGATATGGCAGGAGAAGTCGTCATAATACTTCAATAAGAGAAAAAATACATCAGAATCTGGAGAGCATACGGTAATAGTGATTCTCTTGATATTGAATGTTCCTTGGCCACTGCTAGAGAATGCAATATAAGTTTTGTGTCCGCTTCCTCTTGGGTACTTGCTAAATGTTCCAAATGATCTTTTTTATTAGAAAATCAGGTGTTGTGCCACGATACTATCAGATTTTTACATTCAAACGTAGCTGATTTCATTAACATCACTGAGAGGTACTCAGTTAGGTCGTTTTTCGTATTATTATGAGACAGCAAATCTTTCATAGATATATTCCTGATATTTATCTTATCTGATATGTGAAATTGCTTAGATTTTCCATAACGGTTTGCTCTTGTAGCTTCTTTAAGTGATGTATCATCGTAGCATTTGTTTTGGTCGCCGCTACTCGAAAACTAGTCTACGCGCTGACCCCACATTTGACGGTGTTTCTATATTTGCTTCTGGTCGGTCGGTGGCATGAAATGTGAATTTCAAGCGTTGGCATTTAAACGAAATATGTTGTTCTATAAATCGTTTTAAAGCAAAAGAAAGGGTGCAACTTTTTTATTTAGGAATATTTTTGAGAAAGTGTTCCGCTTGTTTTACACCGATGAAGTGACAGAGAACTTTTATAAAAAATGTTGTTTTTTCCGAATAACTTAAGATATCCAAATCAAAATATTTTAAACTTTTGAAGGTGCAGAAGGTGAGATCCGCGAAGTTGAAGGTGGAAACATGGATTTTCATATATAGAAAAACGCCTTTTAACAAAATAACCATGTCTCCAACTTTAGTCATGTATTTCCTACGAAACCCCAATCTAGCCGTATGCGCTTATACTACTAAATCGATCTGGATTCTGAATCCGAGGAGGAAGATATAGCTGTTTTACATTTATTAACGTCTAGACAGAAACGTAGGCGAAATAAATATTCACGTGAGAGAATTGCCCATGGAAAGTTTAAATTGTGCAGGGAAGTTCCTGACGATTTGTTCAAAAAAATTTTTCGACTAGTACCTAACATTTCACATGTCATATTGATATATCACTAATAGTGAGCACATTTCAGCCCTTTATTTGTTGGTCAATTTAGTTATTTCCTGCTATAATTTAGTTACGAACTAATTGCAGTCAGTCTAAAGGACTGACTATAGATCATGCGAGAGGCATAATATTTCATCTTTAGTTTCTAGGTAATCATTAGAGCAGAACGTTTAATGATAGTTGATGCTAATCTGGAATTCACTATCTAATTTTTTGTCTTATTTGCATGCCATTCGTCACAGTGATTATGCGATCGGTACTAATATTACTTTCGTTATTTATAATAGAAAATGATGACATGTACAGTATAAGCATTATTTACGCAGTTCTTCTGTGGTGGTCCTCCTTATTTTATCTTCGGTTGCGTCATATTGGAGATTGGGCGTTGCAATCTTTACAGATTACAGTTTACAATGTTATACTCTACATTTTAAATATTTTATTTATAATTAGATACTTCCGAGGGGGCACTATACAAATTATTGTTGACAGGCTCATTTAACATTCTTTGATTATCATATATTCCGAAAAATATCAAAAAATAAAATTTACTGATGCCGCTTTCACGTACAAAAAAATATTAATTTCGGGAAGTTCAAAATTTAATTTCTTTTTCAGCGGTTAAAGTTTATTGCAACAGATATCGAGCCTACCCAATGAACAAAATGTGTCTGAACCTGCGCACAATGTATTGTGTGTCTGCACTGTGTCGACACAAAGCTTAAAATTTGAGTCAGGAAGGAAATTGTGTAATATTTTTTGGGTCATGTGTCGACACATTAACGAAATATTGTGTCAAAATAAAATAGGCACTGTGTTCAAATTGAAATATTTTTGTTTTTTGTGCCCAAAATGTTTCTATCTTGAGCCTATTTGGGAACATTAGACACAATTTGGATACATCGTACCGACACCCTTTGGGCAAAATGTATTTAAAATGTGTCTAAAAATCGTGTACCGATCATGTTGCTGAAATTTAGCCAGGAGGACACTTATGTGTCTACATGTTTATATTTTAGGAACACATGTTTCTTTTCATGCCTTAAATGCGTCTACACCAACGCATGTTTCCATAAGGTTGAATTTTAGACACATTTTGTCCATTTTGTGCATAAATTGTGTGTGCGCTACCAGCTATTAGAAGGTAATTTTTGACAACAACATACTCTGGTTATTTTGTAGAAATACCAAAAGTAGTAAAGAAGCAATCAAAAGCGTATAATACAACATACTATATGAATGTAAAAAACATGTACAAGAAAATCAAGTGAAATTGTTAACTTATATGAAAGAGGTGAAGCAAAGGCCATTTTTGCCTTTGTTATCAACAGAAGTACCATCAAATAACAAGAAATCTGCTATTTACTCTGACCTGGGCAGCCTCAGTAGTGATAGTGGTAGTTGCGACCTTAGGAAATGCCAATTTGCAGCTACAATGTACCAATGAAAGCAATGCTGGAAATTCCAAATTGGGTCTAAAATATAACCTTTTTCATATAGGTAACATTTTGGGCACAATTTGTAGTGAACACAGGAGTGCAAATTGTGTCAAATATGCGAGTATATATCAACATAGACACATTTTAGTACACATTTAATGAAATAGTCGAAATTTGAATCTGATTATTATCTAATATGTAGCTGTGTGCGTACAGGTAAATTTTGGGTGAAATTCGTTCCAATTGAGGATTAGTGGTTCCATTTAGACACATTATACAAATCGGAAATATTTTCTTTAGAGAAATGGGCATCCATATTGAAAAATTGAGCTTAAAGACAAATACTTGTTTTAAAAATTAACAACTTACATGTTTTTACACAAACTAACTTATTTTGATATCTTGTAATATGCAAAATATATTAGAAATAATTTTATTTCCAAAAATTACAATTGTTATTTATTAATTACCATCACTAATTAAATATTCAAAATAAATTTATAATAATTTTTTTTAAGGGCTTTTATTTTTTATGAGTATCTCATCACATATGACAGAGAAAATGGGGTTGTTTTATATTTTTGGATCATGTACTTTATTTATTCACATGCGAAAACTGATTACTTCTGTGTAACGTAATTTTTATAAAATCACTGCATACCAACTGTGTTTGTTTGTCCTAATGAGTAATGCATTGTGTCTGTTCTTAAATAATTTGGACACCATAAAGTGGTTGTAGGCACAATTTAGATTTATTTGTGTCAATTTTGTAACTACACATAGTAAGGCACATTCAAGTAACATCTTGGAATCAATAAGAAACATATTAGTTACATATTAGCTTCATTACAGTACCATTTAGTAAACAAGCAACGCATAAAAGACAAATTTTGGAAACAAGTTAGTACACATTTTCATCACCACTTTGGGCATATGTCCTACACAGTGTGGACTATGTCTCGAAACTGTGCCTATAAAATGTGTCGTGCCCAAAAATATGTCTCGACCCATTGCCCGAAATGTGTCAATGATTCTTGGGTAAGAACGTTTAAATTGGTGCCCGATCCCAAATGCCGATTTTCACTCTTTTGAGGTTGTCAGGCAAACATAATATTTTTAACATCAGTTTACAGCATCATTTCAAGAACACTTTTAACACAATTGCCTAAATTTTCAAATTAGTTGCTGTTTTAAAAAATAAATCGGGTTCCAAAGAGTAAGTTGGTGTCTTTGTTATTTTTTGAAATTTTTAAGTTAGATTTCTTTATTTTTGACATAGGATTTAAACAGATCGATGCATAGTTTTATTGTCTACTACTTTCATCCAATACATTTTTTCGGAAAAAAAATGTAGAAAACTCATTTTTCTATTTTTTGTAATAAACAAGCAAATGAAGATTCTAGGGTTGACTAACGTCGTGTACAGACGTATTATAGGACGCTTCCCAAAAAGGCGCTAAAAAATCGGTTAAAACCCCGTTAAACTCGATAAAATTTAAGGCACCGTTAAGCCAAGAAGTTCTGCGTAAAATGAAGTGTCAAGATAGAAAAACAAAGTTCATATGGAATTAATGTTTGAAAATTAATTTTGTAGTGTTCTATTAATAGCATCAAAAATAAAGTAAACAAGTGCAAGTGCCAGTGCCTTAGCTGACCATCGATGGAAATAGATTTTCAAGTGCTTTATTGCGGTAGAGAAAGCTGAGCAATAAATACCAGGTCAAAGGAGTTGGGGTCTGTTGATATACAGAGCGTCTCAAATGTTCTCTAGATCTCTTTTTTATTTTTTGTAGATTTTACTTTTTATTTTGCTTTGCCTTGGCGGATCGGTATACAGGGTGTCTCAAATATTGAACGGTTAATAAATAAAAGCGCACAGAAGGAGGAGCACACTGCTAGATTCAGAAATAGAAGAAACAGAAAATTCTGACGAAGAATGAATAAGGAGATGATGATAACTTGGATGGAAACTTACAAGAAGCATGGAAATTTAAAAGAAGCATCTCACAAGCGCCTACGATGATTATGAATGGATATTTAAAAGAAGCATAGAAACTTAAAAGAAGCATTTCGCAAACACCTACCCTTCCCATCCTATAGTCCTACCCCATACGTCATGTGGCTGCTGGCAACAAAGATGTCCCATATCCAATCCAACGTATGCAGCCGGTCCGGCGGTATATAGAAATATCCAAATTGGATGTTCTGCATCAATGCCTACCTAACGTTAGCAATCAATCAATCAATCAAATCAATCAAGAAATAAGCAAAAGAAATTATTATTCGCCAATCTAGGTAACTGAACATAAGTAATGTTCAGAATCACAAAATATATTAAAAATATTAAAAGGACACCAGCTTACTACCACATTTTGGGGAACTGTAGTTCTGTACAGTCTATAGGTAGAGTCGGGTCCAGTTTAAAATGACCGATGTATGAATTAATGTTACGCATACATTTTCACTATCTCTTCCACGCAAACTTAAAGCAATAGCCTAAAGACTTTGTCAATATATGTGTACCAAGATTCTTTCCCACTTTTTTTGAGACGGAAATATTATATGTATACTGAGGAGTGAGAAACATAGTCATAAGCTCAGCGATTCTCAAACTGTGAGATTTGGCGACGAATATTATTTATTCCCGTGAACTAACACCACTCTAAATATGAAAAACGTCTTTATATGAAATATTTAAGTTATTTTTAGTGGTAAATAGAGGATATTCATCCGTCAAACGAACAATGTCAAACCACTAAGTCTTATAATTTTCTAGTACGTACATATTACACGTTTTAGAATATAGTGCTCATAGGATCGCGTAGCTCAATCGGTAAGATACTCGAGCAGCAATAAATGTAAATGGGGTGGTGTGAGTTCGATCTCAATCCTCACTTCTACTTTTTTTTTTATTTAAGCTCTATTAAAAGTTAATAATTTTCTATCTAAAATTTTTATTTTATTAAGCCGCGCCTCGAGTTTTGTTAAAACTTTATTTTCTCCAAAAACGTGTCTTTTATTACAACTAGCGCGTGTTAATCTCTAATAAAATCGACATTCTTACGTTATGTATCAATACGCGAATGGTGAAACACGCGTCGAGTAGATCAATTGTTCAAGTGTAATGTTGTATTGTTTATGAAAACGTGTCGTAAATTGTTCAAGTGTAGTGTTCAAACGTTTTAGTGTTTATGAAAACGTGCCAATGCGTTGTTCTTTCAAAATTGTTTCAAAATTATTGTTAATTTTTTTAATATATAGGTATTTTGTCAACCAGAATATTTATTTATTACCGCTAAAAGAAAAATAGTTTATTTTCGTTATTCTCATAGATATTTCAGATTTTTTTTATTATATGAAATATTTTATTTTTATTAACATTATTTCCCCTACTAATACTACGATCCTATCCTTTCCTGGTAAGAAATACCCACCTCCCCGTGGTTTTGCTGGACTGTAAAATATTAGTCTTTGATTTGTTTTTCTGATAACTCATTGTTATTGACTGAATTGGGCAATTCATTTTTTGTTATCAGTTTCATTTGTGCCCGAGCCTATATACCTACAATGTCCGCCATAAAGTTACATAAGGGAAAAATTTTTATTATTGAGATTTCTAAAAAATACTATATTTGGGGTTCGTTTCTTTTTTTACATGCAAATACTACAACTAAAATATATAGTTTTTGTCGAAATTAATCAAATATTTGTGAAATGGAGACAAGAACTTGTGATTTATCATATAGTAATTAATGGTAGATGCAATATCTGCACTTTTTTATTTTCCTCATATCTACTTCATCCCCATCGATATATGGGGTCCTTGTTGTATTTTATGCACTTTTTCTTAATAAAATTTTTCGATATCTTAACAATTTGACCCATTTTTCGGTACCACCGTCAACTATTTTTTACAGTCCTGCCAAACCGGTGATCACATGACATGTGTCAAAACATAATTTTTTTTATTGTCTGACATGCATAAACGAACCCCCAATAGAGTTTTTTAGAAATGTCAATAATACAATTCTTTCCCATATGTAGCCAACTTTATGGCGGACACTATGTAATCAGAATTCCACTAAAATGACGAAGTTACTAAATTATTATTTTTTTAATTATTTAGCGACATCATTGTTCTTACAGGAAAGAATTGTTTGAGAACTACTGGCATTTCTTATACATCAAATAAAATCTTAGTTCAGACGTTTTAGCGGTCATGGCACAAGTCAGCTTAAATTGTACCCGACTCTATCAATATCTCTTTTAGGTAGAGAGTAGTTGAGGTTGTATATAAATTGTGGATAATAACCCAAACAAAATAATGTGAAAGCACTCACATGTATGAGCTGTCTGATACTGACTAGTCAAATTGCTAATAGATAATGTAAAATATAAAAAATTGCGGTAGATTTTCATCAAAGCAACAAGGCATGAATGTAAATTTTCTGTGTTATGTTATGGTTTAGGATTTTTCATTAAATTTCTAATCTGATGATACTACTATACACGTTACGAATGAATCAAAGTTAATTTAATTTTTAAAGGTAGATAGCGTTTCGCCGTTACACTAGTAAATAGTAAATAATTAAGCAAACTACAAGAGCGAAAAGCGAAAAGAGATCTAAGTATTATATTACGGTACTAAGTTAGTCAGAAGTGAGGAGGTAGGTTTCATGTTGCAATTATTCTGTGCATATGTATAATTAATACTAGTTGTTTTCTTACTTATTAGATTTTTACTGTATATTATAATTAAACTGACTATGTTCGTCTCAGGAAATAATGAAGTCCAATAACTTTAAGTTTTTAGTTTACTAAATAATCACACATAAATAAACTAACATATGATCTTGTCTATCGATTTGAAAACTAACATTTTTTTCATCAAAATATTGTTGATTTATTTACTACAATATTATCTGTTACACTAAAGTCTCAACAAAAACTATTACTGTTGATTAAATGTCTTCGAAAAAATTGTTTATATAATTTTTTTATAATTATTTAGACAACATAAATACTTGAGTTCGACAGCCTAAATGTTTCTGATCAAACTATGTAATGAAACATATTCTTTACAGGATTTTGCAAACAGCCAAAAAAAAATTGTCTATGAGAACTAAATGAAAAACTATATGTAAAAAATATTAATGAAATCTTTGCATTCTTTCGATAACCTGACTTTTGGTTATGCTAGCAAATCAAAATTCTAAAACAAATTTGTCCAATTTTTTATTTGACATTCTCATTATAACACTGGCATCCAACACAGTCCCCTACGGCTAAGTAGATTAAACTAGCATCTACAGTTCAAAACGAGAACAAAGGCCTAAAATGGATATTGTCTTGGCTTTGAATGAAACATTGTGGCTTTGTGCCTTTCCGATGGGCTCAGAATAAGGGCGAAAGAGGAAAGGAAAGGCTAAGCATTTCCAAGAAACTGAATGACAGATTTTATGAAAATGTAAATCCATTAGAATGAAAAAATTTTTAAGACAAGGTAGGTAAATAGATCCATTTTAGGCCTTTGTTCTTATTTTTAAATGAATCTACATACCGTAGGGGGTCATGCAGATACTAGTTTAATCTACTTAGCCGTAGGGGACTATGTTGGATGCTAGCGTTATAATGGGAATGTCAAATAAGAATTTGGACAAATTTATTTTAGAATTTTGATTTGCTAGCATAACCAGAAGTTAGGTTATCGAAAGAATGCAACGATTTCATTAATATGTTTTACATATCGTTTTTCTTTTAGTTCTTAGATGTTTTTTTTTGCAAAGTCCTGTAAAGAATATGTGTAATTACTATAAGCAAACAAATAGTAAATAGTTTTACATTTAAAACTATGTAATACAATAAACATTTTGAAAAGGAGGAGACATTTGATCAGCATATAATGAACTATATCTGTACAAAGTTTCAGCTCCCGAGAGTGAAATTCAAATTGCATTTAAGAGATGCGGGGTCCTTTTATCCGGTGTAAGATTACTACAATCCTATATTTTTAAACCAGTGTATACGAGTAACAGACGCATAATGTCCCCTCCACAATACTGCTCATTTTATTTCAATTATTGTTCTTGTAATAATTCATAATATAAAAGTTTAAAGTGGTATTAAATGGCTTGCAAATTTTTTTTTTTCACGTTTACAAAATCGACGTTGTTATTTAGCCCAGTTGCCACACAGAAATTGATAAAATCCGATCACTAAATGCTATATTGCTGAATTTTTCAGAATAAGTATATTTGTTGGTGTAGAATACGATAAAAAAAAGTTTACAGCTATAAAGTGCCGGCGACCCTTAAATACATCGAAAATATTGGCTGAAACTTGGTATTTGGACAATAACTCGAAAAATTAAAAAATATAAAAGTAATGGCACTAGGTGTTGGGGAAATTTCACATCAAAAACGTATATAAAGTTTTTTTGTACGATCAAAAATGTCGGCTCCAGATTTTTACTTCCCTTCCGTGCCGAAGGGAAGTATTGTATTCGAGAAAAAAATCGCCCTCCGAGATTCTGACGTTTCAGATCACGTAGATTACGAAAATATAGGTTTTTTCAATTACGTCAGTCTGTCTGTTGGTGCATTAACTAAAAGACTACTTGACGGAGAGCAGTCAAATTTGGTAGGTAGTTGACGCTACTGTCAGGGAAGAAATGGTTAAACTTTCACTGGAAAGTATACAGGGTGGACTGTGTAAAGGGAATAAATAAATAAAAAAATTTCTCAAATTTAAAATTTCCGTGTTTTATGACACGGTAAACCTATTTCAGAAAAAAATTGTAAATTTTTTTCACCAACATTTTTGAAAAGTTTTTACCACTAAAATAGATGGAAACTTTTTTTTTTGTTCAAATTTAAAATTTCCACGTTTCATGGCATTCTAAACCTATTTTTTACCACTAAAAGAGATGGAAATTTTTTTTCTTTGTTCAAATTTAAAATTTCCACGTTTCATAGCGTTCTAAACCTAATTAAAAAAAAATTAGAATTTTTTTACCATTTTTGAAAAAATTTTACCACTAAAATAGATGGAAATGTTTTTTCTTTGTTCAAATTAAAAATTTCCACGTTTCCATGGCATTCTAAATCTATTTAAACAAATTTAAAAACATTTTTGAAATACTTAAAAAAAATTTTGAAAAATTTTTTAATCTATTTATCACTGCTTACTATAGAATAGATGAAAACTTATTTTTTTGCTCAAATTTAAAATTTCCACGTTTCATGACATTCCAAACCTATTTCGAAAAAAAAAAATTTGCAACATTTTTTGACCATTTTGGAAAAAAAATTTGTTTTGCTCAAATTTAAAATTTTCACGTTTTGGAAAAAAAATTTGTTTTGCTCAAATTTAAAATTTTCACGTTTCATGACATTCTAAACCTATTTTAAAAAAAAATGTTTTACCACTACTATAGAATAGAAGGAAACTTTCCTTTTTGCTCAAATTTAAAATTTCTGCATTTCATGACATTTTCTAAACTTAAAGAAAAAAATTTTGAAAATTTTTTTACCAACATTTTTGAGAAATTTACAAAAAAAATGAAAGTTTTTAACCACCACTATACTTCCACTCCACTACGTGAATGTGGAATTGAAAATGTGACAGATGGCAATAATATTTGGCATATGCACCTATTATACTTTTATTGAGAAATCTACAGGGTGGTCATCCCAAGAAGTAATGCAGCCATGGTGGACATTTGAAAAGGTATTTGCGCAAGCCTTCCATATTTGGCACCTGTTATTTAGTATGGAACTTTTACTGTTGGATGAGCACTCTGTATATTTTTTTGAACAAAACTTATCAGGTTTTCTTTGTAATCATAGTGAGAACTATATTCCGATTATTATTTTCAATGTCATTTCGTAATTATTAATTTTTTAGAGTGACAGCCATGCACAAATAAAGAGGGAAGTTCCGTGTAAATACCTTCAACGATTTTTTTGTTTAACGTACGAGAATGGAGCGTGGCGATACATAATTAAATATAAGTACGGCGTGCGACGCGTGCGCACGCGATATGGCTATGGGATTATCATATTTTCAACTATAAAATGAATGTATGTAGAAATATTACATATATGAAGTCAGAACATAAAGAGATTTCCGATTAGATCGGTAAGAGCTCTACCACTTCTAAAATTTTTTGTCATTCTGTGCTGGAGATAATGGTGTGAGTCATTATGGATGTATCTTAGAGAACTTGCTTGTATTTTCTCGGTACGTACATATCACATTCCAACTGTTTCCACTTCATCTGTAAATTTTACTGAAATAAAACGACTATTTAATTTTGAAACAAATCTATCTACATCTGCAAGCATTGTGACGAATACTGCCAACATATTATCCACATCTCAACCATAACTAGGGAAATACTCGAATTTATATTTTATCTATGTTTCAAATCTACCCACGAATAGATTGGCAATAAAAGATGATAAGGAGATACCTACTCTAGTCCCATCATGTTGCTCGAAGAACATTGGAAATAATTTTGCTTCATGCAAAATTTAGTATAGTCAATATATTCCTTAACAATCTCCTGATAAATATTATTTAATTCGAGTAAATTCCTAAGTTTATGAGATTGGTACCCTTGGAAACAAGAATATCAATCAAAAGATATCAAATTTTTACCATCTTGCAATTATATCCTGTTAATTTTATTGATAGGTAACTAATTCCAATGATTCCATCGGTTTTCGATGTGAGGTATAGTGCAAAGCGCTTTATACTCTACTTTCCTCACTTGGTTAATTTTGCTCGTAATTTATAATAACATTTTTTAAGCCGCTCTATGCTAATAAGGAACCATAACCGCGAAACACATATACATGCCTTCATTCTTGTTTGTTACTAAGGTACATGGCAATCATTCTTGTATTTTAATTTTTGTCAGAGCCAATAAACTTTTTAAATTTTTTCATTTTCAAATTGTTCATCTTCCTTTAATTCCAAATCTTAGTTATTTAATTCTGTTGAATAAGAGTTTGCTAATGAATTTTGCAAATTGTTTAAACAACGTATTATTGCTTGTTACTGTTTTTAGGATAAAGTTGTACTTTTTTTACTCTTTAACTGCCCTTTGGTGTTGTGGGGATGGGAATGGCTTTGGAGTCTCAGTCATATATTACAAGTATAGATACAAAATACATAGATAGAACTGTTCTTTGACTCTCTACCAATGTTTAGAAAACAGAACATAAAAAAATTGAATTGTTTAGATAATTTGTTTAATGGAACCTCCATTAACAATCCTTTAATCAACAAAAACAAATAACTAACTTGTGAAATTAAGAAAGGATGAATATTTAACAAATACAGCAAAACATAATTGTTTAAATACATTATTATTATTTAAATAAATCATAATTGTTTAAATAATATAAGAATTGTTAAAATATCAAATTAGGATCTAGTTAATTAATGATTTGCGTAAAAAAATCGAAAGTATATAACAAACGTCATAGAGTATCTTTTCGTTTTGGCTTTTTTTTTGGTGATCGCCCGTTGGTTGACGATCCCACAACTTTAATTTATATTTTACGAATACATTATAATGAGATCTGGAACTGGATTGTTGTGATTTTCGTACTAATTAAATGTATTGGGAAAGATATGATATGAACAGACAATTTTAAAAATTCGATATCTCAGTGAAAAAAAAAATAATTGGGCAAAATCTAGGGTATTTTAAAGAGATTTGTACTTTAAGATCCCATACATGGCTTTTCGAGAAAAGATAATTCGCAAAGCTACATGACCTCAAATATGTCAAAAAGTCATGTTTTTTGCACTTTTAGGTTAGGATATCTCAAAATCCTGACGTGATACAGCAAAACTAAAAATAGGTTCGAATTCAGCGTCGAAAAATACATAAGAAACATATGGTCTGACCCCAGATCCAGACAACTTTTTTTTTGTACATCTTTGAAAACGAAAAAAAATGTTTTCCCATATTATTGAAATTCAGTGTTAATGAGTTTTTGATAACAACGAAGATTCTTTTAAAGTTAAAACTTTGCCTAATACCTTTTGTTAGATAATTAGGTACATTTTCTTCATAATGACGGACATAATCTCTCGATGGATAAGTATCTTCCACCCAAATTTAAAAAAAATCGCATTGTAAATAAGAGAGCTATGATATGTGAGTCACGAAAAGTGAGACGTACTGGTTACTAGGAGCTAGGGTCTCAGATTTCTTTATCATATTTCTCAACCCCCCACCCCCTCCACTCCATTATTAAAGGGGTTAATAATATAAAATAAAGATATTCACTTTGGAATACGCATGTATTATAATCACATCTGATTGAGATGATTCCATTAAGGTGGTGGGCGGGGGGCTTGCGTAAATTGGGGAAAATGAACAGAGCAAGCTAATCAGATTCCAGAAACTTCATTTTCGGCAAATATGCTAAGAATCGACGCCTCAAATTTTTTATGACATCCGTCTCAAGTATGATTAAAATTCTATGATCAATTATTTCCACATTTCCACATTTCCACGGTACAATTATAGTCAAAATATTTTCCTTGAGGGAGTTGGATGGAAAATCTGGATGTGGAAGTAGTGATTCAAAAAATTGATTGAAGGAGCCGTTACTCTGTGGTAGTTAATCATTTTGCACAAATAACTAAATAAAACACACTACTATGTTTTCTACCACTATGTAGTGACTCCTTAGGCAGCGGTTTTTATTCATAAGAAGTTTGTATATTTTATGATTTTGTCTTAGCAGTTTCAGAGATATATAACAAAGCCACTAGGGCTATAGTTTTTAGCGAAAGACACTGAAGTTTTCGACAATGGGCTTGTTCCATGATATTCTTTTTATATGGTTTTTATACTTTTTCATATAGTACTCGATATTCTCATTATACACTTAAAATTTCGTATTATTAACTTTTTCCGTTCTCGAGATATAAGGAGTTGAAATTAGTAATAGTTGCAAAAACCGAGCGCTCATTTGTGACGTCACTATACGCAAGTGACGTAAAAAAATGGCTTTCTGGGACCTTTCAAATTTAACCTGAAAAGTCGAAAAACATGCAATTTTTAAACGCTGGTAACTAAATAAATACGTCGAGTGGAAGTTCGTTCTATGTGTCTACGGAAAGGAGAAGGTCGGCGATGATTTATAATCGTAAATTGCAGGGTCGAAGTCGAAAATTTTTTGACATTTCACCAAATTGTACTCCCCTACTGTCAAGTAGTAAGCAAAACAAACAATACTTCGAAAACACTTATAATTATAACCAATAAGGAGCATCAAGTCTATTGAGATCGCCGAGTCTATGCGTATAGTGACGTAGCGCCTGGCCACGCCCCTTTTTCGCGACATAGAAATTTGTAATACTTTTTAAGATACTAAACGTGGGAATAACATTCTGATTTTTTGCAGATCCATTAATTTATACTTGCACTTTCGATTTATGAAATAAAAATAAAATGCCGAACAAGCCCATTTGCTCTTGCTTTATATGCTCTTAAATTTGGAATAGTCACTTCGAAGACACCTTGAGTATCTACTTTGCCTGAAGATGTAGTAACGTTAAATGGCAATTCGATGACAAACCCATAGTAATGACATAAATAATTAAAAAGACATAAGATGGAAACTTTTGTTCTTGTGGCTGTATGTACATGAATACGAATGAAGATGCCAATAATCCACGATATTATTATAGAAGTCTGTTGTCTACATTAGCATATCGTAAGGTCTAACATATTTGCATACAGACCGTTATCCGTGCATAACGAGTTGATAATTAGATTCTCTATAATTTACAGTAAATATTGGAAAGTGCTTGTGGCATTTGAATTATTTTCGATATATTTATTGTTGTTCTTTTTCACTCTAGATTTTAAATGTTATAGGAATATTTAAGGTTGCATTATTCAGAGAGGCAAATAGTGAAGTATTTGTTAAGTTTGGCTATATATAACTGTTTTCTCAACATACAATGTGTCCCCGGATAGGGTAGCGCACTCTTATAAACTTCCGTACGGTAGATATAGGTTTTTGGGTGGAACTAATTTCCATAAGGACGAGGCTTGAATTTTCTAGTTTGTTGTTGGTATCTTTTTGACACATCAAAAGCCTAGAAAATTTGAGTGTGCAAAATGCGTTTTTTCGGCAACCATCTTGAAAAATTTTCAAAAAATTTTAAAAAGTTGTGTGTGGTGTCAAATTACAGAAAATTTCATGCTGAAAAAGATTATGATAATAATAGGCTTTATTTTCATTACACTCCCTTTCACAAGTATAGAATATTGTCATTAGTAGTTACATGGAATATAAAAACACACAATATTTACGTAAAATACATGTTAAAAACTAGTAAAATCGGCAATAAAGTATTCTGTAACAGAGTAGAAACTAGACCTCATTTATAAATTTCTTACAGCGACTTTAAATTCATCTAATATTTCAAGATTTTTAATATTACCAGGTAGCTTACTAAAAACTTTTATACCCATAACAGTGGGACCATTAGCAACCAGAGACAAGCGGTGATGCGGGATACTTATATTAAAATTCAGCCTAAGCCCATAATGGGAATTTCAATCTCCAGTTTGTATGAAATTTTCTGGATTTGATATCACAAAAACCACTTAATTAAATTTATAAAGCGAAGGTACGGTTAGTATGTTTAACTGCTTAAATAGTTCTCTACGGGAGGTAGTAATATTTTTAAATAGTATAGTGCGAATAATTTTTTTCTGAATTATCAAACTTTCATTAACTCTGGAGCAATTTCCCCAGCATATAATATCGTAGTCAATAGACGAGTGTATATGTGCAAAACAATATGACTTTAAGATGTCCAAGTTAACTTTACTTCTCATTTGCCATAATACGAAGCAATGTGTAGCTAACTTTCTCAATAAAAAAACAATTTAAATGCTCCACGTTAAATGAGTATCAAGATGTAATTCCAAAAACTTGACCAAGTTGTTTTGCTGAATGCTCATTTTATTAACTTTTACGAGAAGACTCTGGTTGGTTTCTTTTGCAGTGAAGAACAATAATTCGGTTTTTGAATTAATTAATGCTAAGTGATTGTTGGAACAAAATGTTACCACATTATTTACAGCAGCATTTGCATATATGCTGAGTTCAGCTATACCTGGTGCAGAGACAGGAGTAAATGTGTCATCCGCAAATAAAGACACGAATGAGTCATCAAAATGGCCAACAATGTCGCTTATAAAAGTTATAATAAGCAATGGTCCCAGTACACTCCCCTGGGGGACGTCTATATTGCTCCTTATAACAACTCCTTATAACAACTTCTTGTGTCCTATTCATCAAATATGATTTCAGCCAATTTAAAGCAGTATTTTTTATTTCATGTTTATCTAGTTTAATTAGAAATAAGTTCAAATTAACTGTGTCGAAGGCACGCTTTAAATCTAAAAATATGCATGCGGTGTTATTTTTTGAGTCGAGATTATTTAAAATAAAGTTATATAACAATAGAACGGCATGCTGAGTAGAAAGGCCTTTTCTAAAGCCAAATTGTCTCCCGGTTAGTAAGTTTTCATCTTCTAAATAAATTATTCGTTTCCCATGAAAAGATTTTTCATATATTTTTGAAAAGGCAGATAAAAGGGCTATACCTCTATAATTTGAGATAAAATTTGTGTTTTCTTTTTTGTGAATCGGTATAAGCTGAGATTTTTTTAATAGAGTTGGAAATACACCTTGTTGAAATGAAAGATTTATTAGTAAAGTGAGAGGACGAGTTATATAATCAACAACTTTAGCTAATAGTGAGCTAGGAATGCCATCAAAGCCGGCTGAGTGTTTTGTTTTAAAAAAATAAAAATAAGTAACACAATGAAAGTCTATTTATACACAAGGAAGGGTATGACCTTGTAAAAGTTTCTGTAATTCTAATTCTTTAGTATGTTGTTAGAACCTATGCTAGTAATAGACAAAGTTTACAGCTTCGAAGGACCTGTGCGACTGCGCAATACCCAGAAAACAGCAAAATTTTTGCGCTTGTTTCTGTTTATCCTCAGTATCTCCTAAAGTATGCATTGTATAGAAAAAGTAATTGCTCCTTTTTTAAAAGATTAAATTTGCTATAATTCAAGCTCAAATACAGTTCGGTGCATCCAGAATATTCCGAGATACTCGCTCTTCAAAAATGGGCAATGATCTCCAAAAAGTGGTTTTGGTCATGTATCTTGCCAAATATCAGGAAAAGTACTTATCCCAGGAAAGTCATAGATAATGATTTTGTGGTAAATTTATTTACTAAGAATCCGTTACTTATAACTTTTCTCTTGGGACGAGTACTTTTCCCTTTTTGTCAAGGTACAAGACCAAAACGAAATTTTTTCACTTTTTAGAGACAATTGCCTATTTTTGAACAGCTGCATCTCGGAATGTTCTGAACGTACGGAACTGTATTTGGGCTTGAATTATGGTAAATTTATTCTACTTGCAAAAAGGAGTAATAACATTTTCTGTACAATGCATACGTTAGGAGATACTGAGGAGGAGGAGAAACAAGTGCAAACATTTCACTGAGTTCTGTGTATTGCGTAGCTTGCACAGGTCTTTGAAGCTGCAAACTTGGTTTATTACTATTAGCATAGGTCCTTACAACATACAAAAAAATTAGAAGTACAGGTCCTTTTCCAAGGTCGTACTCTGTTTGTGTATAAATTGACTGGCGTATAGACTTGTAGTGTGTTATTTATTTTTATTTTTTTAAACCAATATCATAATATTTTCCAGCATTAAATTTTCTGTAAGTTGATACCACACACAATGTTTTATAATTAAAACAAAAAATTCAAGATGGCGATCAAAAAACGCATTTTGCACACTAAAAATTTTCTACATTTTGGGTCAAAAAGATAACAACAACGAACTAAAAATAATCAAACCCCGGATTTGTGGGAATTAGTTCCAGCTATCATCTATTTTTTGCATACATCTACTGTACTATTATTCTTGACTTTTCGAGAAAATATTATTCTTTATAAAAGGTTTTGCTTATCCTGGGAAGCCATGGACAGAGGTCAGATGAACATTTCTATTAAGCAAAGTGATTTTATTTTCTTTAACGATATTTTCATAGCATTTTTAACAGATCTCAACATTGATTTTAGGTAACAAAGTTCAGTTACCAGGTGGCGGTGAAATTTCATTTCTTAGTTTTCAGTAACCGTTTTTTTCATTAATTCTTTCAAAATTTTCTTACTCTTATTTATGTTATATTACGTATCTACCAACTCCGATACTAGTATCATGTTTAATTAGTTTATCATTCGACACCTACCATTTACTTATCATGTAATTGGGTTACACATTAATTGGGCGTTTTAAATAATAAATAAACTAATGAAACGGCTGTTCAAATATGATAGAGATTAAGTGATAATGCGCATTATACATTACTGATACAAGGTATGCCTTGTAGATTGTAGATCGTAAAAGGGGTCAGCATTTCTTCGCCTCTACCTAAAAGATATTTTGTGACCTACCCAACAATTAGTCATTGTCCAGGAATCCCCAGCTTTCACAAAGTCTCTGATTTGCCTGGGAGCTAATTTCCCTATGCCTCCAAGCGTTAATTCAGCCTTTTCTAGGTACTTTAGTTTAATTCGGATTAACATCTCGCATTCCTGAAGAATATGCTTTTCAGTCTCTATGTTATTTTTTCTTTTTCAGTTTAGCACACTAGCATACAATGTTTAGACCTAGCAGACCCTAGCACAACCATTTTTAAAGCTAGCACGCCTCTGCCCAAATAATAAACTGAGGATGTTTTAGGGGGGTTGGGAAGTTGGCGCTAGCCGCCCCCCCCCCAGGAATGTTTTTTTGGCTTGAATTTGCTAGCACACAATGCTTACACCTAGCACAACCACTTTCAAAGCTAGCACACCTACAGGGGCGGTAATATACAGGGTTTAAAATTTTTCCTCAGCCCCCCCAGTTATTTTTTGTCTTGAATTTGCTAGCACACAATGCTTAAACCTAGCACAGGCTAGCACAATCATTTTCAAAGACAGCACACCTACAGGGCGGTAATATACAGGGTAGAAATTTTGTCTCGTTCAGGTATATTATATTTTCTATTATTACTGAGATTACCGTACCAAAAATGATCACATATGTAATAGAGCGTTAAAATAGAGAGTTGATTTTGTCTTTGCCTCTATGTACTTTTTTCTTAAATTTCATAGCATGCAATGTTAACATGTAGACAACTAAACAACTAAATAATTCAATAAATGAATTAAACTTTATTTCATGAATAATTTTTACAATCGTTCTAGTAATATAATAAACACACCACAATAATAATAATGACAGATTTAAAATATAAAATAATATAGTGGTTTTCAAAGAGTTCTCATGTTGGAAAAATTTTATTATTGTTTCCATGGAAAATTTAATTATGCCAATTAAATTTGCATATCTTGGAACAAAAAAGGCGCGAAAACAAATGGTTATGTGGCAGTTGTCACCTGTCAAATTTTACATTTATGCGTAACAATCAATAAAGGTCGCCTTGTATTTCGTGATTTTTCCCACTTCAGTTTAAGAGACGGCCGCCATTTTCCAAAATGGTTTCCGAAGCATAATATGAACGAATGTTATTAATGATATGCTATTGCTGGACACTAGTAGGTACGGCACATGCAATGTATCGAATTATTTCCAGGGAAGAACTTTTGTTCCTATTATGATTGTGCTAAAAATTGATCAAGTAAATTAAGTGAACAATATATAGGACAGTAGCATTAGGAAAAATAAACATGGTTTTTGAGAAAAGACGAGACACCACTTTTTTACATAGAAATGTAGGTTACTACCTCCTAACATGTTATCAGACGGCGACAATCTTTTAGGTGGGGGAACCGAGGGCATCTCGAAACGTGTTGGGAAAATTGAAAATTTTTTTCAGACAAAATATGTAGAAAATTTAATTTGGATTCCTTTTATTTAGATTTTCTTGATAGCATGCACATTTCTTTCTAATTCTAGTGTCCTATTATACTGTTCACTTAATTTACTTGGTCAACTTTTAGCACAATGATATTAGGAAAAAATTCTTCCCTGAAAATAATTCGAAACATTGCATATGCAGTACCTACTAATGTTCAGCAGTGGCATATCATTAATAACATTCGTGTATTTTATGCTAGGGCCGCCATCTTGTAAAATGTCGGCCGTCTCTTAAACTGAAGTAGGAATAAACACGAAATACAAGGCGACTTTCAAAGACTTTTTTGCATAAGTAATTGGCATACTTCAATTTTCCATGGAAACAATAATATAAATTTTCCCAACATGAGAATTTTTTGAAAACCACTATATATTATATTATTTTAAGTATGTCATTATTATTATTGTGGTTATTATTATATTACTAAACCGGTTGTAAAATTCATTCATTAAATACAGCTTAATTCGTTTATTTAATTATTTAGTTGTTTAGTGGTCTAGGTGTTAACATTGTATGCTATCAAATTTGAGAAAAACAAAGTACATGGGGGCTTACAAAGTTTCAATCCTCTGTATTAAACTCTCTATTTCAATCCACTATTATACATATGATCCTTTTTGGTAAGGTGATCTGAGTAATAATAGAAAATGTAATATATCTGTGGACGGGACAAAATTTCTACCCTGTATATTATCGACCCTGTACGAGCGTTAGCTTGAAATGTGGTTGTGCTAAGGGGTGCTAGGTATAAGCATTGCGTGTTAGCAAATTCGAAACAAAAAAATAACTGGGGGAGGAGACTAAGGAAAAAATTTACACCCTGTATATTGCCGCCCCTGTAGGGGTGCTAGCTTTGAAAGTGGTTGTGCTAGCCTGTGCTAGGTGTAAGCATTGTGTGCTAGCAAATTAAAAACAAAAAAATAACTGGGGGGGAGCTAACGTCAACTGACGTTAGCTCCCCCCCGCCTCCCCTGAAATCAACTCCTATTTATTATTCGCGCGGGGGTGTGATAGCTTTAAAAATTGTTGTGCTAGGGTGTGCTAGGTTTAAATATTTTGTGCTAGCAAATTGAACAAGAAAAATAACTGTGGGGGGGGGGGGGCAAGTTCACTGACCCTAGTTTCACAGTATATCTACATTTATCATGTTCTGCGTTGTCAATATTCCTAAAATTATATCTGAAGCGACAATGGCCAGTTAGAAGGTCTCCTATCAGCCTTAAACTGGATTTTTCTAGTTCGAGAAGCCCTGGACGGCTATATTGTATCGGTGTAATGTGATGTGAGCACATGTTTTCATGAGAAAGTGGACGGAGTTGAAAATCAAAATAGCGTATTGTATATAATTGGGGGAGTGGTCAGATGACGCCAAAATTGGAGAACTTACTTCTCTTGGTAAATTATGAGGGAACGGGACCGTTTAGGCGTGAGAAGATGAAAGTATAACCTCACTTTTGGGCAAATTGTCCATTTTATTTGGATGTTGGTGGCATGATATTTGTTACCTTGATTAAACTAGGAACTTTGTGTTATTTAAAGTGTAGGAATTAAAGAGCGATGGATATTTACGTTCTATTAATTGCCAATGATATACTAAGAGTTCTTCAGATTGCTGAAGATACTCAAAAGGAACAACAAATTAAATAATTGTTGTGTGTGTTGTGAATACTGAAGTATTCACTATGTAATACTCTTGATAAAGGCCTAATAAGCCGAAACATATGTAGAGTATTTATAATATATTGATTGATTAATCTAAAAGCAGTGTTTAATTTATAATTAACAATTATTTTCAAGATGTTTCACAAGGTACCTACCACAAGTTCAGTTTAGTGTAACAAATTAAATGTACTTTATTGCTTCGAACTTTTTTTATAACCTCTTGTGACAGCAGTTAAAGTTTTCACGTTTTCTTGGCATCTTCTTGTGAACTAATTTGTAAATGATCGACATACGTTGTTGTTGTCTGTTCACCAATTCAATGAAAAGATGCTTTAGAACACCATTCATTAGGTTTTAACTAATTTTTTATGTTATTCATTAGCCTTTACCCAACAGAAAAATACTTCGCATTTATAAGATAATACACATTATGCTGACTTTGCGTGGCAGTTTGACAAGATGCATTTCCCATCGTACAACGTACGACCTTGGATCATGGCGTTGTGGACACTCTACTGCTTAAAATTTGGGAGCAATTGTTGGCAATTCTGGAAAGATCATAATCACATCATCTCATGATCACTGCGGTTACAGAATAGGGTTTTAGTTCCCCATGGGAAGGGACCATGATGTGAGCTCCCTCCTCCCACGACAAATGCTCACGTTCACTGAAATTACAGAATAGCCACCCTAGTGTGATATTCTACAATGAATGAGTTATGAAATTTTTCGCTTGTCTTCAGTACGGGGTGTTATTCCCCCAGTAGGAACTTTTCTGTTCCTTTTCCCATTTCAAAATCGATTCCGCTATGTGTCCCTTAGATAAGCCAGAAAACGGTTTAGGCCTAAAAATAGAACATTAAGTCCTTTTTTGCAAAAATATCAGCTTATTCATTTTCTTCTATTTCCTTGCACTGTACCAACATCAAGGCAATCTTATTGTTCTTTGCCAGTTGCTTCAAAGATTGTCTAGATTTTCAGGCAATTCCAGACTCATAGGTGTATAGCTATCTGAAAATATATAGAATTTTGCCATTCGAACGCCTTTGTTATATATTCCTGGGCACATAAATCCATACATTGATTTCAGATTTCTTCCTGATAGATGGCTGAGGTCTTATAGCTGCAGTTAGTCTCAGCTACGCCTACACTAACCCTTTCAGCCATCTTCGATCCATATGCGTACCAGATGAGTGTCCCTTTCTTCAACCGCAGTACCTCAACCCTGCTCGTTTGATGGTTCTTAACCAGCACATCAAACGGACAATATAGAAGTCCTGCTTGGTTGACATTAATTCATTAGGTTTGCTTTGTTATGAATTCCAACTGGATTAGATCCAAAATCCTTAAGTAACCAATCAAATCGAGTGGTGTGATTGAGAGCACCTTCCTCACGCAAAGATATAGAGGAAGTCGGCTTAACATTGCCTCCATAGCTGCTGTGGGACAGGAGCAAATTGCCCCTGTAAATCCCAAACAGGCAAGGCGTTGTAGTTTCTGCAGCGTTCTTTGTGTTAATTTCTCCTTAGTTTTTGGCCACTATACACCACGCATAGGTACCCATGGCTTTCACAACCAAGTTCTTGATCCGGGATTCCTCTTAGATTCAAATTTATTGGAAAATTTCAGTGCCGTTCACTTTACCATAGGAGCAAACTTCTTCTTCTGATAAATGGAACAGTAACTGTTTTTCCGGATTGATACGGAAGCGTTCTGACGAGCACCTTTTGGATATTATGTTTAAGGCGATTTGTTTGAGGTTTGAACGCAGAACCTCATATCTGCCTCTCACAGTAATAACCAGGCCATCGACAATTTATGTCCTAAAGATTTTATCCCTCATTGAGCATTTTTTGTAAAATACCGATATACGTACTTATGTAGAGACCTTATCTCTTAAAATGAATAAAATCAGTAATGTTAGTCATCAATGATCAACAAATAATAAACATGTATACTTGGTAAATCGGTCTTAATATTTAACGTAATTTTGAAACAACGGTAATTTATTTTCTTTAAAAGAAGAAAACATGTAGTTTCAACTTTTACTTTTAGATCTCATAATATGAGGAAATAAGGAAACTGTAATGTAATTCTTAACTAAGTAGGCAAAATAACTGTTCTTGGCAAGATCCGAGAGCAGCTATTACTATTAATTAAAAGTGCACGCAAGTTCAATTGGAATATACAGGATGTCTCGTAAATATATCGACATGTATCAGAGAAAAATATGATTATGATTCAGATCTACTCCAAGTCACGGCTAAAGCCGTCTAAGAGCTGCGATAAAATTTGTAATTAAACTAATATTTTGGAAATTATTTGAATTTGGTACACAATTTAAGCAACATACATCATAATTTGATAATTGATGCTATAGAATCTGGCATGATATGCGACCATTTCTGAGTTTAGACAGGCCTTCTTAATCAATTTATTTGACAGTATGACAATTTGTTAATCGATTATCTGATGTTAAACCCGAAAAATAGTAACTTCAAATGCAACTGCTTTAATGGAGAATGTCATTGAAGTTGTTTTTCTTTTTTTATTTATGCAGAACGTACCTGCATTGTACCAGTCAAATAGTATTCATCATGTTTTGTTTAAAACTAGTTTCATTTCAAGATAACATCTTTTATATATTTCTCGTAATGCTTAACAAAATAATAGAATATTATTTTATAGAGACAAAGTGCTATGAAATCTGCAATGAACTTGGATTTTTTATTTGACATTAATTTAAGACCTTCCAAATTATGTAACTTTAATGGTCACGCTAGGTTACAGTAACATTGATATTATAATATAATTAGATTTATAATTGAAAAAGATTCGAGTCAGAAGTTAATGACAATACATTCCATAAACAGCTATTCACCTAGATATGAAGTAGAATAATGAGGAATACTTTATTCTGCATTTTGAAATTTTAGAACTCTCCAAGCCAAACCCTATTGGGCTGTACTTTTAAGGTAGCATTTTAAAGGCAGCTTACTAGCAATAAGGAAGAACGTTCCGTGCTCTCTTATAAGGATCCCTTGAAATAATGTTGAACAACTTTTTGTGTGACTGTTATGTCGGTTGTCCCAAATTATAATTTACATTCCGCCATGTTTTGCAAATCAGTTGCATGATAGTCACTTTCGTACAATTGGCAACTATAATCTGCCGGAAATAACTGTTGGTGTAAATAATAATCTGGTGTCTTCTGGAAATCTTAGCGTATGTGAGAAATTATTCTGCGATAGTGTCACTTTTAATGGTTTTTATCAGGAAATCTCTATTAAAAATACTAAAAACAAGATGTTAGATTTAGTTCTATGTAACAACTGTCATGTTGATGTTGAACAGGATGACTACATCCACAACTAACTATTAAAATCAGTAAATATAACTTAATTTCTGAACCTGTTGATGACACAAGGTGGAGATACAACTTTAGAAAAGGTGACTGCAACGGCATAAATAATTATTTTGAAACTTTAAGCTGGAATGTTATGTTTCAAAATAGTCCAGATATAAATGTTATTAGTGAAAAATCATATTTTGTACTTTTGGCGATAGATACATATATTCCTAAACTATTCATTAAGAATGGTAAATATCATTGTTGGTATTATTTTCAAACAAAAGAACTTTTAAAATGTAAAAATAGAATAGGTAGGTATTTAATAAATATAAGAAGACAAGTAAAGATTGTTTTGACATTCAATATAAAGTATTAAAATTTCTTTTTTGTTTGTTGCTAATTTTAATTAGTATTTTTACACGACCAAACATATGGTGTAGAAAATTCCAGAAAGAAAAAAAAAATGAAGAGAAAGCCATAACTAACATTTAGATGTATACATGAGTTGTTAAAGTCTCGTAATAGAAAAACACATAATTTTTATACGTTCCAATTTATAAGACAGAAAGAAAAGAACCGATAAAAATGTCCCAGAAATCAGTCATTATCAAATACATTCGATACGAAATAGGTTTTCCACGTCAATACTTTAGGAATTCAGATCCTGTTATAGACAACACATCTATTTGGATGTTATGTCGCGTATTCAGAATAGTTTACTAACTAGAAACTATTAATGGCCAATTATATTAATGGTTATTTTGAAAGACAATATTACCGGAATATTAATATCTGCTAATTTAATTTACGAAATAATAATGACCAAATTTACAAACAAGTATCACACTTAGCAACTTACAATTAGCTACATATTCCTTTCGCCTATAGTGTGTTGAAATACGCCATAGTACACACCTTGAGAGTAGTTGTCATAAAATACCTGCATCGATTACTGATCCATTCACTGTTTTTCAAATGAGATGCCACTTAATTATTTTAATTCATTTATGCGCGGCACGGCCATATTGAAAAACTAATGATTTATTCATAAAAGCGACATTGTTTTGCACAAGGCTAAATACCTAGCTCAATATGATGAGACCTTAATAGCAGTACACAGTATACATATACAGACACAAGGATATTTACAGAGAGGCATTACTGCATTAGTTTATTATAGTTATTAGTGCAACAATTATGGGGAAGTGTCATATTTTAGTATACGTGAAATTATAATTTTCTACATGTTGCACATAACATTTCATGACGTACTAGATGGAAATGTTTGAAAAATTGAAAATTTAAAAAAAAATATGCCACAAAGTATCCGGCAGATTTTAAATTAAGTAAGCAATGCAAGAGAAATAGGTTGTTAAACATGATAATGTAATTGAACTCAGGAAAGGCCTCCAAAAATAAAGATTAGAAAAATTAATTTGCCTCAAACTGCATTAAAATCAGTTAAGGTTAGTTGGGGCATCTGGGCCCAGGGGGTAACTGAGCCATGGTTTTTTTCCGTAAAACTTGTGGGGGTAATTTCACTTCAAGCAGTTGGCAGCACTGAAGGACAATGTCATCTCACTACAACAATTAGTCTCATGTTTCTGAGTGTTGTTGCTTTCATGTAGCAATTTTTTAAATTTTGTAGTGCAAAATTTTCATAGCAACGTGATGTAATCTTGATTTTTATGAAATATCTACAGGGTTACTGTATATATTATCAACGTCACAGTTAATTTAGCATAAATTAGAAGCATGATATATCCCTAAAAAGTTATTGCAAGCATGTATTCTGCGTTAGGTCATAAGCTTGAGTGGGTGGCCCAGTTACCCTCACAATGTTTCAAAAATGGAGTAAGTGGGCCAGTTAATTGGGGCAGCTGGGCACGGCTGGGACCAAGTCACCCCAAGCACATTAAGTATGTTGTTTTTGTTTTTAATTATTAGGTAAATGTAGATCACTGCGCACAGTCACACAAAAAATAGTGATCTGAACCCGGGACCCGACATATTAATCTCTATGTGTTTTGACGTGTTGAACACGAATCTGATGTCCGTTTAGCTCCATCACCCACCATTTTTTTGTAAATCGCGAAAATACCCTAAGCAACCTCATTTCTTTAGATTGTTTTCGCGATTTACAAAAAGTTGGTGGGTAACTGACCTAAACGGACATTGAATTACTATGTTAGGTCTCTGGTGCAGATCATTTTTTTTGTGTTATTTATGCTTACTTGAAATTGGATATTTTTTACATTTAATTTTGCCTTTTTTACTTTAACAGAAGTTGTGTTATTCCTAAATTTGAATAAATTTCACACCTAATTGTTATGTAGTAGTTCTCTTACATCGTCGACAATTCGACTATGGTGTGGTTTAAATGACTTGTGGTAATTTTGGTACGAAGTTTACATGTTTACCAACACGCCCACTTACCCCAGTTCAAATAACAATCGTTTGTATGAAACCAAGACCCGTATGGTCCAGTTGCCCCAATATCTAGAGGTAACTGGGCCATTCAGACTTTTTATTGTTTAGTTATAATTATAAAGAAAATTAAATTCGACTCGGGATTTGAATATTATATATTTAAAGACTGTATTATATCTATTGTATTATATATAAAAAAATATTTTAGATATTAATATAACTTATTAGTGGTTCTCAGGCAAGTTCAAAGTATAATCTACTCGCTCAGGTTGTAAAATCATGGCCCAAACACCCCAAGTGACCTTACGATAGCAAAAGTCCACAAGGTGGTCTTTGCAATAAAAATAAGCAAAGAAATTCCACATACCAGTGCTTGGGGGAGAACACTCCAATGCTGACTCACTACAGCTTACATAGCCCAGGATAGCTAATTTGTAATTTTGAAACAAAAATTCCCTAAACACACAAATCATGTAAAAACGGTCTTCGAGGACATCGCCTGGAGGTCTATGCTGTTGGTAATGCCGTGAGCAAAAAAATAGGACAATTATCTTTTTCTAATGTAAATTTGTCTCTATTTGAAAATGTAATGAGTATCCGAAATAAAACAATTAGCACTTTTATTATATTTTCTATATCTGTAGTTATTGCCAAAGCAGAACATGAATTATCAATGAGACATATTGCACTGCATTATAACATTAACAAAAATTCTCTGTTTAACGTTTAAAAAAGTGGAGAATAAACGGTACAAATAGTAGAAATCCTGGACCAGGGCAACAAAGGTTATCCAACTTAACAAGAAACTAACTACTAATACTTTGTTATTGCACCATTTCTATTTATAACTTCTATAAGTCTGTTTGGCATAGAATTAAATAAACTTATACAATAATCATTAGTAATAATATTTTCCCAAGTATTATTTACTACTTCCAGTAATTCTTAGACATTCCGTGGTCTCACATTTCGTTTTTAGAGACTTCTTACGAGTAGTCCCCATACGTCTTCCACATGGTTAAGATTTGGACTATGACTGGGCCAGTTAAGAACATTAATGTTGTTATCTTGAAACCAGTTAGTCACGGTATGAGCAGTATGAACTGAACAATCTTGTTGAAATATGAATTCATTATTAGGAAATAATTGTGACAAAGAAGGGAGCATAATATTGTCTAAAATCCTAATATCCGTTTCACTATTAAATCGTTCCTCAATATGCCACAAAACACCAGGACCACGTTCCGATCGATAGCCAAGCCCACATGTTGACGGAAATTCTACCACTTTTGTCATTGTTAGATATATACTTCTCATCGAATCGAGTATTCGGAGGTCGGTAAACACGAATACGTCTGCTATGTGTAGACTGGAAAGTTTTTTCATCTGTAAAGGTTACATTGTTCCAAAAATTTACATCATGCACTAAAAATTCAAGCGCAAATCCCAGTCGAGCTTCTTTATGTTCAGCTTTAAGCAGGTTTTTCTGTGCTGCTGGATGACAGCCTAGCTACGATTCTCTTACTCGCCGGCGACCAGTACTACTCGATTCAGGAAAATTCGTTTCTTCAGCAGCCTGAATTACTGAGTGAAATGGATTTTCTACTAATTTATTTCCCAATGGTAAATCTTGCCGTTGAATTGATATCCTTCGTCGCCCTGATCCAGGATTTCTTCTAATCGTACCGTTTATTTTCCACTATTTTAAAAAGTTAAACACAGAATTTTTGTTAATATTATAACGCAGTGCAATTTTTGACCATCCATCTTCTGCTTTAGCAATAACTCCAGCTTTAAGAGGAATGCCCTTAGTAGTTCCCCTGCGAAGTTTCAAGGATTACCGTTTAGTTTACCCCCGGCAACACCATTTGTAGGAGAAATAACTTTACATTTTATTTGCTAGTGAAGAGAGAACGGATACGTCTTCTCTTTCAACCGCAGGCGCAGTGAGAAGAGGGCAAGAGATTTATTTCATAGCATTATTACCTGAGAACCTATAATTTATATGATACGGATCACGTTTGAAGTGAAAACCGTGTAAACAGATAACTACTGGATATGAACAGGTGGTGGGTCTGATGTAGCATCAGACTTTCACTTTGCTCCTCATGTGACACAGACAATAAACAAGACGTACGTAGCACTAAACAAAATGTACCCTCTTGTAAACCGGCGGAGTAAATTGTCCATAAATAATAAGCTAACCTTATATAAGGTACCTAATGTTTCGTCCGTTGATGACGTACGCGTGTCCAGTATGGAACAATATCTCCGCCAGTAAATGCAAGAGGTTACAAGTGACGCAAAACAAACTCATACGATTACTGACGAACGCCGACAGATACACGCCGATAACCGAACTTCATAGGGCCACTGATTTGCCCATGATAAGAGAATACATTGACGAAACAGCGCAAAAATGTTTTGCCAATAAAGTTCAGTTATCGGCTCTAACAACAGACATCACAAACATACGTGCACACCAGAACCCAACTCACCGACACACACTACTTCACCAAAGACTACCCATATTTTTCACAAGACGGTAACACTGACTAAACGCCACAAACGACACGACAACCCCCAAAATCATGAAACCCACCAACTTCCCACCCCCTACCTCACCATGCCTCCTACCCGTCGATACCACAAAAAATCAGCCCCCCCCCCCCCTATAATCTATTATTTTTATACATTGACGAATTTTTAAGCAGGTTTTTTAGAAATTATTTTCCTGTATAAACATATGTATTTACGTTCTGCTCCAGTAACACCCTCACTATAAATATGTCTTTAAACGAAAGTATAAAATTAAAGATAATAAATATAAAAAGATTCTTGAGATATTTTATAGCAGCTTTTAATAAAAATAAATCAACGGTGCTCATTCCCCAGCCATACCATCGGCAAACATTATATTATGTATTTATCAACTCGATAAATTATAATGAGTGTTTTGTATATAAAATTATATTATATAGCCTCACTGCAATTAATGAGACACATTTTAGATTTAAGATAATTTTATACTTAATAGGAAATAAAGATGTTTAAATGGAAAATGGAAAAATCAGACTTTCAATCGCGGGGTTCTGGGTTCAAAACCTAGTGCCTTCTGCTTTTTTTTCTTATTTGTTTGTAGAAAAGTTATAGGCATTTATATATAAAAAAAACATTATGGGTATTTATGTAAGATATAAAATACTATAAAGAATTTTTTTTGTAAATTTGACGAAAGTTTACCGTATTGCCAGATACTAACTTTTATATTTTATTCAGTATCCTGAAATACATCATTCTATAAATATTTGTTTGTTTTATACCTATTATTGAACAAAAACCAGAATTGAGTGGCATTCCCCCATTTAAATATTTTATTGCATGAATATCAAAATTTTTACAAATTACCCGGAAATTTGCTTTTATAGTTATGAAAAACAATGTTAACATTTTCCTACCAACATATTATACAGTTCTACACCTACCAGGACAGGTGGCAGCAAAAACAGGGACGTCCTCACTTATGCATTTATTTTTTAAGAAATTACGTACAGGACGTATTTGATTTAAACATTCATTTTTTCGTAATCTTGTTAAAAAAAAGTGTAATATGTACTTAGCAAATGTCCAGTATTTTTATCCCAAATGTGTTTTTAAATTCTTTTTACCCAAAGCAAATGTCAGTTTTCGCAATTTAATTAATTTATTACCGTTTTCTTAAATGTTTTTTATATTTCAAATAAGCCGTCGGACATTACTTAAATTGCCAAAGCTCACATTTGCATTTAGTGAAAAATATTAAAAAATATCTCTCAAAACAAATACTGCTTTAACATATTTTATTCAATAATTAAAATATACAACATTGCCGGAGCCAACCGCACAACCACGTCGCGCAGCGTCGTAGTGTTAGTGCGGTTGGGCGGTTGACTAATTATATTCCATTGCATTTTTCTAAGGTTATTTCTAGTTTGATTTTCATTAAAATGAAAGTATTGGTAAATCAAACAAGGTAAGTAGTCTTGTTGTCACATGGTATTTAATATATCCATACCTATTGTTATTAAAATTAGAATATTACAGAAACGACGCTATACGTCGGTCGACGTCGAAACGAAAAAATGAAAGAATATGATTCTCAGTATTAAAATGTATCAAATTCAGAAGGTTCACAACAATGACGTTAGGCGTCGGTCGGCGCTGAGACGTAAAAATGCAAGAAAATGAATCTAGGAATCAAAATTTGTCAAATACACGAGTTTTACAAAAACGACGCTAGGCGTCGGTCGGTGTCGAGACGTAAAAATGCAAGAACATAGATTTAGATACACAAGTTTTACAACAACGACGTTAGGCATCAGTCAGCGTCGAGACGTAAGAATATGAATGTATAGGAATTAAAATTTATCAAATACACGAGTTTTACAAAAATGACGCTAGGCGTCGGTCGGCGTCGAGGCGTAAAAATGCGAGAACATAGATTTAGATATCAGATGAAAAATATTATAAAGAAATCTGAGGGCTTGGCTTCCCGTATAGGTGCGCACCAAACCTCAAGTATTTATACTCTACACAGCTTGCTTTCACACATTTTCCCCTATTCATATACCTATACTTACATCGCCACCCCTTCAACGGAATCATCTCAAAATATGATTTAGTTCCAATTGTCGTTATAATACAGATGTACCAAATTTCAAGCGAATATCTCAATTTTATTGTATCAACCTCTTTAATAATGGAGTAGGGTGGGTGGGGGGTTAAAAAATATTATAAAAAAATTTCAGGCCTTGGCTCCAAATACAGACACCGTACTTCAAGTTTCTGTACTCTTATCAGCTTGCTTTAACTATTTTCCCCTATTTACCCCTATTTAACCCCCAACCCTTCAACGTAATAAACTAAAAATATAATTTAGTTCCAGATGTCATTATAATATATACGTGTACCAAATTTCAAGTGAATAAGTCAATTTTATTTTATCAACCCCTTTAATAATGGAGTAGGGGTGGTGGGGGGGTTGAAATTTGTTATTAAAAAATTTGAGGCCTCGGCTTCTAAATATAAAAAATTGGAGGCCTTGGCTGCTAGTATACATACACCAAATTTCAAGTTTCTGTACTCTTACCAGCTTGCTTTACCTATTTCCCCCCATTTATCCCTAATTACCCCCAACCCTTCATCGGATATGTTCAAAAAACAATCCAGTCCAGATCTCGTTATAATATATAGGTGTACAAAATTTCAAGACAATGTCTTAAACCGTTCCGGAGAAAATGTGCTGACACTACGTGGATGTGGAAGTAATTCCTCTTTTTTTTCTTGTACCATATTGATACACTTTGCGCCTTTAACTATTGTTTATACCCATTACGCGATTAAATGTGTTCCGGTAAAAATTGAATTAAAATAGGTACGCAACAAGCTCAGTTTATATATTTCTCTACTGTAGTAAGAGTCAAAGCCTAGAGAATGAGAAGTCTCAAGTTAGACAAAGGGCCAATGCGCATATGATCCGCCTCTCTGGCTAGGTGGAGATGGAAAACATGCCTAAACAATTATTAAATTACATGCGTAATTGCCCTGAAGTATAACTCATTAAAAAATTGACATTTTTGAATTATTTTTAAACGAATGTGTAAACAAAAGATGATAGAATTATCTGACCGATGCTTTTTTGAGAATGATATCTAGAAGTATGTGAAAATTAAATAATTAATATCAGACAATCAAATGATAAAGTTTGTAATTTTTTTTCTTAAGATTGGTTCACCGGATTTGAAAAAGCAATGGTCACATTGTAGAACTAGTAGCTAACTTCTTCTAAAAAAAAAATGAGTGTGATACTTGTAAAAATAAAGCTGCTAGAGCTCAGCGCGTTTGTTATATTTCACGTATATTTCCCGCATGCGAGGATTCCTCTTAACTATGTCGCTTATATGGGGCATATTAGGTTTGGCACACTTGTAATGAATTTTGACAACTGACAATATCACAAAAATTAAAGTTAGATGTACACAACTAGATTTTAGAAAAAAATACGTTATAACACTTGTCCAATTTTTTTTTGCTCGCTGTACTGTACGTTTGAAAAAACAGAAAACCCTTGTAAAACTTATATATTTAAAACTATTCTCTGAGGATGAATTATTTTTCAATTGAGTTTAACCTCACGAAAGTTTAGTGGGATATATTGACAAGTAGTTGTAAACAATTTCATCTTAAGTTGACCTAAATGTAATAATAGGTCTTGGTCACTTTCAACTATCTTTCATGAAGCACATTGGCATTATCATATTAACTGTATATATGAATTTTGGATTTATATTTTGAAACATGGAAGATTTTAGATCTGAATTGAAATATTAGTGCTATCTAAACTACTCATTATATTACATATAGTATTACATATATGATAAATAAATTATTGGAAAAATAATTTTTCACTGACTTTCACTGCGAAGCGCTGACTTCTGAATTTAATTGTCTGTTGCGTTTTATTTTTGTCTTTATGACACATTGTGAACCAAAAAGTTATACATTTGCTAAATCCCCATAGCTGTAATTCTTCACCTTAAGTGAGCCCTTGAAAGCAACACATTTAGAAGGAAAGCTTCTACGAACTTTTTTGTACAACGCTTGTTGGAATTCAAACGTCGCGTCGCAAGTTCCCCTCATTGAATATTCAAATTTAGATGATTTCTATATTTACATGATATTTTAAAAAACGGCAGAAATAATTTAGTTTTCCTCGGTTAGGTATAGTAATAAATTAATAAATTATAATTAGAAATAATTTTTAGGTTATTCTTGCGAAAGAGTGATTCCTATCTTGATTTAAACAGGTTGTAAATGTATTTATAATATTCATTGAGATTATGTAAGTATATTATTATTATATAATCTTAAAGAATCTTAGAGAAATAAAGAATATTTCTTTAGAATAATGAAGAATTATGATTATCTGATCATTATCTGGTTGACTTGTTCTAAATTACGTAAAAATTGAGATTCTAATAAACAAAATTTAATTAGATAAATAATGAACGGAGAGACAGCATTCCAAACCATGACGCTTTAAATAAATCAGAGAAAAAATTACACGGGGGGTTATTTAAAAATATCTACACCAGAAAAATAGACGAAAACGAGGTGAGAACTTTATTATCTCGTGAATTTTTGAGGACATAAAAATTTTTGTAGATTTGTTTCTTTATCGTATGGGATACAAACGACATTGACGAAAATATAAATAAAGCGCGTATATAACAGCCACAATACATTTATTACAAACAAACACCTAGATTACAAATATAATTAATCGCATTGTTGATTTCGTTTAGTATGTCAACAGGTTAGGGTAGATATGCTCCAAGCGCCTCTTCTACGATGTGGCTGGTCTATGGACGATTTGCAGATGAAGGAATTATTACAATTACTACTATGGATGATTGCTACTTGCTGATAGTTCAATCTGTAATCAACAAATCTCATAAGCATGAGATAGTTGGACAGAACGTCCATCTTCTCATGCTTACTAGTGCCCCTGCGGACAAAGATAAAGATATCTAATTTTGGAGCTATGCCCACGGAAATATAAAGGAAGAAATCCTCGAATGTTAAGCAGTTGTGATATCACTTTGTCATTTTCGGCAGACAAAGTACAAGCAATAACTATTCCAATGTTCAATAGCGCTCTATCAATAATGAAAGAAATACCAAGTGTTCAACTGACTGATCTACTAGCATTAAAGGCGCCGAAAAACAGGAAATATTTAAATCGAGATTTCTTATGTAATAAATTAGTAAGCTAATCCAGCCACGCCATCATTTCATTGAGGCTGATATTGTTAATACACAACCCCTTATCAACCCCTAATATAAGGAAACTTTTTAAAAGAAATTTCAAAATCAATATAAAAGTTAATGCATTTAAGATAAAGGTCCCTGGGAAATTTCTGGAGGAAAAGTAATCATATATATGCAAATTAATTATTCACACCCTCTTTGGGGGTGTATTTAGGGGGTGAATTTCGGATGTAATGGATAAAATGAACATTAGTGGCTCCAAATGGACCCCATAAAGTATTTTGGTCTCTTTTCTCCATTTTTGAATTCCCTTTTTACCTACGACCCCTAATATAGGGTAAGTTTTAAATAAAATCTCAAAGATTTTTAAAATGTTATTGCATGTAAGAAAAATGAGACTGGGCTTTTATACCGTCAGATAGATCTTTCCTGAAGGTAAAATAATGACATATTTTGAAATAAGTGGGTGAAGGGGTAAATTTTGGATGTAACACAAACAAACTAAACAATGTATAGTACAACGTTTTGAACATTCTTGTTTCAATGATATAGGGTAAAAAAATTTGAAAATAGAATTTTATTTATGAATAATTTACCATATTTGATGAAAACTGAAAACTCCAATTAGACAATTAGTCTGCAAAAAAAATACTTTCTCCATTATTTATTTATTTTTATCTGAGGTGTTGGAGCTGAGATTGAAGCAAGAATGGATAAAAGCTATACAAATTATTCATAGCATTTTTATTATTTATTATACCATTGAAATAAAAAGAATTTAAAATATTGCTCAAGCATATTTTTGTATTTTTATTTATAGTGTTGTCTTATTTTATTTTTCATATTTTTTTAGTTTGTCTATGTATTATTATGATACAAAGTTAACAAAAACCTCCAAAACATATTTTGCTAGATATTATTGAATTTATTTATCTTTTGTATTCAGGGGGTGATGGGTCACTTTTCAGAGTAATGGAAAACATATTATTGGGGGCTCCAAATGACTCCTATATAGTATCTGAAGCCAGTTTTTACGTAAGATTACTAGAAAATAAAATATAAACCCTTGAAACAGAGTAAATTTTAAATCAAACTTTTAAGCATAATGTTTTAAAATGTATTGCATGTAAGCAAAACTTTGCCTCAATTTAGGAGTTGATATTTTATTTTTTAGGAGTGTACGTATAAACGGACTCCAGAAATGGAAAGAGGAGACCAAAATCGGTGTGTGTAATTAATTTGCAAATATGTCATTATTTTACCTTCATTAAAGACCTATCTGATAGTATAAAAGCCCAATGTTAAAAAATCTTTGAGATTTTATTTCAAATTTACTCTATATTATAGGGGTTGATATTATATTTTCTAGAATTTATACGTAAAAAGGGAATTTAGAAATGGAGAAAGTAGACCAAAATATCTTATGGGGTCCATTTTGAGTCCTTAATATTTAATTTGTCCACTATATAAAAAATTCACCCCCTAAATACACCCCCAAAGAAGGTGCGTATAATTAGTTTGCATACATATGGTTATTTTACCCCCAGAAATTGCCCTGTGACCATTTTCTTAAATGCATTAACTTTTAAAATGATTTTGAATTCTTTTTTAATTTTCCTTATATTAGGGGTTGATAAGGGGTTGTATGTGATAGTTCATGAGAAAGTAATGGTTGGCGGAAAGCCGCTCCGTCGTTCGAACTAATTTTCGAAAGTACCCTAAAGGAATTTCGAATTTACCCGAAAGGAATTTCGAAAGTACCCGAAAGGAATTTCGAAAGTACCCGAAAGGAATTTCGAAAGTACCCAAAAGGAATTTCAAAATCTGCTCCTAGCCCTTCGGAGCAGATTTTGAAATCACAGTCAGGATGTAGCTATTTGAAAAGGAAATTTTTAGCCAAAAATCAATGGCGCGGTTTTTCAAATAAAAACCGTTAAAAACAGATTTTTTAATTTTGAAAGTGGTGGAGAATAAAAAATAATTACAAAATTCAAAATAGAGGAACTGATTCCGACGGAGCCAAGATATATAATAAATAGGCCTATGCAGGCATCTCCATAGGGGTCGCTCGAATGCGAATCGATGTCAGTACGTTTTTTTCAAGCTGGAAGACCAGTGAATTCATATACAATGTGTCCACTGCAGAGCGATATTATAGGTGTAACTAACATTTTTTTTTACTATGAACACAATTTTCTGCATTCTGCTCTTGCTTAACCCAAAACCTATTTTCAGTATATTACAATTTCAAAAATATATAGAGGGCGCTGGTGACAGGTTAAAAATAAAATTCTCTTCAGGTAAACTGCCATTCTTGTGCAAGATATTGACGAATTCTCTAAGAAAAACTTGCTTCAAATTAAAAAATATAACGTACCTAATTTGATAACTGTACAGGGTGATTTACGTAGAGAAGCTTCTCAACTCTGTTGGATTAGAAACTTAAAATTTCGTATGCATCCATAATCGATCTTGCCCATTCTACCTAAAATGTTTATAGTCGTCCAGATATACAGTGTGTGCCAAACATAGAAAAGCTTTTAAAAAATGGTCTACGTGAATCACCATGTATAGTTATCAAATTTTGTACTACAAATGTTTAAATTTTGAGCAAGATTTTCTCATAACATTATTCAACATGTTGCATAGAAATTGTAGTTTACCGGAAGCGAATTTTAGTTTTAAGCTACCACCAGCGCCCTCTAATGCATTTTTTAAATTGTAACGTACTGCAAATAGGTTTTGGGTCAAGTAAGAGCAGAATACAGAAAATTGTGTTCATAGTAATAAAGCAAATTGGTATTTACACCTATAATATCGCTTTACCATGGACACATTGTATATAGTTTCTCGAAGTATCGTGACAAAGATACAAGCAAATTCGAAAATTCCAGTGCATAATATCAGATAATTTTTCAAAAAATTCGACATAAATTTTAATAGCATCTCTGACTGGAAGTATGAATCTTTTTATATAGTCGATTGTTACAATACTCTCGCCGCTGTATGAGTTACGATTCCTTGGAACGTAACGTCTTGCCACGAGTGGTGCTTTCTGAAGTTGTTTTGTATGCAATTGGCTTATTTAAAAGTGAATTATTATTTGTTTGCTTTTAACTGTATTGAAACATATTCTCTATAAGGTTTTGCAAACAGCAGAAAAATAACTGTCTATGAGAACTAAAAGAAAAACTATGCTAGTAAATTAAAATCCTAAAATGAATTTTTATAATTTCTTATTTGAAAATTCTCATTCAACAACTAGCATCTCCACAGTCCCCTACGACCATGCAGATTAAACCAGTATCTACATAACCCCCTACGGTCATGAAAATTCAGTTAAAAATGAGAACAAAGGCCTAAAATGAATTCAATCAATTTTTCTTATGTTGTCAGGAAGCCTTGAACTATTATTTTTCCAATGCTAGTGGTGCGGGGCCCTTTATGTCCGGATTAGCCATTTTGAATTTTGAAATTTCGAATTCGGTCTCGATAGAATTAAAGGTAATTTTATAACGAATAGTTTAAAGAAAAAATTGCAAGTTTCATTAATTCCAGGCCCGAGAATTGTCGTTTGATCAAAAAATCTACAGTGCGATGGAAGGCAGACTGTAGCATTCGCAGTAAGTATAATCTTCTTCGTTTTCAATTTGGCGAGTTATTCGAATCCCCCTTGAGAGTGGATATAGCTAGTTATCGTTGCGGAGGCACGGCTGGCGCCTGTCAATTATAAATTTCTTGTCGTGCCCCTCAGACGCGCGATACTACATTCGCCTACAATATCAAAGTATGCAGCTTCTTGATGACATCCTATCGAGTTTTTCGTCAAATTCAGTCACGACAAGGAATAAACTTGGAACCTATGCATTGGGGCTAGAAAACTAAGAATATTATGTCATCCATTCTATCAACTCTTATCCCGTTGCTGTAAAATGGGTGCTAAATACACCAACCGAATTTAAACTGATCCTACTAACGAATCAAACCAAACAAGATTTTAGTTGTGTCGAGACCTCAATCTCATAACTGATACAAGTAAGGTAAGTTTCAAGCAATTATGTTCAGTCGGTCTAGGTTTGACAGTAATAACATCAACAATAAATATTGTTTAAATATTGTGTGGCCTTAATTATTCCACTTTTCTTTTTGAGACATGTCACGTATGTCTTCACTTCTAAATGACAACCGAGGAATCTACAAAATAACACAATTTTCCAGTATGGTGGCTGTTTTTTCCTCATTTTATAGAGAAAAGTTTCAAAATTATTCTTTCAATGTAAAATTCTGTCCTAAGATACCTTATACCATATACCATATAAACATATAAACAAAGAAATACTTCATGTGACATATACTACAAAGCAACATGTTTGATCTTGGGTACTGACAGTCAGCTGAGGTCCGTCGTTCTATCAGGACAGTGTTGTCCAATTTTCACTATTGGCCTTTCTCTCTAATGTTACCTTCTCCGTCCGATTGTCACATTGTAGCAACGGCGCGAGAACTCCAATTTAAATGTCGAGGTCAATGACGCCATTGCTAAAATATAAAAGGTTTTCCACCGGCTGTCCTATTTTGTTAATTCTGTAATACTTGGCAGAGGTTTACGCCCATTGAGACATTTAATCATCATCACGTGAACTACAATATACCAATACATCAGCCAATTCGATAGGGACCGCTTTTCCATAAGATTAGTGCAAGGTTCTTTAATGAAAATAATCTATCTCAAATTCGGACTTGGTCATGGAAACTGAATTAAACTTTCACAAACTTACAGTAAGGTTTGCCAATAACGTTTTTCAAATAAATGCAAAATTGATCTGCAAGATTTGTGTTGTCCTTATCAAGACGAGAGTATACCAGTTAACATAGCTCTTTGAGCTCTTTGATATATAAACCACTAAAAACTACTAATCTGATATATCTTCGAGATGTAATTATACATAGTAGAGAACTATATGTCGAGGTTAGAAACAGCAGTACGTTGCTGTCTTCAAAATTTCTTTGGTTGAAATAGGTTTAGAATGTCATGAAACTGATTTTAAATTTGAGGGAAAAAATGTTTGTCGGTTTGTCTGTGTTGTAACTGTTTTGTACTTACGTTTCTCTGGAATGGTTTAAGATATTGACTTGAAATATGCTACATGTATGTATTATAATGAGGTCTGGAACTAGATTATATTTTGAACTGGTTCCGTTAAGGGTTGGGTGTAAATACGGATAAATATGGAAAAATAAGTAAAGCAAGAATCCAGAAACTCAGGATTCTGGATTATAACGATACCTGGAACTTGATTATATTTTGAGATGATTCCGTTGAAGGGTTGGGGGTTAAATAGGGGTGATACGGGGAAATAAGTAAAACAAGCTGGTAAGAGTTCAGAAACTTGGAATTTGATGTATATACTAGAAGCTAAGGCCTCAGATTTTTCAACCCCTACACTACCCCCACACACCAAATATAATTGACATATTCATTTGACATTTGGTACGCGTATGTATTATACCGATGTCTGGAACTAGATTATATATTGAGACGATTCCGTTAAAGGGGGGGAGGGTATTGGGGACAATGGGCGGAGGAAGTTAATAAGAGTCCAGAAACTTCATTTCAAATGACATCTGCCTCAACTATTATTAATATTTACGATGTACATGAACACGCATACGAAGAACATTCCCTGACATGTATATACATAGTACATGCGACTATGAACATAAACTTTTTTGTATGTTCCATTCGTATCGTATGTATATTCATATTGTACATGTAAATATTATTTACATGAGAATGTTGGGGGAATATACATGGCAAGTACAGAATGCAATTAGAACATGGGAATGCAAAATGTACATTCGTGGAATAATAAATGCTATCTGGGCAAGTACTCCTAGTATTACAAAACACTTTCAGTGATAATAAAAAGTGCAAAAATATAAACTATTCCAAGTACTTAGGTAGAAATGAACGAGTATTTTATTTTGACAAATCAAGTAATTTTCGCAAAATCCTGTTGTGACATGTTTGGCCACTGCACTGGGTGAACGATGGTAAAATACAGTGTAATCAAATTATTTGAATCAGCAAGTTCACCTTATGAATTGTCAGTGAAAACAGTAAAATCATTAATTCATTTTGACTAATAATTGAACAATTTTGAAAAATGGTGTTATTTGTTGCCGAGAAACAATAATGATTGTTAAATTCCTTATAAATGCTGATAGTCTAAGAGCTGACGACATTACATATTTCTCTGCATATTTGAATAGGCAGACTTATGAAAAACGTTTATTTAGGTATTCTGCATCATGGAAAAAATAGTCTTCATCTCCTTCGTCAGAAATAAAGGGGTATTATCTCTTGATTAAACGTTTGAGCGCATCTGTCCACCCTCTATCTCTAACCTAGGTATTTGTTTATATTTTTACGGCCATCTTCCGATCAGAATTATTTCCACATACTAGAGTCAAAATATAGTCAAAATATTTTCCTTTAAAGATACTTGGATGGAAAATCTGGATGTGCTGATTCCTTAGGCAGAGGTTTTTAAAATTATGCTTTCGATATTCTAGGTGTTTATGAAAAAAGACTAGGCGGTACCTTTCGCCTTTTGCTTATAAATTTTATATCTGGCAATAAGTATGTATTTATTTATCTCTAAAGTGATGTGCAAACGAGTAAATATTAAAACTTAATGAAACTGAATCAAAAACAAATCGCTGACATAAATCTTATAGAAGAGAATCCGTACTAAATTTTTTATCATAATTATGTTTGGTGTCCAAATTGATTTGAAGATTGGAGATCTTGGCGATGTTTTGGAGGTGTTCACTGTGGAGAATTATATCAAATCGATTTTCCGGTGTGCCACTTCAACATAGATTGAGAGAAAAGCCTGAGGTTTAACAATGAAAAACTGGAACCAAGTCCCATTTGAGAGAGGTTTTTCCTGATAAGGGGACGGGTTTCATCCTCTAATTAAGAAAGAAATCTTCAGACTTTTTCTAATCCTATGAATAACTCAACTAAATTATTTCTTCTAAGAGCCCTAATAAAATGTGTCAAGTAATTGCGCACTGGCTCATGTACTATAAGTCAATTGGATTTAAATTTTCGTTATAATTATTGTCGCTAGAAATTGTTTGCTCACTTGTTTATTTATTTTGGAAAATAGAGAACGGCAATAATTCAATTTTGTTTTATTTTTGTTCCATGTCATTGAAATTGGAATTTTATTTTTAAATATAATTCATCATGATTGGCGGAGTAATTAGTTTCTTGGGAATAGTATGATCTCTTCGGTTAGTTTTTAAAACAAGAAGTCTTAAGTAAGTGCGAATTTATGTTACTTAAATAATATATAAGTACAAGTGAAAACTACCAACGGTAAATGATAAATCTTAACTCCTGTCTTTGCAATTTTGTATACAACTTTGACATTGAGAATCCTAATATACGGAATAACACTGCATCCTTTCTAAAAGCTGTAAATTTATTAAATTTATGACTTAATTCTCGGTATCTGGAAATTTATAAATAGTCGATCAGTTTTGCTGGTAATAAATAAAACTATTAACTCTCTAATTTCACATAAATTTAAAATTCAATCAATTCTAATATTAATTTCAAACATTATACGTTGAATTAAATTGCATTATAAATGATGAGAGGCACATCTTGAAGGTAATAAATAAATACATTTGTACCTTTATAATAGCGAGTGACTAGTACTGAAATTAGAAAGCTATTGTATAATTTATTTGGTTCCTGAATTATTTCTGAACGAGTGATTTATAAAGATGTTTGAGAAATTTTATGCTTTGGGTTCTAGTATATACACCGAATTTGACGTTTCTGTCTTAGTACCAGCTTGTTTTACTTATTTTCCCCTATTAACCTCTATTTAACTCCCAACCCTTCAACGGAATCATCTCAAAATATAATCCAGTTAGAGATGCCGTTATAATACATACGTGTACCAAATTTCAAATGAGTATCCCAATTTTATTTTATCAACCCCTTTAATAACAGACTAGGGGTAGTGGGGGGTTGAAAAATATTATAAAAAATCTAATGCCTTGGCTTATAGTACATACATCAAATTTCAAGTTTCTGTACTCTTATCAGCTTACTTTACATATTTCCCCATATTTACCTCTATTTACTCCCCAACCCTTCACCGGATATCTTCAAAAATCAATCCAGTTCCAGATCTCGTTATAATATATACGTGTACAAAATTTCAAATCAATATCTTAAACCGTTCCTGAGAAAGCGTGCGGACAAAAAAAAGTTACAGACAGACAGACTGACAGACCGACAAACAGAAAAATTTTTTTCGCCCAAATTTAAAATCTTGACGTTCCATGACATTCTAATCCTATTTCAAGAAAAAAAAAATTGAATTTTTTTTACGATTACTATTATACTTCCAATCCACTACGTGGATGTGGAAGTAAAAGTTATCGATACTTTACACAAAAGGCCCGTATCTCTCTGTTGTTAAGGTGATTGTTTTTTATTATTTTCTTTGTTTTGTTTTTATGTGAAATGTTTTCATGCTAGCTAAAACAAAAATGTAGGCAACAAGATTTATCAGTCCATAAGAAAGTAGAACATTACTCGTGAATTTGCGAAAGGTATGCTATTTTTACATAAAATGTCATTTTTACAAAAGAATGGCTCAAGTAATATATTTTTTTTTATATCACCAGAAAGCTAAAGGAATATACCACCAAAAACGGTAAACAAAAATGTCTGTTTCCGTTAAAAAAAAATTATGATGGCATCATAACTCAAAAACCAATGACGTCATAAATTTTGGTATAGTGACAAAATGTAGCATTTACAAAACAAAAATCGACCTGTTCGAGAATTTTTTTGAAAAATGGCACGTACCAAAGATATGAATTTTGTGCATTTCTTTAGGTTCACAATGTATGCTTTATTGTGTTTGACTTTCTATTAAAACTTATCGCATTTTTATTTTTGAATACACTGCATCCCACATTTAATAGGAAATAGTACAGTTTACATCCATAAAACCACAAAGCCACCTTATTGCTTCATCGTAGGCACTTTGTATTGTAGCCGCAACCAGAAGGCGGATGTAGCATCACACTTGATGACACTCGGATTTTAGCACTGAATATCAATGAATGATAATCTGTCCGGTTACCTGTGGTAGCTTACGATTGGCGAAGTCGAGGAAGTCACACCGGAAGCCACCGTCGACCCAACTAAATTCGATTTCTCTCTTTGCGAAAGTTCAGTCTTAAACTGAAACGTTCCTAACAAACTACATTTTGTTTTTGTTATTTTTTACTGTTGCATCTGTAAAACTGTAGTACAAGATTATCGCACAGCTTCATTAAAGTTACTTTTTATTGGTTGGCAATTATTCGCTGAAGACATAAATGAGGATCAAAGTCGTTTGTTATTTTGGGAAGTTAGGTGTGCAAAGAGAACTATGTTTCTCTGGAGGTTTTCGACAGTATAGACGATATAGTTGCAGAATAAAAAATCGGAAAAGGTATTTACACAATTAAATCTGAACAAAGAAAAAAAAATTCCATCTATTTTAGTGGTAAAATTATTTCAAAAATGATAAATAAATTTTCTAATTTTTCTTTAATAGATTTAAAACGCTATGAAACATGCAAATTTCAAATTTGAAGAAAGAAAAAAAATGTTTCCATTTAATTGTGATTGTGAAATTTTTCAAAAATGTTGCTAAAAAAATTTAAAAAAACATTTTTTTCTTTAAATAGATTTCGAATGCCATGAAACATGGAAATTTTAAATTTGAACAAAGAAATTTTTTTTTTAATCAATTTTAGTGGTAAAAAATTTTTAGAAAATGAAAAAAGTTTCAAATTTTTTTTTGAGCAAAGAAAAATTTTTTTCACTATTTATTCCAGTGAAACCATTTCTTCGCTGACAGTAGGGCTAACTACCTACTAAATTTGACTGCTCTCCGTTAAGTAGTTTTTTAGTTAATGCACCAACAGACAGACAGACTGACGGAATTGGAAAACCTATATTTTCGAAATCTACGTGATCTGAAATGTCAGAATCCGAAAAAATCTCGGAGGGTGATTTTTTCTCGAATACAATACTTCCCTTCGATATGCGAGGGAAGTAAAACCTATATTTTCGTAATCTACATGATCTGAAACGTGAAAATCCGAAAAAATCTCGGAGGGTGATTTTTCTCGAATGCAATACTTCCCTTCGGTATGCGAGGGAAGTAAAAACCGCTGCCTATAAGGAATCACTACTTCCACATCTAGATTCCTTATTCTAGTATCTAAACGAAAACATCTTGATAATATATTTGTACTTCAGTATGTATGTGGAAAGAGTGATTGCAAAATCCGCCTGATTTTGGGTAGCGGATTGCGACTTTGGGAAAAATCATAAAGAGGTTTAGTTGGTCTCAAATTAATCCTTATTAAAAACCAAGAGAGGCATTGTACTTGGTTTTTTGAAAATGTTCAGTAATTACCCCTGTTCAGGGGTTGAAATTTAAAAAATGTCAATATATCTATCTGTATTATTTCTATTAAATCAATCTTAAAATAGCGAAATTATATTTTTTTCTATTAAGATGGGTTAAGATTTCACCCATAGGCCCTCAAAGGTGAAATCATCCCCAAAATATCAAAAAATCAAAAATATTTTTGAAAATTCTGAAAATTATAAGACATGACAAATAATATGGAATAAATATTACTTGCCGGTATTGATGAAAAGCAACCCCTACGAACGGTAAAATTATCCCCAAATACAAAAACATGAAAAAAATTATAGCAATTTTTGGAAATACTTGTATTCATTGTTTTTTTTTTCTATAACTGACATTCAGTTAGCTGATTTCACCCTCTTCGAGGGATGAATTCCAGTGAAATCGGATAAAAATGTATAACATAAGCTAACTGAACATCGAAAAACAATGAATACGATGTTTCCAAAAATTGCTATGATTTTCTTTCATGTTTTCGAGTTTGGGGGTAGTTTTACCGTTCGTAGGGGTTGCTTTTCATCAAAACTGGCGAGAGTATTTTTTCAATATTTGTCATGATTTGAAACATTTAAATATTTCATTTTTAGAATTTTTAAAAATATTTTTGATTTTTTTGATATTTTGGGAATGATTTTACCCCCTTTGAGGACCTATAGGTTAATTTTTAAACCTTCTTGATAGAAAATACATAATTTCGCTTTTGCTTGATTTAATAGAAATAGTACAAATAGGATTGTTTTTAGATTAATTGGTATTTATTAAATTTCAACCCCTGAATACGACTTTTTACGATTTTTCCCAAGCTCTCAATCCACTACCCAAGAACAGACGAAAAAGCACCTTTTTTGCAGTCACTCTTTGCTCATAGAATTTTAATCATATAATATTTGAAATCGTTTGCCACGAAGTGGTAATGAGGATGGCCCATGCCCAAACATTTTTTGAGAACCGTTGTTCTCATATGTACACTAACCTCTATGTCAGTATAACAGTATTTGCGCGTAGCATTGCCTGCCTTGCTCGTATTCTTAAGAAGATATCCCGAGGGGCAATGGTCTCTGAAGAGGCCTGTCATCAGCGGACTCTTCGAGTTCGAGAAGCCTTTGTGGCACTCCTTGTTGAAAATTAGTTATTAACTTCATCGTTCGTCTTTGGCCTGGAGTATTCCTTCCGTAGTGTTTTCTGTTCCTTTTCCCATTATAGGATATCCTCCAGTATGTGTCCCTTAGATAAGTCACAATACGATTCGGGCACAAAAACTGGGGCTACAGTACCATTTTTCGCAAAAGCTTCAGCTAATATATTTCCTTCTATTCCCTCGCCCCGCGCCATGGCATCCACATCAAGGTAAACTTGTCGTTTTTTGTCAGTTGCTTCAGAGATTGTCTGAATTCCCAGGTAATTTTGGACTCAAAGGTGTAAGACCTGAAGGCCTTTAACGCTGCCCGGCTATCTGAAAGCATTTGGATCATTCTCAGAAAAAAAAACGAAGTCCGTGTATTTGGCATAAAACTTTTGTCCATCTGCAGACTACACGGTCAATCCAGGTCAAATACATAAGATTGATCCATTTTCGCTCACAAAATGAAAGAAGAAAATGAGTATCATGTTGGCATATATTATGTAATATCCAATAAAGATCTTCTTTAGACCTGAAATCGTGACTATAATCTTTCAACTCGCATGTAGTATTCGAATATATTTCGTGGCATAAAAAAAGTCAAGCAAGAAATTCATAGTCTTGGTGAGCTGTTCTGTAAACTCCATGTCTTCTAAAAATGCAAAACAATTTTTTTTTTTTGAAAAAGTATCAAACTGCATTTATATTCACACCTGATATTCTCTGTATCACCATTAACACATATATATGATGATTTGAATCCAAAAGTCATTTCTTTTCCTTCAGAATCGAAAGTCACAATTCGCGTTTTCTGGAGAATGATCCATGTAGATCTTTGCCCTTCGATAGCCTTTATTTATGCCCTCCTGGACACATAGATCTACAGCTCAGATTTCTGCTTCGAAGCTGGTTGGGGTCTTGCCTAGAGCTCTGGATAGCCTGCAATTAGGCCCCCCTACATCCACGCCAAAGTCCTGCTTGGTTGGCATTGAGTCAGTGGGTTTGTTCACGTCCTCGGTGGGTGATTTTTTCATGAGTACATTACTTCCCTTCAGTGAGGGAGATAAAAATATGCTGACTTAGAATAGTTCACATATGTACCTAACCCAGTGCAAATACTTTTTTCGAATATTAAAATCCCTTCCAAAAACTAAAATTTTTCATGTCACTGGATCTGAATGATTTTTTAAAACATAATTTCCTCAAAGACTCGCCAACGGCTTTCCAGTGAGTTAAAAAATTTATTTTTCATATGCAAAAATCTATTTTTAATTTGTTTCAAAAATTGTAAAAAGTTTAACCTAGAACATTCTGTGACGATAACGAGTATTGCTATTTATATGTTTTCCACCATAATCAATAGCTAAGATAGCTAAATAAATTGCTAACCGATAGTCCAGCCAATTATATAATAGTACAGGCCTATCATTAGTTAAATAATAATAGTAAAGGACTTTATTAACCAAATTAATATTACTTACAATTTAGAGTAACGATTTTACTGGGCGAGGTTCAGTAAAGCCTAAAGGCATCCTGTTCTTCCACAATGTATATACTAAATAAGTTTACAATGGATCACCCTATCTACACGAGTAGGTAAGCAAGTAAATGAGTGATGATTACATACTTAAGTAATCCTTCGGCCATGTAAAAGCCAGAAGATATTCGTGATTACGAGATAGCGAGAGGAATTCACTTCCGCATATTCACGTGGTGCCTGCCTAATGCATTTAAATAGAGATACATACGCTGAATGACAATAACCGCAATTTTGTAATGAGCAGTTGGGTAAACTGAAGACGAAATTACAAACATTAACTTTGTGTATTTATGTGGTACTTTATGATTTAAAAGCAATAATTGTATTACAACCTTTGGCATAACATTGGCAGATTTCGGGATTATTTCGCTCTTGCACTTAACTGAAGAAATGTATACGTTAATAACATTGAAAATTAATGAGTATTTAACTCATAACCAAACATAAAAATATGAAGAACAAGAGACTGTTTTAATCTAACAGATTTTGAATGGTAATGTAGGTACTGGAGATATTTACTCTTTTTTTGAAAGGTTACATTAGATTTGTTTTTGCAGCACTTTGCACATCTTGTTATTTTCGTTTTCCAAACTGTTGGGTCTTAAGGGGATTTATAATTATTACAAAATAATTTTATTACGATGTTCGAAATTACGTTGCTGAAGCCATCATGTTTAAGGAAGTTGGGATAAAATTAAATTGATTTTCAACACACAGTATCTGGTTAGAATATTCTTTACATTTCTAAATTATGTATTTGAAATTATTTATTGCCAACACAATTATTAAACTGTAAAGAATCATCAAAACCCTATGATGAAAAATGTTGAGTTTTTTTTCTTCCTCCCCTTGGCTTTGGATGAACCATCAGCAAGTAGCTCTTGATTTATAATTACTGATGCACATGCAAACAAGACTAATTCGTTCTAATTTTTAATCCTTTAATTTTCCCGATGCACTACCCTAAAACAGAACTATATAACAATGTATATGCGTACCACACATACGTGTAAATGCACACATACATACACCTAAGCGTACAAATCTATCCACCACCGGGATATACACAGCGCCACACGTTTTACGTCAAGGGGTCCATCTTGACGACTTTATAAAAATATAGACAAAGGTAGGGGGACTACGGTATGATAAGGTTTAAAAATAACACAGGGATAGTTAACACTAAGGATCTAGCAAATCTAACCTAAAATTACTTTATTTATAAACTTGTATTTGTTGCTTTAAGGAAATTAAATATTGCTGTGAAAGCCTCGAAATTTTCTGATGTTAGTATATTATTAATATTTAGTGGAAGATAAGATTTCAGTTCCACTAATTTATCCATTAAAACCTTCGTGTGATCTTGGTTAAGTACGCAATTAAAAAATATATGTTTAAAAATGAATTATTATTTGTTTGCTTATAATTGTATTGAAACATTCTTTATAGGATTTTGCAAACAGCAGAAAAAATAACTATCTATAACTAAAAGAAAAACTTTGTGTAGAAATATTAATGAAATCTTTGCAGTCTTTCGATAACCTGAATTCTGGTTATGCTAGCAAATTAAAATCCTAAAATGAATTTGTCAAATTTCTTATTTGACAATTCTCATTCTAACACTAGCATCCACACAGTCCCCTACGGCCATGCAGATTAAACTAGTATCCACATAACCCCCCTACGATTATGAAGATTCAGTTAATAATGAGAACAAAGACCTAAAATGAATTTATTTATCTACCTTGTCTTAAAAAATTGTTCATTCCAATGGATTACATTTTCATGAAATCTATCATTCTGTTTCCTGGAAATGCTTAGCCTTTGAAACGTTTTTCGCCCTTATTCTGGAGCTCATCAGAAAGACATAAAGCCATTCATAAAGATGTTTCATGCAAAACCAAGACAATTTCTATGAATAAGTGTGAAATGATTATATTTGACATTGACTGATAAAAACAACTTCACCTATCTATTAGCTAACTAGTATTGGAGCCTATATACTCTATGCATGTTTAAAAATGAATTATTATTTGTTTGCTTATAATTGTATTGAAACATTCTTTATAGGATTTTGCAAACAGCAGAAAAAATAACTATCTATAACTAAAAGAAAAACTTTGTGTAGAAATATTAATGAAATCTTTGCATTCTTTCGATAACCTGAATTCTGGTTATGCTAGCAAATCCTATAAAGAATGTTTCAATACAATTATAAGCAAACAAATAATAATTCATTTTTAAACATGCATAGAGTATATAGGCTCCAATACTAGTTAGCTAATAGATAGGTGAAGTTGTTTTTATCAGTCAATGTCAAATATAATCATTTCACACTTATTCATAGAAATTGTCTTGGTTTTGCATGAAACATCTTTATGAATGGCTTTATGTCTTTCTGATGAGCTCCAGAATAAGGGCGAAAAACGTTTCAAAGGCTAAGCATTTCCAGGAAACCGAATGATAGATTTCATGAAAATGTACTCCATTGGAATGAACAATTTTTTAAGACAAGGTAGATAAATAAATTCATTTTAGGTCTTTGTTCTCATTATTAACTGAATCTTCATAATCGTAGGGGGTTATGTGGATACTAGTTTAATCTGCATGGCCGTAGGGGACTGTGTGGATGCTAGTGTTAGAATGAGAATTGTCAAATAAGAAATTTGACAAATTCATTTTAGGATTTTAATTTGCTAGCATAACCAGAATTCAGGTTATCGAAAGAATGCAAAGATTTCATTAATATTTCTACACAAAGTTTTTCTTTTAGTTATAGATAGTTATTTTTTCTGCTGTTTGCAAAATCCTATAAAGAATGTTTCAATAAAAAATATATGATTCATATCCCCATATTGTCCACATGTACAAAGATTATCCGTATATATTTTTATTTTAAAAAGGTGTGATGGAAACTGGCCATGATTAAATTTGAGTTTTGCAATAGTAAAATGGTTTAGATATGTGCACATTATTATACCAATATTTATTGAGGAGTTTAGGGTGTATCAAAACATAATTTGTTGATTTGTCGTCCTAAGCATTTTTATGTATTTGTTCCCACTCTTTTCTTGTCGTCTGTTTGTATATTGGGATTAGGTCACTATAAGGTATTTCCTTAATTTCTCATGTGCTATTTATTTATGATTGATTCCTTAGCCAGATAGTCTACTCTTTCATTATATTCTAAGGCACAATGTGCCTTTATCCACATAATTTTAATAATAATTAAGTTAGCGTTTACTGTCTGCTGGTATACTTTGAAAATCTCCCCAATGAATGAGGGGTGATTTAATATTGTCTACATTCTTCAAGGACTCTACGACGGACTTTGAGTCTGTTAGGATAAGTGCTTTCTTTATCTTACTATAAAAGAAAAATCTATCTTATTGTTTAGAATATACTTCTATTATAGCATAAGCTTCGGTAGAGAAAATTTAGGTATGTCTCGAAAGCTTTATTTTTTCTTCGTGGCTTAATAGTGGCCCAAAAAATGCACAGCCATCGGTATAAATTTTGACGTAATCCTCGATATTTTGTAAGTTTTCAAACGGTGGTGTAACCTTCGGAATTTGATAGAGAAACCATTTTAAATCTAATTGATTCTGTGACCATATGTGGTCAATTATTATATATATTTCGCCGTTATAAATGCATTTGCCAGTGAATGAGATGGTTTGAGTCTCCAATATTTGTTAGTGAGGTCTTGTACAGTCAGAACGTAAATGGAATGACAAAGCGAATTTTGGTTTTACGCAATAAGTTTTAGGACAAATTTTTCCGCCAAAAACTGTTTCCTTAAATGTAAAGGTGGTCCTAATGCTTCAGTTCTAAGAGTCTCGATCGGCGTTGAATTCATAGCTCCTATACACAGCCGCAAGCTTTGTTTTGTAATATGTCAAGACGATTTAATAAGGTATTGCTAGCGGTTGTATAGAAAATACACCCGTAATCAAAAATTGACCGAATTGTGGCTCTATAAATTAACATGGCTGTTTTTATATCAGCTCCTCAGGATACTTTGCATACGGCTCTTAGTAAAATGTTCAGTTTGTTTTCGTTGTTTTGACTTTTCAATAAATATTTTAGTTACAAATCAATATTAATTCTACAGAGATGTATGTGAAGATAAATACATTTTGGTTTTCTTGGGAAACTTGAAGATGACAAAAAAATTACACAGCCTTTAAAAAAAACGAGAGATACAACAATGGTGTAAAAATGAAATAGATAAAAAATCGAACATCTTTTTAACCGAGATCGTTATAGGTCAAACCGGGCGAATGTGAAATTGTGTTTCATAATTTTAGTGATAGTTTTTCGAAAATAAAACAAAATACCCATCGTATTGAAGTTTTAGGTGCATCAGACTCGTTATCAAAGAATTCTCATATCTCCGCATAAGTACCAAATTAAATATTAATCAGGTTCTGATTAGGTTCTGATACCAGACTCTACACCAGCTACTTCGAAAATACCTAACTATCAATATTAATGCAATTTCCACGAAAATTTCTACAAACACATTTGTCAAATTCTCAATTTGGAAAGTTTTCCCGATTTTTGCTTACCTTATACTGGACATATAGCTTAAGTAGTGTGCAAAAACGACTTATTTTGAATACCTGCTAATAATTGTGGTATACTGAGGAAAATATACTAATCACCGTAGGCTGGGTCACAAGTCCCCAGAGTGGTTTGATTTTGGGCCCGGGACCATGAAATAATAAATGTTTTTGAACTGAATGAATACCTTCTAACAACTGCGGTATGCGATAGTCTGTACAATTCTGAGTTGATAAAAAAAAGTTACAATTTTTGCTGGAATGAATACCACTTCTACTTTGCGCAAAACATTTGTTATAATTATTTGAGACCATGTACAAAATGTTACAATTTTCATTTTTTAATTTACAAGGCCATTTTACACTCAAAACTCACACAAAAACTGAAAATTTCACAAGGTACCTATAAAGTGGAAAATTCTCGACGGAAGATGATAAAAATTGGCATAGGCCTTCGGGATATCATAAGAAATGACATACATAAAAAGTAAATCTTTCATACCATCCACATCACGCACACTTAATATTCAAGAAAATTAATAAAAAATGTACGTCTCTTTAAAACGCAATGAATATATTTTCTTTAATTAATGGTAGTTATATTCCTCCATAAGAGTGGTTTATTTTTTGTCTTTTTTGCAGTCAAGCGTCTTAAAATTTACTTATGTAACATACAGAATGTGCTGAGAATAATTTTTTTCTGGGGGTACCTTTACAGCAGCCTAGTGGTAGATTGTGATTAAATTAAAAGTAAAAAAAATCACTCTAAGAAAAATGTATACTTGTTCCAGATTTTTTAACGTAATACCTGAGATTTATTATTTAGAGGTTTTTACAACCAGTAAGGGGTTGTTTTACTATGGTATGGGTATTGAGTAGCTTCTAATAGTTACCCGGTTGCTGGGCAATGTTTTTTTTATGTATTTTGACAAATTCTTAGAAACTTGCCTTTTTCACAAATTTTTGGATTATTTATGAACCATAAAAAAACTTGTGGCTGTAGGCACAATTCTAAAGCCAGATTTGGTTAGGCGCACAGTGGGTCAAAAAGCTTAAAAGCTGGCCAAAATTGCAAATTACCACCTTCTCGGAACGTTCCCAAACAAGTTTCACCACGAAAGAGAAACTTCTAGAGCACACAATACAAAGGGCAAATTTGTCCTGTACACTACTGTACAAGTAGAGGAGTTCGGCAGTTCTTATCGTGCTATCGGTGTGTACAGTTCACTACTTTATGACAAGTTAACTTTCGCTGTGTCGTGAGTGAATTTGAAAGACGTTATCAAAGAAATTTAAGATGGAACATCTTCCTCTGGGTAAGTACAACACAGTATCATATGTTTTTTAAATAATCTATTACTTTTAATTTTTCGAATACACATTAAAAGTACTTAATGCCGACGCTTTTAAAATTCACGAGAAACAAAAGTTTCTGTTGAGCTACAAATCGAAACCCGCTATATCCCCCTGTGTTTTTGACATCAATTGATTAGTCATGGAAGCTAGTATCTGCACATAAAAAAATGTCTTTTAATACGTGCTATTCCAGGACTTTCGATTTTTTTTATACAGCATTGACAATTTAAAACAATCAGATATGTTACGATTTTGAGGCGTATAGGTTTAAGTAGTAGTAATTACGTGTTGTTATGTAATTAAATAATAATAATAACGCTAAAGTAATAATAACAATAATAATAATATTAGTACCCTTAAACAATTATTTTATTATTTCCAGCAAAATAAGAAGCAGAGGAATTATTATAATCATTTTAGTGATTAATTAATTGTTTTTTTACAGAAAATAAATTCATCAAATACCAGAAGCACCCAAACCTTCAGCGACTTCGATGATACAAACACCACAATTGATTAAACATTTTTTTGAACTCTTACGTATCCCTCCCAAGTATTTAAAAATATATTTCTCGTAAATACCTAAGCGCAATCAACAAGTATGCCAAGTTTGAAAAAAATCGTGGAATATTTATATTTTCAACCCTTATAACTCATCCCCAGGGGATCATATTTTTTTCCTTATTTTTCTCATAGAAATTTAGGTATAGAAAGTACGTAAACTGAGTTTCAAAAATTTCAAATGTTGTTTATATTTTCAACCCCTATATCTCACTCCCGGATGGTTTCATTTTTTTTACTATTTTTCCCTTAAAGACCTATGCACAACAAGTACATTTGTAGAGTTTCAGAATTTTGGTCAGAAATTTTGGATTCTGGCCCACTGTGCGGCGCGGCGGCGGCTCAAAATACATATGGGTAGGGTGGTCTGGTCAAAAGATTAGAAAACATTTTTCTTTTTGGTGTGCCTGTGTTATTAATAACTACTTCCATCTTTTATAAAATAACTTTATATTTAGATGTAGCAACTAGTATTGTACGTGAGGGTGTACAATTTTTGAAAACATTGTTGCGAGATTTTAGGGTATATTTTTTTTTTCATACTGGACGTGACTCCTTAGAAGCCTTACTCAACAGACATATTCCTAATAAAACAGCTTGTTGGTATAAATATAAGTTATCTAATTGCTCATGAAAGTTTTCATCAGAAAAAACGCCAAAATATGGATGACAGTAATTCTAATTGTATTCAAAATACACTGCAGTAGCAATAACAAAACAACTACCTAAAAAGTCACAATCAAAATATGAATTAGCTTACATACGGTTCAAGAATTGGTGTCAAGAGTACTTTTTCTGATAAATTAAATCAGTGTGAAAATTAATAATATTTCTTTTCGCACTAATGCGGAAAATAAGGTCATTTCCTAACTCAAATGACAATGATAAAGTAGGCTTGATATGAATCGTTACAGCATGTAGGAAATAAAAATATGTACTATGTACTTGTATTTTAAAAGCAATAATTCAGAAGTATGAATGAAATTGTTGAAAAATACAAAATTCCCTTCTTTTATTTACTTATTAATTACAGACATAGTGCAGTAAAGAAAAGACCAGAAAAACAATGAGATATGCATAGTTTTGCAGCAAAATTGTGATATCATACCATCTGGGGAATCACCAGGAGTATATATCTAAGTTTTGGACTTCCAAAGCCTATTACGTTTCTATTTAATAAACAATTTTGTTTTTTGGACAGTGTTCGTTTAGGTAAAAAGATGAATATCTCCGGTTCTAGAGGTTCAATCGAGACAAACAAAAAACCAAAATCTTCACAATTAGGATTCCAACAAATCTGAGTTGGGTCTTTTGAGTACATACATATCACACAAAATTGAATAAACTTGCTAAGAATTTTTCTTTCATTTTAACGCCCAGAGACGTCAAGAGTTCTGTTTGGGTTCAAAATTTGAGAAATTATACCTTTTGTTGAAAACAAAACACCCTGAAATTTTGGTGCCCAAATATTGAACCTTGCTAGTCCATTGAAATATTGGCCGAACCTTGCATTTTGGGTAGGACAAGATTTTTTTCTTTTGATGTTTACGGGGGGTCAGTGTGAGTATAAAGCTCGATATTTGGGGTTGAAAGCCCCCCCATTTGGCCGCCATCTTGAAAAAGGGGACATAAACAGTTTTTCCGCGATATCTTGAGAACTGTAAGTCTCACAAAAATTTTTCTTAAATCTTTTTTGTAGAGAATTGAATTCTCTACAATCTTTGCGATTTCTTTACTCGAAAAAGAAGAGGTTTGGACAAAAATTGCAAGAGACAAATAGAGGTTTGAATCATCCCAGGAATATTCTCAATTTTTTTGCAAAACTGTACAATGTTCTTTTTGATGCACTTGTTCCATTTGCAGCATCCTAATACCTCTCCAAAGAAGAGAAATTTGAAAAATGAATTGAAGAAATTGTTTGTAATAAAATTATGCACAAGAAATATCTGATATGTATTCTCGATAAAATCAATAGAGAGAAAGTTATAACACTTAAATGATATTTCTCTTGAACATTTTAGTTTATTTTGAATTAAGTATAACTTTTTCATTTTCAATTTTACGGTAAGAAGTATCTAGACCAAGCTTGTAGAGAATTCAATTCTCTACAAAAAAAGTCTTAGAATTTCTTTTGTGAGACTTACGGGTCTTTAGATATCGCGGAATAACTATTTATGCCCCCTTTTTCAAGATGGCGGCCAAATGGGGGGGACTTTCAACCACAAAAATCGAGTTTCACACTCACACTGACTCCCTCTAAACGTCAAGGGAAAAAATCTTGTCCTACCCAAAATGCAAGGTCAATGTAACATTTCAATGGACTATGTGGACACAAATGAATTTGTTATCTTAAATTTGAGTTTCCCGCCATTTTGTGCCATTAAGTCCAAAATGGATCTTTATTATTTCCAAATGTAGATCTCGATGTCAGCTTTCCGATGACAAAAAAATTTTTAGCAGTCATTTTGGCCATATATTTATAAACCAAATGACAACAAATTGATTTTCTCGGCCATTTTGGAAACATTTTTGAAAAATTTTTGTCAGAAAAGAAAGAGAATTGCGGGAACTTTAATTAAAAAAGAAAGTTAATTTTCGTCCATCTGAATTTGAAATATTTAACTTTCATTTTCGCCCTAAGAATCAATTCTCGGCTTTTGGAATTTTAAAATTTGAAATCAGCGGCGCTTGTACTAGGAGTAGGTAATTTTACTGTATTCTAGAGGTGGTTTTTATCGCTCTAGCTCACAATTTTGAAGGTGTTTGGGCTTTTCTGAGGTCGGATTCGAATTCAACCTCGAAAAATACACCGGATTACTCTGGTCAAGTTCCAGGACCAGGACTTTCTTTGTGGCTGTGTTACTTTCATAGATTTTTCATCTTTTTTGCTTCTTCGGATCCTAATTTTGAAGCCGCCATATTGAATAAAAACTGTCTGCAGCAACACTGAATTTAACGTATCCAGATACTTAACTCTACCAAGTTTCGTAAATTTTTATCAAAAATTGGCTAGGTTACGGAATGTTGTCGCCTGTTGTCAGAATAAGCACCACTGTGCGACGGTTTCAAAGATTAAGGATGCTATAGATCTAATTTTATTACTAACGAGCAATACGAGTGGAATCTCTACAGGAGGCTGTGGAGAATTAGTTAGTGGGTATAGACATTAGGTCGAAATATAAGGGGAATTAGTGGGAGAGATCCACCTAAGTCGTTCTGTGGGGGCAGGGAGGCGGCGACAAAGTTGTTTTTCGCTCGTAGCGGATTTTGAATCTCACGTCTGCGTCCGAAAGAATAGTTTATTTTTATTATTATTTTTACCTTCCCAATTCCCTTATGGAATCGAATGTATTTGAAATTATGTATTTTACTAAGGTATCCTAGAATTATACTGGTTGCTCAAGTACTTCTAGGGCTCGTATGTGTTTTGTTGATAATTGACGTAATGCTACAAAGGACTCCTTGTTAATCGAGAACAAATTAAAAACTTCAGGTGATTATCCACCAAAAGACATTTGTTTTGATATCGCTTCAGGATAAGTTTCCATGCAGTGGTGTAATTTTCTGCGGAAATTACCAATGAGTATGTAATGTCGGCAATGTCATCCTTTGATGAGCTCAAATAATGACATTTTTCTACTTCTGATAATTCGTTCTTTTCATGAATTATTGACCTAAAATTATCTTTGAAATATATCCACTGACAGTTACGTCCATCAAAATTTGGCAAATTGTTGGCAATTTAATATTATGAACTTTATTTAGCATTGAGTTGTTCTCTATTTCATAGTTATGAGACGATCCAATGGACTACTTGAATCTATCTGGGTAGCTATTCTGTAATTTCAGTGAACGTGAGCATTTATCGTGAGAGGAGAGAGCTCATATCACGATTCCTTCCCAGGGAAACAAAAATACTATTCTGTAAGTACAGTGACCACGCGGGGACGTGAAGTGATCCTTCCAGCGCTGCCAACAGTTTCAACCAATAGTATGATGGGAAATGCATCTTTTTAAAATGCGAGTTTCTGATATTCAAAATGAGTGCAATATCTGTTATTTTGTAAAAGTGATATAATTTTCTATTAGGTTAAGAATAATAGCATCAGATATCCGTTTCAACCCGATGAATAAGTGCCTTAAAATATATTTTGATTAAATGGGTGGTAAAACAGCTACGGCTTCTGTGGATCATTTACAAATCAGTTCACAAAAAGATGCCAAAAAATGTGGGAAAGAGTAATAACCACTTTAAATGCTGTCCCTGGAAACAAATAAAACTAGTTCGGAGCAATGGAGAAAAGCAAATTTAGTTTGTAATAAAATAATTGGATTGTACATAATCTGACTTATATAATATATTGCATAATATGCACAAGCATGTTCTTTATTTACTTAATTATAAAAGCCCTATCTGCTAAGCCAAAGGGATTACTTATGCAATGAAGTTCTCGTCTTCTTTTTGACGATTTTTCCAGCAATCTGAAGGTCTCATAGTGCCTCATTGATAATTTAGTACATCGGCAATATTCATCGCACTTTAATCCCTGCAGTTTAATAAACACAAAACTCATTTTATGATCTAACACAAAAATTACTTGAAATAAACAAATATCAGGCCACTGACATCTAAATGAGATGACAGTTTGCCCCAAAGTGAGGTTATACTTTCATCCTCTCACGCGTGAAAGGTCCCGTTGCCTGAAGCAAGTTCACCGATTTTTGGCGTGATGTGACCGCCCCCACAGTTACAGAATACGCTATTTTCGTTTTCAAGAGAACTCCGCCCACTTTCTCATGAAAACATGTGCTCACATCACATCGAAATACGCGTAATTAGTGATGACGTCACTTGACGGATTATGTCATGAGACTGAACCCAAACAAATATTTGGAAGTGGTTTGTCATATATGTCATTTATTATTATACAAATATTTATTATTATTTGGTGATTTTAAGAAACAGCTAAGGTTAGTATTAAACAAATATGATTTCTAAATGTTGTTTACTTACAAATTTCGCAAATTATTGCTGTAATATGAAAGAAATATGCAAATTGTTAAATGACACTTAACCTCACTTAAATGATTTAAGAAAATCTCAAGCAAACCAGTGAAACAAAACTAAACTTCTTACTTTTTCCAGATACAATGGCAGAGAAACATTACTAGTGCTTCAACAATACGTGAGTATTTTAAGAGTAATAGTAGTACTCAACTAAGAAGAGGTGAAAATGCGTTCAAAAGTGGCCATGTCACCGAAATGGTTTATGACGGTAGCGTTCAGACTCCTATTTAATAAGGAAACACAACTTTAAAAGCTATATCAGCATGCACATTTGTGAATGCCAAGCATGGTGAGCTTTGCACACCTGAGGTACTTGGTTGATAAAAAAAATTCCAGAGATGGTCTCGATATGGAAGATTCATCAACTTCTAAAGTGTGTTCTTCAACCTCGTCTCTGTTCTCCATCTTATGTGTCATTCATCATCTTTTCTTCTTCTCGGGTGTTAAGTAATGCGCAGAAAAATGCAAATAAAAGTTCTTTCTTTCCATCTACGAAATGATAACTACATACCTCTTCCAGGTTCTTCAAGACGCCTAAAATAATAATTCACGTAACCAACAAAATGAAGTCTAACAATTTCATTACTTACCTTAGAGCCTTTGTCGATTTCCGTCTTTCTTTAGGGTCCTTAGGCAATCGAAAAAAATGGCATGTTTCCATTACGTTGTAATGTTTACAACCATATGCCTAACACATACCACCCATCCTAGCACTAAAAAGGGGATGTGAATAAATAAATTATACAATAGAATATAAAAGTTTAAAGAAATAAAGATAAATAAAGATCTAATTATGATTCATTGTTTTAAGGTTATATGTGCATGTTAGAAATGTCAAAATTTGCCTAAAGTTAATAACAAAAATATTATAAATTTTATATGAGTTAAATCCTTACACAATCAGTATTTAGTATATTACATACCAAAAGGTTAAAAAGTTTCTAATTGGGAAATAAAGATCTAATTATGATTCATTGTTTTAAGGTTATATTTGCATGTTAGAAATTTCAAAATTTGACCAAAATTGGTAACAAAAATATGATAAATTTTATATGCATTAAATCTTTACATAATCGTTATTTAGTATATTACCTACCTGAACGTAAAATATCCCAAAAGACAAAATCAACAAAATAAAATTCAAAATACATTCAATATAAACGTCAAATTCTTTGTTTGGGTTCAGAATCACTCAACCGTAACAAAAATGACATATGTGACGTCACACTAATTATGCGTATAGCTACCCAGAGGTTTACTGTCATCGATCAAATGCTTGGCTAGTGCGACATATTCAAAGAAATCAATTTCAAACTTTTCTCTTTCATTATTAATGCTTCAAAATTATCCTCGTCTAAGTTTGTATCTCATAATATGAATCCCAGCTTCAAATTTACTCAGCCGAAGTTCTAACTGAATAAAGTCAGTGCTGTCAGACTGAATTTTCTCTTAACTTTTAAAACGTGTTAAATTTCCTTTAATTCCGGTATGCTTGATTTTAAGTTCCTACAGCGATGATATTCTAAATCAAAATCAATTTGTTGAATAGTTATGTCAAAATGACATAATACATGAAAAAATATAAAATATGATAACTTTGAAATGTATTAATTCTCAAAGTTACAATAATGTGTTTTCATTCAACGAAGGGCATACCTACACCTTATGGCAGGTAAATCAAAGAATAACGAACTATTTTCGGATGTTCTATATCAATTTTTTTATTCAGGCTAATAATTATATCAGGCTGTTGAAGGACCAATGTTCTTTGTATGTTGAGTATTTGTAACCTCACAATTCTCCGTATCTGAGATTTATACAGGCGGAAATATGTTTTCTAGTAATGAGGTGGATTGCATGGGTTAAATTTTTTATATTTATTAATTGATAATATTTCGTATAAGAGGGTGATATCAAAGTACCACCGCGTTGTCTCTCGATCGATTGGCCATAATTATTTATGTAAATCAAGAGAAGCGCTTGAAATGCATAAATATTAGGGTCATGCATCTCATATCCTCCGATGATCCTTGCAGATATTTTTTGACCTTCTGGGAAGATGATCTTGCCTGACGATTTGTTACCTCTAGGGGTAACAAATCCTTAGGCAATATCATCTTCCCAGAAGATCTAAAAATATCTGCAAGGATCATCGGAGGATATGAGATGCGTGATCCTAGTATTGATCCATTCCAAGCGCTTCTCTTGATTTATATAAATAATTATGGCCAGTCGGTAGAGAGGCAATGCGGTGATACCACCCTCTTGGATACTAACAGCTACGCACTGCTTAAAAGTACATCCTGAATACGTAAAGATCACGATAGGAGACGCAAGGCTTACATCTACCGAGTCTACTGCTGTCAAACTGACGACCACCACGTTCATAACTCAAGAAGGTAACTGTGTAGTGAGTGTCACTGTCCGCTTGAGGCTGATTTGAAAAATCAAAAATACTAAGAAATGATTGAAATAAAATGAATAACTTTACTAAATATGAACGGATCAAGATAAATCAAAACTCAAATTGTTCGTAATTCCTACTGTAATAACATATCCAAAAGACCTTACTTAATATTTATAAAAAAATAAATTAAATAAAGATGAATTTTTTTTTAACTTTTATGAGTTGGTTTTGGGGGGTTAAAATTAAAAAAAACGGCTGCCAGCCAACGCTAGGGTTCTTTAGTGTCTTGTGAACCATACTCTGGTCTGGCAGACGTCTTTTTCAATTTTAACTATTTTTTGTCATTAGTAATTTCAAAGTTTCGTCCATTTTTCGCCACTTTGATGGAAAATTGCTCAAAAACCACCCGGCAGAAATGTCTGCCACAAGTACAGTACTGTACAGGCCAAAACAAATATTTGGCGTTAGGTTTGGTCCGGTAACAAAAAATTTATTTTTTCAATTTCCGGTTACCGCGCACCGCCCGGAAGTTTTGTCTACCAGCGTAATTGGGGTACGTGTAGTACATACACTAACTACCGATGCGGAAAGGTATCGGTAACCATTTGATTAAAAAAAAATGTCGCCCCCCTCCATATTCTTCCACCATACCAAAAATTTCCAGAGAGAAAAAAGTTTCGTAGTTATATGTCCTCCTTGATTACCGACTGGCAGACGGTAACTTTTCGTCGTCGATTTTGCACGCCATTTCCCTAACTATATTAGAAGAGCGACTTTACAGGTATAAGCGACATTGCTCTAGTGAAATTACCAACATATATGTCCACAATCAAATTCATAAATAGAGTTGCATATGCAAGAGGAGACAACAGTTATGAAATCTTGAAAGTGCGATAGGCTGGGGGTTGACGGAAACCTCACAGTCCAGCTACTTTTTAAGAGAAGTTGAAAGTTCTATTATATCAAATGGACAGTGCGGTATTTTCTTCTTGAGCTATAAGCTATAGATAGATAGGTATTCGTCCGGGCCATTTGTGTTTATCAGGTACATGAAAAGTTGGGATTTGCTGATCTTGATTGAAGGACCATATGTTGCTACTTCGCAGCAAATTAGAGAAATTCAAAAAATTTATTGCTGGATAGAGAATTAAAAACCCTTTCAAACGATCATTACATTTAAATATTTTAAATGGGTAGCTGTCACTCCAAGGGGGTTGAAGGGAGAGGTGCAAAATTATGCTAAAAAAATGTCATTTTAGAATAAAAAATTGAGCTGTTTTAAGATTTTACTCATAAATTGTAATTTACGTAGATAATTAATTTATGCGTTACTTATGGACCTCATTGCATATTTGTGTTACTTTTTTCTTAGAAATTTATATTTTCAGTTGTGTTCATTTTTGTGTGGGTACACAAGTACCCACACAATGTTCAGAAATTTGTAATAACTGTAACTGTTTTTGTTGATGTCGATCTACTTTTAGTTACAGGTAATAGTGTAAGTGGTATTTAAATTTTTTGCAATTTGGTATCTTTCAAACGATTCGTACTTGTTACTCATTTTTAGAAGAGTACTCTCCAAATTTTGTAAAAGTACTCATTTTTTAAAATACTTCAAAAGCAAGTACTGGTACTCAAGTTTTTACGAGTACTTTTTAAAGGTACTCGTTCTGAAGTACTCGTGAGTACTTTAGTGCGGTACTCTGCCCAGCTCTACGTATATGGCACTAAGTTTTTTTTATTTGACATCATCATCATCAAACAATTTATTAAAATTCAACAATACAATTTTGCCTCCCCGGATCGCGATCCGGAGCCAACCAGACAACCACGTCGCGTAGCGCCATGGTGTGCGTAGGGCTGGGCAGATCGCGACCGGTTCGGCTTAATAAAATGGCCAAACAATGCCGCCAATGGCGGTTTAAAATTAACATTAAAATTACACCATGTCTGCGCAGAAGGCTTAAAATACTTAACATTAACACAATAAAAACTAGAGCACAAAACACTGAATCAATTTTGGTTGCTGGTACAGGACAAAGTTCAACGAAAAAAACCCGTTCGAGGCAATTGGGGTCCCAACGGTCTACTCGCCGCCACAGTGATTCAAAAATGAATTTTTATGGACAAAATTCGATCTACACCTGAGTTTTGCTTGAAATTACTATTTTTTTTTTAAGTATTCTCAAAACAATACTTTACAACGCCTGACTGCCCAAATTGAGGCAAATTGGCTAAAAACCTTAGTTTTTTTCTTTTTGACTCATTTTTTGAGAAATAGAATATTTACACTGAAATATCGAGGATGGACCTTCCTACATTTAAGATCTCTGGTTTCTTTAATGACTGTACATTATGTTTTTGGGTCGTTGATTATGAATATGATATTCGTTTTACCCAAAAGTGGTCCAATTTTAAGAAATTGGCCATTTTTGGGGGGTTTTTGAAAATTTTTCGAGGTTTTTATTACATAATTTATTAAACTATAATATGATCATAGTATTCTAATCTTTTTGGATTGATAAATAAAGAAGAATTGATTTTTTCAACATCAATTAAAAAAATCCATTATCTTACCAATTAATCTTACTAATATAGAAAATTTGGATGGTTATAGGACTAACATAATGCCATTAAAGTAATTTTTGTGAAAATTGCATTAATTTTTGTGCTTAGAAACCGGAAAAATCAATTTTGAAAAAATTTGTAACGAGTGTTTTATCTCTTATATGCTAAATCAAAATTAAGGTCTTTAGCCAATTTGCTTCAATTTGGGCAGTTAGGCGTTGTAAAGTATTGTTTTGAGAATACTTAAAAAAAAATTAGTCATTTCAAGCAAAACTCAGATGTAAATCGAATTTAGTCGACAACAATTCATTTTTGAATCACTGTGCGCCGTTAGGAAAGTAGGGGAGGCGAAAAGTTAGGATTTTTAACAGTTTAACAATTTTAAGGAATTTTATCGGTCTAAAATGAATTTAGAACAAAATTGGACAAAAGGACAAAAACGACAAAAACTATAAAACAAAAATACAAACAGAGAGGTGAAAGAAATGGATAGGGATTGATAGGTGGGGAAAGGCGAAATATAGAGTGAGAGCAAGTTATAGTTAAAAAAAGTGTGGCTATAAAGGCTGCCGGAAAATAGGCAACGCCTGATGTGGTAGGGGGTGTTTGATCTGGAAGGGAACATTGTACATTCTGACTTGGGCAATGTTGCATGTTAGAGGACTATATTTGACATCGAATTCCATTAACTCACACTTTTTTACTTAAATCTTTTTAATTGGGTGTTAAAGGAAGTCCCCATTGGCTGCATCACTCTGTTCAATAAATTAATAAATAATTGTTGTTATTATTTAAAAAGTTTACTGGTAATGGTTCATTAATAAAACACTTTTTACTTATAATTTAATTATAAATTGCTTTCCAGCTCTATAAAAAGAAATTATGATCATACAGCTAAATTAATATAAAAATTCATCGGACCGTTTCGATTGTAACACTTTTAATATTGTTAAAATAGCGAATAGGAAAATTGTTTGTTTAGAATTTTATCTCGTCAATCGATACGGTAATTACATACAATGTAGATAAAAAATAAGTAATTAAGATTTCTGTACGGCACTGGTGTGTCATAGGAAAGTAAGTTTTAAACCTATCCGAACCCAAATCGCCAAAAATAATGCTCTGATTTATTGTTTATCGTCTATATTACTATTAGTTCAAAAATTTTTTTTTTAGCACTATTTCTTTGAAAGTATTGTAAAACAGTTGGGATAATTTTCAACTTTAGACTGGTATTATATTGCTAATTCTGTCAATTTTTATAATATTTAATGATAATTTCAGGCTTCAACATAGACTCATTCACTGTTTAGTTTTGGAATAAACTTCGGTATGTGTTTTATTTGTTTTTATTGCTATTATATATACCGATTTCTCCAAAGCGTTTGATAGACTTGATCACCAGTTCTTACTTAATAAATTTAAAAAAATCGGCTTCTCATATTCTTTGCTCCTTTTGTTTAAATCTTATTTAATGAATAGGAGTTAGTACGTTGCATTAAATGGGTTCAAATCGATCGAATTTGCTGCCACATCTGGTGTTCCCAGGGATCTATTCTGGGGCCCTTGTTTTTAACATATTTATTAACAACACAGTGAACGAAATTAATTTGCCTCACCTTTTATATGCCGACGATCTAAAAATTTTCACAGTAATTGATGAAATCGATGACTGTTTTCAACTTCAGAGTTCTCTTGACAAAATAAACACCTGGTGTATAGTAAATAAATTATTCATGAATCCTAGTAAATGTAACGTAATGTCCTTTTCTTTAAAAACATCACCTTTTATTTTTGATTACAGGTTAGATAATGTCATACTTCAAAGACCTATAACATTTCGCGACCTCGGCGTAACTTTTGATAGTAAATTATCCTTCACTGATCATATCGATACCATTGTGTCTGAAGCCTCCAAAGCCCTTGGATTCATCGTTCGTACTAGTAGAGAGTTCACTAATACTGATACTCTGAAAATTCTTTATCAATCCTTTGTCAGATCGAAACTTGAGTACGCATCGCTAATTTGGAGTTCCAGTTATGATGTTCACAAGAATGGAGGCAGTTCAACGTAGATTTATTAAATTACTGTGGTTCAAATCCGACGGTACTTATCCAGTGATTGGTTTTCCTCAAAGTAACTTGCTTGAAAGATATTCTATGACTACTCTTGAGGATAGGCGTACGTACTTTTCTCAAGTATTTTTGTTTAAATTACTACACAATGATTTTGACGCACCCTAAATAATTAGTAAGCTTAATTTTCACGTTCCCAGATTAACATCTCGTAGTCACCAAGTTTTCTATTTACCTACGCCGCGTACCAACGTACTAAATAATTCACCTTTATATACGATTTGCAGTACTTCTAACAAATTATGTAGCGTCTTTGTTTTTCTTAATTCACTTTGAATCACATATGTGTATATATAGTTTTTATATTTAAACATTTCCCATGTTATTTTTTCTCTCTCTTCGTATCATTAGATATTCATAGTTCGTACATTAAGTAAATTTTTTCTTCATTTTGCCTTCTTTCTATGTTGTTGTATATTATGTAATTAATGCTCTGTATGCCTTTATTCCTGTTCTGTAATTGGGTATCTTACCTGTTGAACAGTGTATGCAATAAATAAATAAATAAAATAAATAAATAAATTACATATTATCCAGTTATATGGAGTAATTTAGAGCACCTCTCTGTTAATGTACAGATTTCAAAGTCACTGGGTAAAAAAAGATTCATTTATAAAAACTGTCTGAGAGTTAGCTTATACTTATGAAGGCAGAAATTACACAAACGGCAGCTTATTTTATTAAAATAATTTAAGAAATCGTATCAGGCATGTTAACAAAAAAACCTCAATGAAAAACCTAAATATATGTATTTAACTCTTGGTTACACTGCCTATCGTATACTGAGTTCGATCTCCACTTTGGACCTATACCAGTAGCGACACTTTCGGCGGAACGTTTGATGTTGCACTGGTAAATTGGAGTGGACTTAGGATATCTTATTGGTGATACATTAAAAGAAAATTTTAAATATCCCAAGTTACCTTACACTTAAATTGAAGGGGTATTGATACCGTGTTTTTTTGTAGACAAACCGACCATTATTTTGAAGGAAAATCTGTTTTTAAAAGAGTTTGTGAACCTGGAGTGCACAAGTCTGAAGTTATTTTACATATGGTATGGGTCAGCTAATTTTGACGGTTGTGGACCATTATTATACTCCCCTTCGCAAATAAAGAAAGAAGAGTATATTGCATTTGATCGACACATTTCTAAAACAGGTAATACCGTTTGCAGAGAAAAAAACATCATATCACTGTGTTGGTGATCGAGTTCTGAACAACTTTCAAATTGTCCGTCCGTCTGTGTGTCTGTCCGTCCATCACGTTTATTGTAAGCATGATAATTTAAGAATGAAAAGTCCAATTGTACTGAAATTGAATAGTAAGTTAGTATTAGTTAGAGGAAGAATCCTTTGTCTTGGAACATAATTGATCAATAAATAAAAAATTTATTAATTATATTATTTAACTTGAAAAAAAAAAGTTTTGTAATTAAAGGGAAAATGTCTGGAACTAATATTATTTACAAAAAGACTGCAAAAAATATCCAGTAGAATGTGCAAAAATTATATAAAAAGTGCAGTAAATCGACAGGGAGTATAATGGTTAGCTTGTTTTTACTTTAGATTTTAGAATAAACGGACAGAGAATGACATAAAATATTAGCAAATCATATTTTATAACCATCGGTACAGCATCCTTCGGAATTCCAAACATAGTGCCTTGTTCTACTTGAACAATTCCTACCAGCCCACATAGTTCCCTGTGTGTACCCATCGTAATACGTACAGAGCAACACATTAAGTATTAACTAAATTGCGAACTTGCTAAGTGCGATAATTTCTTTATCATAATAAAGAAATTATAGGTTGATAACATTACAATTAAAAACCGTTGCCTAAGGAATCACTACTTCCACATCCAGATTTTTCATCCAAGTCGCTTTAAAGGAAGCACTCTAGTATGCGAAAATTATTGGTGATAGAATTTTAATAATATTTGGGGCAGATGTCATAGAAAAGTTTGTAGCGTTGGTTTCTACCATATACGTTAAAAATGAAGTTTCTAGACGCTCTACTTATTTTCCCCAATTCGCAACCTCCCACTTCCCACCCCCTCAACGGAATCTTCTCAATCAGATGTCATTACAATACATGAGTGTACTAACTTTCAAATTAATATCTCAATTCTATGTCATCAACCCCCTCAACAATTGAGTGGGGGGTGGGGAATTGAGAAATATTGGAAGGAAATCTGAGGCATTTTTTCTAGTATCTACATCAAATCCCAAGTTTCTGTACTCTTACCAGCTTGCTTTAGTTTTCCCTATTTACCTCTACTCACCCCTCACTCCTTCAACGGAATCATCTTAAAATATACTTCAGATATCGTTATAACATATAAGCGTATCAAATTTCAAGTGAATGCCTCAATTTTATTTTATCAACCCCTTTAATAATTTAGTAGGGGTGGTGGGGGGAGGCGTTCAAAATATTTTAAGAAAATCTGAGGTCTTGGCTTCTACTATATGTACACCAAATTGCAAGTCATTTTACACATGCCAGCTTACTTCACTTATTTTCCCTTATTTACCCCTATTTAACCCCCAACCCTTCGCCGAAATTAGCGCAAAATATAATCTAGTTCCAGATCTCGTCATGATAAATATGTGTATCAAAGTTTGAGCACATATAAATCCCATATGCGATACTCCTTTGATCTATCAGAAATGCCGCCGATGACCTCGGACTTTTACTGTAGATGTGACTCGTCAAGATCAAATATGCTCGGGATGATTCGGATAATCCGAATCGGAATTTTAGTACCTGACTGAAGTATGTAATCGTACAATTATAATATCTGCATCATATTATACATTTACCTACATCGCATAATTCCTTACATTACCCATTTGTATCATTCGTAAGGCTTATTTTAAAATAATAGTGAAATCTGTACGTCTTACGAAAATTCAATCTTTTATTGCAGCTAAACTGTTGACGTTGACGTTCAACTGTACAACATGCGCATGAGTCTTGGCAATTTAGCTGGATGTATCTCTGCTAGTGTTGCACAAAATATCGCTGTCCCTTTCAGTGTCGCATATGGGATTTATATGTAGTTTGAGTTCAAGAAGGGGTAGATATATAAGGAGTGCTTAATGCCTATAAGCAATGTTTACTAGAGTGCAAAAGAGACAAAAATATATTGTGACGCAAATCATGCGTTATTGGATGTTAAATGGCAGCGCTGTGATGTACAGTGTGTCTCAGTTTCTCATCAAAATTTTGTTAAATTCTGTTTGCAGTGTTTATTGTTAGTTTAGTCATTTTGTCACATGCTGCAAGAAATCGCAACTGTCAACTATCACGAAAATTTCTTCAAGTTTCATTATAATTTAACATTATTATTACTTCAGACATGTATAATTTATATTGTGCAGAGTAGTATAGCTATGGGGATTCGGCCTCAAAATCCCATGTTATTTCTTATGGAGGTTCATTCTGGTCATTTTTGACCAATTTTCTCCCCACCACTTTTTAGCCTCCCGCCAACAGAGGGCGCCACAGTGGCGGATGAAATGTTGATTTCAGCATGGCGGCTCAGCGAATTAGAATGCGGCACAGATCCTATTGGCTTCGGTGTCTGGACTCTTTCTATTGGTTGCGGGATGGCGGACGGTATATTGGATTTCAGCATGGTGAGGTCTAGCAAATCAGATGGTGATCTGCTTTAGACTCTCCCTATTAGTTGTGAAACGAAATGGCTGGCGGCGTATCAGATAGAGAGATCTATTGGGGTATGCAGACATGGCAAATCAGAATGGTGAATCAGATAATAGCATAGTGGTATAGCAAATCAAATGATAGATGGCGGATCAGAGTGTTGTAATGATGGAGGGTCGTGTGTTCGTGGGAAAGACTGTATCATACAGGTGATTATCAGTATGTACTTCAGATTAAAGTATATATTTTTCCTGTGTTAATGAAATTCACATGGGGGACATGGAGGTAATGAATTTTTTACGTTCTGGCTAAATGCTTAAGAGAAATTTTATTTTTAGATGTAGGATTTAACATATTAAATAGCGGGAGACAAAATATTGGTCGAGAGGTATAGGATTAATGGCTAATCAGAAGGTCTGAGCTCGTCCTATTGATCGAGGTGACTTAACAAATCAGAAGGCGTGGTAGAGGCAGCAAAGGATACCTAACAAATCAGAAATGTCGACTTAGCGAATCGGATAGCAGCATAGTTGAATAGCAAATAAGATATGGTGGTCTTACGGGTTGAGGATGATGGAGTCGCAGGCTTTTAGAGAAAAGGTGGGAAAAACGTATGCTAATATATTAACGAATGAGGTTCGGGGAGGCGGTGTCTATATTAATTATAGCTCTATATACTTAATAGGAAAAATAATTTAAAAGCAAAAATAGTATTCTGTCTAATCGGATGGTCGACAATTAGGATGCTGATGCTGATATATCTGACCCCTTATAGTGACAGCTTCTTTTGTAGGGAAGTCTAACAGACACTAGGGTCGATACTGGTCCCATGTAGAGACGCGTCGCACAAGCCGTATCGTCAACCTTTTACACCATCTCAGTGAGATGACAACCAACTAATGACAAACATACTTATAGTATTGATGTACATCATAACTTGAAGTCTACGGATACAAATTTCCCAGTCACCGTGTATATGAGCAATTGTAATTTTCTCATTCATTATTATTGTTTATTATTTAGGCGCGTTTAAGGTAAGCTATTTTTATGATCAACAGAAATATTCATAGGTAGTCAGTACATCAAGATATTATTTTTATTAGAGAGCTTTCCTCATATGTATGCTCAAGATCTGAGAGTTTCGGGAACCTACTTTACACAAGAAGGTGGATATATGGAACCTACATTCTAAAAGCAGTACATAAGCCTCCGATACAAAGTCCGGGGCCATCCGGTATACAAGCATGTCACAATAGGTCATACATTAATTATTTAAGTATTGCTACATACATGAAACAGAGCTTAAGGTGGGGCCATTTTTAGAAGAAATCACGGTTAACCCGATGAAAATAGATACCTGTCCACAGGTGACAAGGCGGAAAAAATCGAAAGGTCTTATTTATTAGAAATATATGATCAATAGGGTTGAGAACTAGGAGTTAACAAACGGTATAAGATATAAAAAATCTAAAACTTATACTCGTTTACTGAAGAAATGTATAGAAAATCGTTAGAGAAAAAGCATGCGCAGTGGAGGATTTTAGGGAAAAAATATCTGTTGCTAAAGAAAATCATGCGCTGTGGAGATTTATAGAAACATCATAGACATCGTGAGGATTATTAGATAATGAAATCGTGTGTATATATAGAAAAGCATACCTACGCAGTAGGAATTTTTTATACTCTCTGTCTCTGACGTCAGACTATGAGGAGCCCATTATAAAAAACAATCATGAACATGTAATAAAATATCCACCTAATGATGGATACTATATTAGCGTAATCAAATATTTCTACTTCATAAACCGTATTCACCGCAATACACCGAGGGGACCTCTACATTACGTTTAAAAATAAAATATCAGGTACAATAATCAGAAAGCACAAAGATCTATAATCTTACTTATCACTTTACTGCGGACCAGCACCTCAAGGTTGCATTTCTAAGAAAAGAACATCCTCAGCTATCATAAGCAGGGTTTAAGTGAATAATAGAATAATCAAATTTATGGATACAAATTCCGGTCCACCCTGTATACAAGCAATTATAATTTTCCCATTCAATAGTTATTTAAATATTGTTTAGCTTAGGGTGAATCATTACTGAAATAAATAATAGATAGCAAATATATATACCTATCAGCAGGTGGTCGGCATATGATGTGTTTTCATTAACAAGCTTCAACAAGTCTCCAGCGGTATCATTGATATTTTTTTAAGACAGGACAATTTCTGATGATTCAGAGTAACATTGCGTAATGTGCATTAATATAAATACAACCGAAAAGTTGACAGCCTCAGTCACTGTTTTTAGCGTGTGCGCGAATCAATAAAGTTATTTTTCACCCAGTTCAACAATTATTCTTTAGTGTGTACTTCACCAATAAAATGTAAGTACATATTTTAGTTACATATGGTATCAAGGTATCATCTAGCTATGATTTGATATAGTATAACTGATGCATCTTTAAAACATAAATTACGGGAAACATTTTACTATTCTACTTAAGATAAAATTTATTGTCTGGGAGCTGCAGACATTTTCACTAATATATGAAAATAAGTGTCCTTTGTGTTTAGATGTTTAGCTTAAATTAAATGGTTAGAGGTATTTTAATGCAGTCGTTTTTCTATGCTGTTTTTAGCTTTGTAGTATGGAGTAATTTATTTTTTAGTAACTTTATTTTCAAAGGATTAAGTTCTTCACGTTAGACGCTTAGGACAAATAAAGTGATCAGAGGCGGTACATTAGATATTTGGAATGTTCTTTTTTAAATGATATTTTAGCATTTTGTGTAGTAGATATTTGAAACAGTTCAACGATGTTTTAGAATTGCATGCAGTGTTATAGTATATTATTTCTTATAGATATTAGTCCGAGAGCTGTGAAACAAAAATAATACTTTTCACTAAAATGAGGAAATTAAAAGTAAAAACATACTTAAGATAATTATTTATAGTCCGGGAGCTGTAGGAGAATTTTCAGTAATATAGAAAAATAAGCATGATTATTAAGTGCTTTGCGTTAGGCGTTTAGAACAAATTAAATGATCAGAGGTATTTTTGATGTTGTTGTTTTTATGGTGCCTTAGCTCTCATGCAGTGTAATAGTATAAAATAATTTTTATTTATGTACCTTTGTATTATGTATAGGTCACGATAATACCTACCGAGACCCAGTGAACTATACTGAATCGGCGACGGGAACGATATTTTTCTAGAAATTTTTGTTTCAGCCACAAGAATTTTTAAATCTGCATGCGAAAGACCTTCGGGCTATCGAAAAACATTCATATGGCTGTCTTGAGAATTGTTTTCAACGAATATTTTCTATACTGTTCATTAGCCCAATGGCAGCTGGATTGGATGTCTGCATGTTTTCTGTCATATATTACTATTATTATCGTAAGTCCACCCACGAAATTTTTATGTGTTAGCTTATGCTGTTCATTAACCCATTGGTAGCTGAATTGGATGTCTGCATGTTTCCAATCGTTTAGTATTTTAATTATCATAAGTCCACCGACGAGATTTTTATGTGCTATCTGTATTGGATGTCTGCATGTTTTCTGTCGTCTACAGTTTTATTAACATATGTTTATTTATACAATTTTTTACCTACTAGCTTATGCAGTACATTAAACAACGGTAACCGTATTGGATATCTGCTTGTTTTCACAAATGCTGTTTTAAAAGCTGTTCAGACTGTGTTTGAAATTGTGGTGGCGGGAAAATATTTGAGGACATTTTGATTAAATAAAAGACATATTTAAGTATTATACTTTTATTAGCGTATACAGATGAAGTAACTATGCTATTATGATAATCAAATTAACTAGTTGTTTAACATATTTTTCCACGCTTTGCACATAATGGTTAACTATTCTTGTTTGGATCGGTGTATTTATTCAATTTCAGTTCACAGAATTTTAGATCTATGAATGGCTTCTTTCTTTTTGGTGTTCTTATATTTTCAGTAAAGGCTTTATTTACATATCTCCACATGTATGGTTTCTCTTCAATAATAATTCACTTAGATCTTCTGTTAGTGGACTTCACATCTAACTTAATACAAAGTATTTTAACATGTTCATAAAATATCATTGCAGCGGGAAGATAAAAGCTATAATACTATAATCTAATAAATATATATTTGTCATAATTAATAGATTTTAACACTTGAGCACTACTATAGCCTAGTAAAGTAGCTCTTTTATATGTTTTTTATACGTTTCCTACTCACGCTCACTCAGAACTTTTAAATGATCTATTCAGTCGATATCTTGAATAATTTAGTCAATAATTCCCATATCTTGCAAGGTATTTACACACATTTGATAGTCTATGCCTAAACGTTCGCTAACTCTCATTAGTTCGACTATATCGTTAGGATCAGTATTAGAGTCCCACTTCAATACTTCATTCTTTCTCATTATCTCTGAAGTAGGGTCCGATCTATCTACGGATGGAATTAACATGTTTTCATTTTTTTGTTTTCGATGTTCAACAATAGAATATTTTTCTGCAGGTAATACTTCTTTGTAACAGTTTTCTTTTAGATCTTCACTCGCCTCCGGAACGGTGTATACTCTTTGCGGATGACATGTTAAATTATCTTTCCTTTGTTCAACTATTTCATCAGGCTCGTTGCAGCCATATCGCTCGATAAATTCTTGATCTAAGGATAACGTATTTCGAGACCTTTTTCGCTTAGCAGGAAATAATTTCGATATGATGTTTTGATATTTCCAAGACCTACAAGCATTAATCCGGAGAATATTACCATATTTTCTCATGTGTGCATTACTTAGTGTTAGTATACGCTTATAAATCATTAGATCATCACTGTTGAAATTCTGAGGCTGCTGCTTCGTTAGTAATTCTCTTAAGCCTTTGGTTAGATTAAATTTAGATCCTTTGATATAAAGAACATGGTTTTTAATCTGCACTGGTACTTCTCCAATTACAAGATTTGGGCCAATATGCTTTAGTCCATAACTGTTAGGCTCTATGTTGAGTAGGAAAGACATGTTGCCTTCACTAGGATCTATGAGGCTAATAACTTCGCTGTAATATTTTCATACATTTATATGGTTTCATGGCCATCTCATGACCACCTCGTGACCACCTCATGACCACCCCATAGCCACCCCATAGCCACCCCATGACCACCCCATGACCACCCCATCAAACAGGTATACATGTACAGATGTTGGTATATATAGGAATACATTAGGTTAGGTACGATTACGCATTCGTACCTAACCTAATGTATTCCTATATATACCAACATCTGTACATGTATACCTGTTTGATGGGGTGGTCATGGGGTGGCTATGGGGTGGCTATGGGGTGGTCATGAGGTGGTCACGAGGTGGTCATGAGATGGCCATGAAACCATATAAATGTATGAAAATATTACAGCGAAGTTATTAGCCTCATAGATCCTAGTGAAGGCAACATGTCTTTCCTACTCAACATAGAGCCTAACAGTTATGGACTAAAGCATATTGGCCCAAATCTTGTAATTGGAGAAGTACCAGTGCAGATTAAAAACCATGTTCTTTATATCAAAGGATCTAAATTTAATCTAACCAAAGGCTTAAGAGAATTACTAACGAAGCAGCAGCCTCAGAATTTCAACAGTGATGATCTAATGATTTATAAGCGTATACTAACACTAAGTAATGCACACATGAGAAAATATGGTAATATTCTCCGGATTAATGCTTGTAGGTCTTGGAAATATCAAAACATTATATCGAAATTATTTCCTGCTAAGCGAAAAAGGTCTCGAAATACGTTATCCTTAGATCAAGAATTTATCGAGCGATATGGCTGCAACGAGCCTGATGAAATAGTTGAACAAAGGAAAGATAATTTAACATGTCATCCGCAAAGAGTATACACCGTTCCGGAGGCGAGTGAAGATCTAAAAGAAAACTGTTACAAAGAAGTATTACCTGCAGAAAAATATTCTATTGTTGAACATCGAAAACAAAAAAATGAAAACATGTTAATTCCATCCGTAGATAGATCGGACCCTACTTCAGAGATAATGAGAAAGAATGAAGTATTGAAGTGGGACTCTAATACTGATCCTAACGATATAGTCGAACTAATGAGAGTTAGCGAACGTTTAGGCATAGACTATCAAATGTGTGTAAATACCTTGCAAGATATGGGAATTATTGACTAAATTATTCAAGATATCGACTGAATAGATCATTTAAAAGTTCTGAGTGAGCGTGAGTAGGAAACGTATAAAAAACATATAAAAGAGCTACTTTACTAGGCTATAGTAGTGCTCAAGTGTTAAAATCTATTAATTATGACAAATATATATTTATTAGATTATAGTATTATAGCTTTTATCTTCCCGCTGCAATGATATTTTATGAACATGTTAAAATACTTTGTATTAAGTTAGATGTGAAGTCCACTAACAGAAGATCTAAGTGAATTATTATTGAAGAGAAACCATACATGTGGAGATATGTAAATAAAGCCTTTACTGAAAATATAAGAACACCAAAAAGAAAGAAGCCATTCATAGATCTAAAATTCTGTGAACTGAAATTGAATAAATACACCGATCCAAACAAGAATAGTTAACCATTATGTGCAAAGCGTGGAAAAATATGTTAAACAACTAGTTAATTTGATTATCATAATAGCATAGTTACTTCATCTGTATACGCTAATAAAAGTATAATACTTAAATATGTCTTTTATTTAATCAAAATGTCCTCAAATATTTTCCCGCCACCACAATTTCAAACACAGTCTGAACAGCTTTTAAAACAGCATTTGTGAAAACAAGCAGATATCCAATACGGTTACCGTTGTTTAATGTACTGCATAAGCTAGTAGGTAAAAAATTGTATAAATAAACATATGATAATAAAACTGTAGACGACAGAAAACATGCAGACATCCAATACAGATAGCACATAAAAATCTCGTCGGTGGACTTATGATAATTAAAATACTAAACGATTGGAAACATGCAGACATCCAATTCAGCTACCAATGGGTTAATGAACAGCATAAGCTAACACATAAAAATTTCGTGGGTGGACTTACGATAATAATAGTAATATATGACAGAAAACATGCAGACATCCAATCCAGCTGCCATTGGGCTAATGAACAGTATAGAAAATATTCGTTGAAAACAATTCTCAAGACAGCCATATGAATGTTTTTCGATAGCCCGAAGGTCTTTCGCATGCAGATTTAAAAATTCTTGTGGCTGAAACCAAAATTTCTAGAAAAATATCGTTCCCGTCGCCGATTCAGTATAGTTCACTGGGTCTCGGTAGGTATTATCGTGACCTATACATAATACAAAGGTACATAAATAAAAATTATTTTATACTATTACACTGCATGAGAGCTAAGGCACCATAAAAACAACAACATCAAAAATACCTCTGATCATTTAATTTGTTCTAAACGCCTAACGCAAAGCACTTAATAATCATGCTTATTTTTCTATAATACTGAAAATTCTCCTACAGCTCCCGGACTATAAATATTTATCTTAAGTATGTTTTTACTTTTAATTTCCTCATTTTAGTGAAAAGTATTATTTTTGTTTCACAGCTCTCGGACTAATATCTATAAGAAATAATATACTATAACACTGCATGCAATTCTAAAACATCGTTGAACTGTTTCAAATATCTACTACACAAAATGCTAAAATATCATTTAAAAAAGAACATTCCAAATATCTAATGTACCGCCTCTGATCACTTTATTTGTCCTAAGCGTCTAACGTGAAGAACTTAATCCTTTGAAAATAAAGTTACTAAAAAATAAATTACTCCATACTACAAAGCTAAAAACAGCATAGAAAAACGACTGCATTAAAATACCTCTAACCATTTAATTTAAGCTAAACATCTAAACACAAAGGACACTTATTTTCATATATTAGTGAAAATGTCTGCAGCTCCCAGACAATAAATTTTATCTTAAGTAGAATAGTAAAATGTTTCCCGTAATTTATGTTTTAAAGATGCATCAGTTATACTATATCAAATCATAGCTAGATGATACCTTGATACCATATGTAACTAAAATATGTACTTACATTTTATTGGTGAAGTACACACTAAAGAATAATTGTTGAACTGGGTGAAAAATAACTTTATTGATTCGCGCACACGCTAAAAACAGTGACTGAGGCTGTCAACTTTTCGGTTGTATTTATATTAATGCACATTACGCAATGTTACTCTGAATCATCAGAAATTGTCCTGTCTTAAAAAAATATCAATGATACCGCTGGAGACTTGTTGAAGCTTGTTAATGAAACACATCATATGCCGACCACCTGCTGATAGGTATATATATTTGCTATCTATTATTTATTTCAGTAATGATTCACCCTAAGCTAAACAATATTTAAATAACTATTGAATGGGAAAATTATAATTGCTTGTATACAGGGTGGACCGGAATTTGTATCCATAAATTTGATTATTCTATTATTCACTTAAACCCTGCTTATGATAGCTGAGGATGTTCTTTTCTTAGAAATGCAACCTTGAGGTGCTGGTCCGCAGTAAAGTGATAAGTAAGATTATAGATCTTTGTGCTTTCTGATTATTGTACCTGATATTTTATTTTTAAACGTAATGTAGAGGTCCCCTCGGTGTATTGCGGTGAATACGGTTTATGATGTAGAAATATTTGATTACGCTAATATAGTATCCATCATTAGGTGGATATTTTATTACATGTTCATGATTGTTTTTTATAATGGGCTCCTCATAGTCTGACGTCAGAGACAGAGAGTATAAAAAATTCCTACTGCGTAGGTATGCTTTTCTATATATACACACGATTTCATTATCTAATAATCCTCACGATGTCTATGATGTTTCTATAAATCTCCACAGCGCATGATTTTCTTTAGCAACAGATATTTTTTCCCTAAAATCCTCCACTGCGCATGCTTTTTCTCTAACGATTTTCTATACATTTCTTCAGTAAACGAGTATAAGTTTTAGATTTTTTATATCTTATACCGTTTGTTAACTCCTAGTTCTCAACCCTATTGATCATATATTTCTAATAAATAAGACCTTTCGATTTTTTCCGCCTTGTCACCTGTGGACAGGTATCTATTTTCATCGGGTTAACCGTGATTTCTTCTAAAAATGGCCCCACCTTAAGCTCTGTTTCATGTATGTAGCAATACTTAAATAATTAATGTATGACCTATTGTGACATGCTTGTATACCGGATGGCCCCGGACTTTGTATCGGAGGCTTATGTACTGCTTTTAGAATGTAGGTTCCATATATCCACCTTCTTGTGTAAAGTAGGTTCCCGAAACTCTCAGATCTTGAGCATACATATGAGGAAAGCTCTCTAATAAAAATAATATCTTGATGTACTGACTACCTATGAATATTTCTGTTGATCATAAAAATAGCTTACCTTAAACGCGCCTAAATAATAAACAATAATAATGAATGAGAAAATTACAATTGCTCATATACAGGGTGACTGGGAAATTTGTATCCGTAGACTTCAAGTTATGATGTACATCAATACTATAAGTATGTTTGTCATTAGTTGGTTGTCATCTCACTGAGATGGTGTAAAAGGTTGACGATACGGCTTGTGCGACGCATCTCTACATGGGACCAGTATCGACCCTAGTGTCTGTTAGACTTCCCTACAAAAGAAGCTGTCACTATAAGGGGTCAGATATATCAGCATCAGCATCCTAATTGTCGACCATCCGATTAGACAGAATACTATTTTTGTTTTTAAATTATTTTTCCTATTAAGTATATAGAGCTATAATTAATATAGACACCGCCTCCCCGAACCTCATTCGTTAATATATTAGCATACGTTTTTCCCACCTTTTCTCTAAAAGCCTGCGACTCCATCATCCTCAACCCGTAAGACCACCATATCTTATTTGCTATTCCACTATGCTGCTATCCGATTCGCTAAGTCGACATTTCTGATTTGTTAGGTATCCTTTGCTGCCTCTACCACGCCTTCTGATTTGTTAAGTCACCTCGATCAATAGGACGAGCTCAGACCTTCTGATTAGCCATTAATCCTATACCTCTCGACCAATATTTTGTCTCCCGCTATTTAATATGTTAAATCCTACATCTAAAAATAAAATTTCTCTTAAGCATTTAGCCAGAACGTAAAAAATTCATTACCTCCATGTCCCCCATGTGAATTTCATTAACACAGGAAAAATATATACTTTAATCTGAAGTACATACTGATAATCACCTGTATGATACAGTCTTTCCCACGAACACACGACCCTCCATCATTACAACACTCTGATCCGCCATCTATCATTTGATTTGCTATACCACTATGCTATTATCTGATTCACCATTCTGATTTGCCATGTCTGCATACCCCAATAGATCTCTCTATCTGATACGCCGCCAGCCATTTCGTTTCACGACTAATAGGGAGAGTCTAAAGCAGATCACCATCTGATTTGCTAGACCTCACCATGCTGAAATCCAATATACCGTCCGCCATCCCGCAACCAATAGAAAGAGTCCAGACACCGAAGCCAATAGGATCTGTGCCGCATTCTAATTCGCTGAGCCGCCATGCTGAAATCAACATTTCATCCGCCACTGTGGCGCCCTCTGTTGGCGGGAGGCTAAAAAGTGGTGGGGAGAAAATTGGTCAAAAATGACCAGAATGAACCTCCATAAGAAATAACATGGGATTTTGAGGCCGAATCCCCATAGCTATACTACTGTGCAGTGTCTAACTTTCCCTAATTTTGGACACTGTATACATACATCTAGCTGCGTCATAATGACAATTTTTACGTATCGACTTTTGATTGGTTGGTTCTTTATTAAGCACTCCTTCTTTAATCTACCCCTTCTTGGTTTGAGTATTGACTCAAACCAAGAAGGGGGGAAGATATTGAGCTACCGTTTAAGATCAAAGAGTTTAATAACTAGAGAAGACAAGCCGTGGATTTGCCGGGAGCCGCGATTTGGTTGTAGGCTTTTCGTCCTTGTCGCAGACCTCGTACCCTCTCTCTCCACTCTCTTTTACAAAGCAACTCAGCCTTACCCGGCGCGCTTTGTTTTCACAAATACCGTCAATTTTTAATCTTTGTTTTAAATAGCGGTCTGCTTTATTTACAATTACACGTGTTTTCTCAAATTTTTCTTCTGTTTATAACGTTTAATCTGTTTATGACGTTTAATTTGTATATAAATTAATTATTTTTTGTGGCAATAGTTTATACTTGTAAAGTTTGTAGAAAAACTAAGTCACCCATGATAAGTACCAGGTAGGTATACACATATATTGTCATCTGTCATACCGTCAATGTATTGCAATCGTCACCTCCCCTCATGTACTGTGCGACAAAGAGAGAACGAACTGTGTGAAAAGGATGAAAAGCCTACAGTCTACCGCTGCTTATACATTACGCTTATGGACCTTGTCTCCTCTATATTTCGATCAATGCACCCTATTGTCTAGGTCTTAAATTATTTAATCATTTGCCTAATGACATAAAACAGGCTATAAACACCAATAGTTTTAAATTTAAACTAAAAACATATTTATTAGACAAATGTTTTTACACACTAAATGAATTTTTTGTATACTAATTGTAATGCCCCATTGTGACGATTCCTATACATGTATATACTGTCTAAAGGAAAATAAATGTATTATTATTATTATTATTATTATTATGTGTTAAACTCTTTGTTTAAGATATTGATCTTAAACGGTTGCTCAATATCTTAAGCGGCGGCTGACGCTTTTAATTATTGTTTTATTAATTCTACTCAAACCTTAATTAAAAATGTCGGTTAGCAATTGTTTAAATAATATTATTGCTAAAGATTCAACTTTTAATTTATCACCTATAATCTATTAAGAAGTCCATAAATTAATACTCAGCCAGCTTTGATGGAACTCCTAGCTCACTATTAGGTAAAGTTGTTGATTATATAACTCATCCTTTCACTTCATTAATAAATCTCTCATTTCAAGAAAACTTACGCACAAAAAGTTACATACCGACAAACAGACAGAATTCTTTTTGGTGTAATTTAAAATCTCGGCGTTTTATGACATTCTAAGCCAATGAAACATATTCTTTATAGGATTTTGCAAGCAGCGGAAAGAAAAACTATCTATGAGAAAAGAAAAACTATATGTAAAAAAATATTAATGAAATCTTTGCATTCTTTCGATAACCTGACTTCTGGTTATGCTAGCAAGTTAAATTTCTGAAACAAATTTGTTCAAAATTTTTATTTGACATTCTCATAATAATACTAGCATCCAACATAGCCCCCTATGACTAAGATTAAACTAGTATCTACATGACCCCCTACGGTATGTAAATTCAGTTAAAAATGAGAACAAAGTCCTGAAATTAATTTATTTACCTACCTTGTCTTTAATTTTTTTTTCATTGTAATGGATTACATTTTCATAAAATCTCTCATTCAGTTTCTTGGAAATGCTTAGCCTTTAAAACCTTTTTCGCCCTTATTCTGAGCTCATCAGAAAAGCACAAAGCCACTCATAACGATGCTCCATGCAAAACCAAGGCAATATCCATCAATAAGTATGAAATATTTATATTTGACATTGACCGAAAAAAAAACAACAGATCTTCACCTATCTATTAGCTAACTAGTATTGGAGCCTTATATACTCTATACATGTTTAAAAGTGAATTATTTATTATTTGTTTGCTTTAAGTAATGAAACATATTCTTTATAGGATTTTGCAAACAGCGGAAAGAAAAACTATCTTTTCTGATGAGTTCAGAATAAGGGCGAAAAAGGTTTCAAAGGATAAGCATTTCCAAGAAACTGAATGAGAGCTTTTATGAAAAAAAAAATTAAAGACAAGATCGGTAAATAAATTAATTTCAGGCCTTTGTTCTCATTTTTAACTGAATTTACATACCGTAGGTCATGTAGATACTAGTTTAATCTGCTTAGTCGTAGGGGGCTATGTTGGATGCTAGTGTTATAATGAGAATGTCAAATAAAAAATTTGAACAAATTTATTTCAGAATTTTAACTTGCTAGCATAACCAGAAGTCAGGTTATCGAAAGAATGCAAAGATTTCATTCATATTTTTACATATAGTTTTTCTTTTAGTTCTCATAAATAGTTTTTCTTTCCGATGTTTGCAAAATCCTATAAAGAATATGTTTTATTACTATAAGCAAAGAAATAATAAATAATTCACTTTTAAACATTCTAGGCCTATTTCAACAAAAAAAAATCGGTAAAGGTATTTACACAGAACTTCCCTCGTTCATGGCAATCTCTCTAAAAAAATAATAATTACGAAATGACATTGAGAATAATAATCGGAGTAGAGTTATTGCTATTATTACAAAGAAACCTTGATAAGTTTTGGTCAAAAAAATATACAGATTGCTCATCCAACAGCAAAAGTTCAATACTAAATAGCAGGTGCTACATATGGCAGGCTTGCGCAAATACCTTTACAAATGTCCACCATGACTGAATTATTTCTTGGGATGACCACCCTGTACATTTTTCAATAAAAGTATAATAGGTGCATATGCCAGATGTTATTGCCATCTGTCACATTTTCAATCCAACATTCACGTAATGGAGTGGAAGTATAGTGGTGGTTAAAAAATTTAATTTTTTTAAAAATTTTCAAAAGATGGTAAAATCATTTTCAAATTTTTTTCTTATGAAATAGGTTTAAAATGTCAAAGGTAGAAATTTTAAATTAGAGCAAAAAGGAAAGTTTCCTTCTGTTCTATAGTAGTGCTAAAAAAAGTTTAAAAATTAAAAATGATGTATTTTTAAAATAGGTTTAGAATGCTATGAAACGTGAAAATTTTAAATTTGAGCAAATAAAAAAAAATTCGATCTATTTTAGTGGTAAAAACTTTTTGAAAAATGTTGGTGAAAAAAATTTTCAAAATTTTTTTTCTGAAATACCTAGGTTTAGAATGTCATTTAAATTTGAGCATTCTGGTGTTAAATTTTTTTCCAAACTGGTAACAAAATGTTGTAATTTTTACTTCCCTCGCATACCGAAGGGAAGTATTGTATTCGAGAAAAAATCACCCTCCGAGATTTTTTCGGATTCTGACGTTTCAGAACACGTAGATTCCGAAAATATAGGTTTTTCAATTCCGTCAGTCTGTCTGTCTGTCTGTCTGTCGGTCTGTCTGTCTGTCTGTCTGTCTGTCTGTCTGTTGGTGTATTTACTAAAAAACTACTTGACGGAGAGCAGTCAAATTTGGTAGGTAGTTAACCCTACTGTCAGCGAAGAACTGGTAGAATTTTCACTGAAAAATATACAGGGTTGACCGTCTAAACGGAATAAATAGTGAAAAAATTTTTTTTTTGCTCAAATTTAAAATTTCCACGTTTCATGACGCGCTAAACCTGTTTCAGGAAAAAAAAAATTTTGAAAATTTTTTTCAAACATTTTTGAAAAAATTTTTACTAAGATGAAAAAAATTTTTTTTTGCTCAAATTTAAAATTTCCACGTTTCATGACGCGCTAAACCTATTTCAGGAAAAAAAAAAATTTGAAAATTTTTTTCAAACATTTTTGAAAAAATTTTTACCAAGTTGAAAAAAAATTTTTTTTGCTCAAATTTAAAATTTCCACGTTTCATGACGCGCTAAACCTATTTCAGAAAAAAAAAATTTGAAAATTTCTTTCAAACATTTTTGAAAAAATTTTTTAACCACCACTATACTTCCACTCCATTACGTGAATGTTGGATTGAAAATATAACAGACGGCAAAAATATCTGGCATATGCACCTATTATACTTTGATTGAAAAATATACAGGGTGGTCATCCCAAGAAATAATTCAGTCATGGTGGACATTTGTAAAGGTATTTGCGCAAGCCTGCCATATGGCACCTGCTATTTAGTATTGAACTTTTGCTGTTGGATGAACAATCTGTATATTTTTTTGACCAAAGCTTATCAAGTTTTCTTTGTAATAATAGCAATAACTATATTCCGATTATTATTCTCAATGTCATTTCGTAATTACTAATTTTTTAGAGTGACCGCCGTGCACAAATAACGAGGGAAGTTCTGTGTAAATACCTTTACCGATTTTTTTTTTCCGAAATTGGTTTGGAATATCATGAAACGTGGAAATTTTAAATTTGAGCAAAAAAATTTTTTTCGTCTGTTCTATAGTAGTGATACATAAATGGATTAAAAATGTTTTCAAATTTTTTAAAAACTTCTTCAAAAACATTTTTAAATTTGTTTGAATAGTTTTAGAATGTCATGGAAACGTGGATAGTTAAAATCTGAACAAAGAAAGAAAAATTCTATCTTAGTGATAAAATTTCAAAAAACTTTTTTTTTTAATCAGGCTTAGAATGCTATGAAACGTGAAAATTTTAAATTTGAAGAAAGAAAAAAAAATCATTTTATTAGTAAAAATTTTTTCAAAAATATTGGTGAAAAAAATTTTCAAATTTTTTTTTTCCTGAAATAGGTTAAGCGTGTCATGAAACGTAGAAATTTTAAATTTGAGCAAAAACAATTTTTTTTCATCTTGGGAAAAATTTTTTCAAAAATGTTTGAAAAAAATTTTCAAAATTTTTTTTCTGGAATAGGTTTAGCGCGTCATGAAACGTGGAAATTTTAAATTTGAGCAAAAAAAAATTTTTTTCAACTTGGTAAAAATTTTTTCAAAAAAAAATTTTCAAAATTTTTTTTTTCCTGAAACAGGTTTAGCGCGTCATGAAACGTGGAAATTTTAAATTTGAGCAAAAAAAATTTTTTTCACTATTTATTCCGTTTAGACGGTCCACCCTGTATATTTTTCAGTGAAAATTCTACCAGTTCTTCGCTGACAGTAGGGTTAACTACCTACCAAATTTGACTGCTCTCCGTCAAGTAGTTTTTTAGTAAATACACCAACAGACAGACAGACAGACAGACAGACAGACAGACAGACCGACAGACAGACAGACAGACAGACTGACGGAATTGAAAAACCTATATTTTCGGAATCTACGTGTTCTGAAACGTCAGAATCCGAAAAAATCTCGGAGGGTGATTTTTTCTCGAATACAATACTTCCCTTCGGTATGCGAGGGAAGTAAAAAAATGAAATTTTTTTAAAGATTACCATACAAAAATGGCTGCTTCGAATACGACATCAAAAATTTTATTTCAGTCAGTATCTTCTGTTATTGGGTTTCTATCTCCCCACCTATGACGCTGGCAATGTTGATGGGTAACGGATGTTGTCTGCTTTTAATCAAATATGCTATACTCTTCCGAGCTTTGGATATGGGTTGCCTAATATGTGTGGTGTATTGTGTTAAATTATGTTAAACATATTTCTCTTCTATAACATTTATAATGTCTGATACAAAAGTACGTTAACACAGTACTTCTTTCTGATACACAGAACAAGACCGCGGTTAGGAGGGATATACCCTCCTATAACAGCTGTCTTGTTTTATGAAATACAAAGATGTAGAACATAAGGAAAAAACTTATCTACAACTTAATGTTCGTCTCTTGCAAGAACTCAATTAGATAGTCAAAACCATTTTTCTTATTTAAGAATAACTGACGAATTATATCTAAAGGTATCGTGATATTGTTATTGTTTATAACTTATCAGATGCTTCTGTGGATATTTACATTTAAATTATGTACGGTATAATCTGAATCCCTGTGACCATATAATATTCGCAAATATCTGAGTTTTAAATTTTAATTTAAATTGATGTACAGGGTGGCATGCATGATCAAACTTTAACCAGATAATGGCTGTAATATATCTTCTTGAGCAATTATAGTTTTCATGCCGAAACTCAGAAGGTAATTCAGAATAAATTGGTGAATATCTAGCTGATTTTATGAAAGCTAATTCTTTTCACATATAATACCAATTATTCCTTAGTATAGATCTAAGTATATTCTAAAGTACATTCGTTGCATTCGTAAAGCATAATTTATAAATGGAATTAATTCATACTTTGATACTATCCTTGGATAGATTATCTACGTGTTCGTTATCCCTTAATTCTATATGCACCTTTACTGATACAAGATACATCTCAGTCATTTTGTAGTTTTTGACGCGTATAATAAGGGAATCAGTATTGAATTTAAAAGTAGTAGTATATTTTAACACCACCAGAACGGATAAAGAATCAGAAGAAACAGGAGTTTCCAGAACTTCAGGGGTACGTACAGATTTGAGGGATATCTAGATGGCTGTCTGCTGTACAAATAGAGGACTTTGTTTTCATTTTCATTTTAGTCTCAATATTTTTTGAGGGTATGTAACATGCACATTTTGTTCCACCAGAAGACTTACTAGCTCTAAATTTATCAAATTTTCAAGAAATAATTTTAGAAAACCTATATTTATCTTCAAATGTTTGCTGTATTAGGGTATAAATGACGCCAGGTCCGTAAATAGATCAATATAATTATAATTTTTTTCCTCAGCTTATTGGCTTTACAAGCACAGTATTTTGGCCAATTATGATAGTTAAGGCAGTTGGTATCATATTAGAAAATGTGGAATGCTACATGATTTATGTGTCATTGACATGTCATCTTGCGCAGAAACCTACTAATTTTCTCTATAGTTTCAAATTTATTATTTTGAATTACCTGTATTATTATGTTACTTATTAATTTATTCAGTCATGTCCCGAACGTGAGAATATTGAATTCAAAATGAATGACTAACGTAATTTTATATTGCAAATTGATAATTACAGTTACATTCTATAAATGTTCCCAACAATGTTCTCTACTGAAAGAAACAATTCGAGTGTATAAAATGATGGTATCTTCGCTACCAAAGTGATATATGTTAAAATATAAGTACATGTTTCATTATCACCTCATGCCTACAAGCCATTTTCTACAAAAGCCAAGTTCGTTAAATTACTCAACTTCTCTTCAGTCTCTAATGATTTCGCATTATGGCAATTAGTCATTCGTCATTCGCTATTATGTCAGTGAATAATAGTTTCAAGTATGTATATACCTGATCGACGAACGATGTTGTAAATAAAATATTTCTGAAGGTGAACAAGTAAAAGGTAGGTAACTCCCAGCACATTCCAAAATATCATCGACAAATGGAATTTGTTTTCAATTTTTAATCGAGACGGTAAATAAAGTATTAATATGTTTTTATTGTTTTACTTTGCAAAGTGTGGTAAAATAAACAATTCTTGTTTCTTTAAGCAGCCTACCAAAAATGTGAAGTGAATATGTATTAACATTTTTGGATTCAAATTAATGGGCGAATTAAGAGAAGAATTAACAGTTGCACTTGAAATTTACGTATTTTTCTTTTTTCCATGATTTGAGCTGGCTCTATAAATAATTGAAATAAAGCAATTTATTTTATTTCAAGCACATACGATATTGTATTATGTTTCATGGCATTATAAGTTTTTGCAAAATATGAATAGTCCAGGACCCTAAAATTACATGAAATAAAATATATTTATGGTAAAAATTGATCACTAATAAAGAAATATGGGTACTGTTGGGAGTCAAAAGCGGCAGCTGGTGGTAGCAAAATTTTACAGGTAGATTTAAAATAATTGTTACATCAAAAGATCATGAGTACCTGGATGCTCCTGGGATTTTGAAAGTCTAAGAGTATTGGAATTATATTTATAGGACTTACCTATGTATAGTTCCCTCCATATTTGTACGGCACATAAAAAACTCAAAGCTTCCGAGCGAGCTAATATAATTGGAGACCAGGGCAGGCTTTATTTTTCTACACTTTATTAATTAATAAATATAATGTATTATTTAATAGATAAAACATCATTACTCTTATGCAAAGTATGTTCTAGCCTAATTCAAATAAGAAATAAACGTAAACACTCTTATAATCAAGGTTTATAATTCTTGTGATACAGTTACGTGAGTCACCCCTAACTAGAACATCATACCCAGGGAACAGATAAACATAGCAGTACTTTGAATTTATCTGTTAATGTCGCGAAGGACAGGAAATGCGTCCACGAATGTATAAGATATTCCTATCTTGGCGCAAAACAGAATAAAATTCTTAATTTACCAGAAATATCATTAAGTTTGTAACGAAAACAAGATTTTTAAATCTCTAGTTTTATTTTGTTAATTCCAATATGCAAAAATTTGAAGTATGGCTCTGTAGTACTTTTGTTAGCAGTAATACCGTCGACTATGATATTCTGATGACCGGATTTATGGCATTTTATATGTGCACTAAACAAATGGAGACAACTAAACAGTGCTGCCAGTAATGTTTTATACTAAGTATTGTTCTTCACAGATACAACAATATATTACTTACTGTACACTATAAAGACCAATTTGTACAAAAAAAATCGACGGTAATTGCTCAAATTTTGACAAAGATTTCACACCTCAAACTTGACGAATATATTAGCACACTCGAATATTACAAACTATGTATCCACTAAGAGCTAATTTGGCGCTTGACAACGAAGTGTAAAATGATCTGATGGTCTATTTTATCTATTCTAAGGACTATATTAATTTCTACCCTGTATGTAAGTCTCAAGGCCAAAATAAAATCTTGATACTTGTGAATTTTGGACGAATAATTTTAATTTGAGCTCACTGTACTGTACACTGACGAAAAGATGATCATTCTTCCAATAATTCATCAAACTCCATTTCTGTTGGTAAATTGTCCCTTTTCAACCAAGGAAAAACAATTTTTTCCACCTGTTCAGAGAAACATAATCAATGTTCAAACATCAGGATGCCAGACTCCGGAGCACGCTTCCTCCTTGCTTTGCATGGTGGCGAAATGGAAACCTTGGATGAAGTTCATTACCAACGTTTTGCAAAATCAACAACAAAGAGCAAATTAAATCTTCATTACTTGCCACCAACGAAGGACGCTGCACGGTATCATGTGTTTAGAACGCACTATTAAGTACAGAAGAGATACTGAATTCGCAAAATCCAGAATACTGAGTCTGGAAACTTGATACCAAGGGACTCGCTTACAATGACAGAGCACCCAGCTCCCAACACCTTATTTAAATTCATATTATGCAATTGTAAAAGGATGCGGCAGCGCATGTGGATGCAAGAAAACTGGATTCATGTGATATATTGTGTGTGGATTATGTAATTGCCAATCATGGGAAAATGTACCAGGAAATATTGTTATTGGAAGCCCAGATTCTCAGGAGTATAGACGATGAGTTAAATATGATAGAGGACGAAGACTATAATATAGACGGCAGTATCAACCGACCTGGACCATCAAGGAGAAGAAGAAAGTGGTATAGCTGTAAAATAACTTACGGAATACGAGCCGCACTACGGGCTAGGCTGGCATGGAAATTAGTTTACTTTGAATTATTATAAATATGTAATGAATAGCCTGAAATAATTTTAGAAATTCCAAAAATGGGGAGTCTGGCAATTTCTTGGAAAATGTTCATGTTTCGCCTCTGTAGTTCGTTACAGATTAGACTTACAAAAAAAAGGTAAGGAATTCCCTCTCCATGATCGAAAACTTGAATTTTTCATGAGGGTCCAGATCTAAATAACATATTTTAAAATGATTTCTGTCCCATATTTTGAAAGCAAAGACCCCGTTGGTTGAATTATATCTATAAAAAATTGTCGACAGGAAAAAAGTCAAATAACACTGTATTACTTCCACATCCAAGTAGTGGAGTGGAAGTGAGTAATCGTACAAAAATTTTAGAATGTAAAACGTCGAGATTTTAAATTTAAGCGAAAAAATTATTTTTGTCTGTCGGTCGGTCTGTAACTTTTTTCTGTGCACGTTTTCTCAGGAAAGGTTTAAGATATTAACTTAAAAACAAATACGTATCATGATGAGATCTGGAAGTAGATTATATTTAGTGCTAATCCCGGTGAAGGGTTGGGATATAATAAGGGGAAAATAAGTAAGAGTACAGACATTTACGATTTGGAGTATATACTAGAAGCCAAGGACTTGACAAATTGAGATATTCACTTGAAATTTGGCACACGTATGTATTGTAATGGCATCTGATTGGGATGATTCTGTTGAGGGGGTGGAGGGTGGGGGTAAATAGGGAAAATAAGTGAAGCAAGCTAATAAGAGTCCAGCAACTTCATATTGGCATATATGATAGAACTCAACGTCCCTAATTTTTTTATGACATCTGCCTCAAATAGGTACATTATTAAAATTTTATGGTCAATTATTTCCACATACTAGAGTGCAAATATAGTCAAGATGTTATCTTTTAAAGATACTTGGATGGGAAACCTGAATGTGGATTTCTTAGGCGGCGGCTTTTTAATTGTTTTTTAATTAGGATGCAATGAGCGTCATTATTAAGTATACTTAGTTCGTTTTTTAATGAATGGTGACCTTGAATGATTTTCTAATGCTTAAATTAATATCAAAGTTATTTGCTGTAGTTGGTTATTTTATCCTGATTTGTTAAAACTTACATATTTTACTTAATTTTCATAATGTTAACAATTAATTGTACTCAGAAAAATTGAATTTCATTAGCACATTCTTATTAAAATGACATCATAACATATGCATGCATTCAGATTAATTTAAAAAACACATATATTAAAAATATCCCAAAGGTGATATATGTATATCATAATATTTTTGATACAATATATCGAATATTTTGATGTTTATATAAATATCGTGATATTTTCGTTCCCTGCAATTATTTTATTATATAAAAGAAATAAAACTATTAAATGTGCTATACTATAAGAATCTTTCAGATTATATTATTTAAAGTCCTTGCCAAAAAACAGTAACGATATAATGAAGATTACTCTTAAAAAATATATATAATTGTATAATGTACGTTCATTCACTCGACTGACTGTTACGAAATAAAAAAGGTTAAGTATTTAATATAACCATTAGGTGAAACGTGAGATGAAGCTATTGAATTAAATTACTTATGGGACTTTACGTTACTGTTTATATTTAAATAGCCTGTATAATACTATCTGAAAGTTAGATTATTACGTTATATTTGATTATACATATGGTGTTACCATAGAGTACGACAAAGAGTAAAATGGTTATTTATGCAACAAATGCGTAAGGTAAGTAGTACTTCTTTTAGCTCATGTAATTCCATGATATTACGGATGAGTTGCATGCAGTATTTATTTCTTGTACAATTGTCTACAATTAGAAAAAAAAGAAAATAAATTTTAGACAATTTATTCATGCATCAAAATGCAAATCTAATTTAAAAAAAAATTAGTGCTATAGCCCCCAATAAGACACAAGAGTCCAGCTAGAGACACGAGTTTCGGAGTTATTGCTCCTTATCAGTTCTTTTATTTACACTCATGAGCAATCGTATTGCATATATTGAATTTTTAAAATAATTTATTACTCTTTTCTTCTTTTTTATTTTATTATATAGGAAACACACAGTATATACGACTTATTTATGGGATTTTATGTAAAACAGAAACTGGAACTTGATAAACAAATGTTTTTATTAGAAAACAGTAAGCAAAGACACATTCAATAATTAAACGCAAAAGTTTGTTATTAGCTGGCGTTCTTCAATGAAACAAAAATCTTCTTTACATTTGGAGTTAATAATGCGTATTACCTCCTCTAGCATATAATACAGCTTGCATACGCCTTCTCATTCCAATAATCAAATTTCTTAGATAATCCAAGCATGTTTCTTTTTAACTGGGGATCCGATTGTTCACCTTAAATAGGTTCATGAAAACAGTTTCTATTATTCAAAGAAATGTGGTTTTACGTTGTGACTAAAAATATTTATAAATAAACAGAGCCTTTCTTGTAGTATCAAATGGTAAAAATATGCAATACTTATGCTCATTAGTGTATATTGCGAGGGTATACAATGAAAAGTGACCAAGTCCATGTGTAGTAAATGTTCAGGGGGGCATTTTGAAGTTTTAACTCTATGGATAAAATAGTATATTACATACAGATTTCATTTTTTTATATTAGTATACTTTAAGGGTGGTTTAAAGAATAAATTTAAGAATTTGCAATTTGCTGGTGGAAATATGGATAAAACGGACTTTGTCATTTTTCTTTGTTTTAAAAATAATGGTCATAAGTCATAATTTGCTAAATAATTTAATTTACTTCATCTACATCACAGGTATATAAAATGATTTAGATTTAGAAACTATATGAAAAAATATTATAAAACTACCTTTTATAAATGAATTATCTGAGAAATAGAAGCTAATTGTGGTCAGAATCAACACTGGATTCTGCAACATCTCGTTCTGGTAAGCAGTCTGTTACGATGTTGTTGGAGGGCAATGATTTAAATCATTCATGATATTCCGCTGGGATTACATTTTCTGCACACAATTTTAAGACTTTATTCATCTCAATATCAAATGTTCTGTTATTAATAATTTCAGCTGCTAATTTTTTCAAGTTAATGAAATAATTAAACTTAAGTCGCTCAACTTCGTATGCATTAGCTGTTTTATTTTTGAACCTTCTTGATCTGGCAATTGGAAATATTGTTAATCGGTCTTGCATGCAATTGATCCTCACATGTTTTTTTCCAGATTCTATGGCACTATGCATACAATCTCCATATGTGAGGCTCCTTTCTCAAAAAAATGTGTTCAATTGCATTTAAATTTATATTTAGGAGAATGCATAAACAAAGAGTTGCAATATACTGGCTCCTATTCTGGCCAATGATACTAAATTTCTTTAAAATTCAAAAATACGAAATGTGAAATAGTAGTATCTCTTAGCGGTATTATTTTTAAAAAGTCGATCGTGGAAACCGTTACCTTGTGATAACTAACCATAATGATATGAGAAAGGACATTTGCATCGTTTTCTGCCAGTAATGTACTTTATATTACACATTACTGCAGTTTCGGCACATTGATGTGCTATTTTCAAATGACGATTCAACAAATTTCGATATTACGTAATTCAATTAATCGAACGACAGTGACATTTCATTTCATAATTTTTAAAGACCGTTGTTTAAAGGCACTTCCATTTTTTCATTTATTTTTTTAATTTTTGAAATAACCGCAGGCAGTCCCGAAGAGAGGGGGTCGGAGGGGAGCAAATTTATCGGGTCTACACCTCTTTTAAGGGTCCGTGCCCAATGATCAATATTTTAATGCCGTTATTTATGGTGAATCACACTGTACATTATTTACTTATTATTTAAAGAATGTTATTCATATTTAATTTAATTTATGTTTAATATTTTGTTACTTTTTGGTATATTTGTGAGCAATCAATCAGATATGATTGGCGGCATGTTATTAATTTTAGTAGTAATTAATTATGGCTAATTAATCATTACAATAATTGTGTTTTATTTTCGGATAACGATTTGACCTAAGGTGGATTTCACTTTTTAGAAAATGATATTTCGATATGATATTGCAGTATTTAACAGAATGCACAGGATATTTCAAGAAGTTAAATTCAGTCAACATCCGTACTTCAAACAAATCTAGTTATTAAGTAGAGCATGTGTGAATCAGTTTTACGTTTTATACTTTAGGTACGATTTAACATTTTAATTAAAAGTATCTAAGTTTATTAATAAATATTTTAAATGAGTTTACTATAAGTTATCCATTTTTAAAGGATTAATGTTAAAAGAGAAATTGTACAATTAGAAAATATGACTACTCGAGTTATATCGGCAAGATGAACGAAGCATAATATAGTGTATTAAATAAATGTTTTCTTATTACACGTAGTCTTACGTCCCAAACAGGAAGTTACTGCCAAATAGATGAATGGTGGCGAGCGGTATCTGTTGCGCAGAATTTCTTTTATTGTCTGCACTAAAATCCCTTGCACCAAGTTAGGCCAGTCAGGACAGACTTCTACAGTGAAAATTTAAACAAAAATTGCGAACGATTTTAATCTTTGAGGCAATATTGGAGGCGGTAAAAAATAATAAATTCTGTTTTTGTACCCTTCTCCGCCCCTTCTCCGCCCCCCGAACATTAAAATAAAACATACATTTGTAATAACATTTTGAAAAAGTCCGAAATTTATGAAAGCTTTGGAGAACATTTTAATAATTATTAGATCTCTTTTATTAAGTTTTCACCCTGCTGCGATGACCGTAACATTGCAAATAGTGGTTTATTTACTTTATCATACATTTTGTCAAAAAAAATTGCGAATGCAAATTATTGTTTATGTAACAGAATAGTCACAAACCCGTTTGTAATTTTGCATAACTTTCTTTACCCCGATAGATTTTTTGCACATTTTTTTTATCTGGCACGGACACGATTTTGAAGTATTAAACAATAAGTGGGGGCCTAAATAATTGCGAAGGAATGTCTTAAAATCGGATTGCGAATATTTGTGACACGAATAAATGACATCTTAGTATGCAACCTCGTAAACGTCCCGGAACTTAATTAAATTACATATTATTTAAATAATAAAATAATGCTAATAAAAATTAGAACATTTTTACAAACTTCGTATAACATTCAAATAATTTATTTAAATACTCTTGTGAATTTGTTACTTCACAAAACATCCCGAAGATATTTTATCTGTTTTCTCTTTCCTTCCGAAACACTTTACAATTTCATTAAAACTTTATTCGCAACAATAGAATCCGGAAAGTGTTGCAAATTTATTATTATTTTACATATGTCGATATATGGCTTCAGATCAATTTGCAACTCATTTATTAATACAGAACTTCACTTAAATAATTAGGTATAGGAGTAGGTACAGAATTTCTATTATTAATTTGGAAATTCAGTCTAAAGCGTTGCTACCAGGATAAATCATTACAAAGCCTGATGTGATAGAAAACACCCGAGATCGCATACTTGAATATTGCAAACGATATCCATGTACAAGTTCACCAGATATGTTATACGCTTACCTCAAACGAAAGTAGTCGGTTGTTTACCTGGCTCACCATTGCAAGTCTCTTGTCTTGGTTATTGCCGGTAGCATAGCCGTAGGTTAAATTCCATTTATCCATTTTTAATGAATCATTTATGCAGGTGTTCATTAAACGAACATTATTTATTATAAATAAATGTAATATAAATAAATAATTTACATCATGCGTATGAATGGATATAAAGTAGTAAAACGATATTTACAATAATTAAAAAGTGGTTCTAAAAATTGACGGTCGGCGCTTATGGCATCGCTGGTGTAACGTTATGATTAAGAACTATTCCTTTGTCGGTCTTTTTTTATGAATTTTAAACTAAGACTGGACAAGCTGTACAAAAATTTCGGTTCAAGCTTGCTCTGAGACCGCGCGGCGACGAGGACACGAGTCGGCAACCTTTACATTTTTTTATAACTTCTATCATTGGGAACTCTACGTCCATTGACCTAGAAAAGCAGTGGTTCTTAAATGTATCCTACCTCAACATTAAAATTCTTCAAAATGTCACCGTAGCGCGTCGCCAAGTTAATTGACACTTATTGCCTAATATCGATATTGAGGCCGTCGTAAAATTATGCAAAACGTGAAACAGTATTTAACGTATCTTTAACTTCAATGTATAGTATTAAGCCATAAGGTTCAATCAACCGGGCGATGATGAGAGAGTAACCGCAAAAATCGCCTGCCTCGTGACCCTTCAAATTGGACCTAATTTTAGTCCTAAATTATATTTAATGGTAAGATATTGATGCATTTTAAGTTTCAAGTTGAACCTACTTTTAGTTACAGAGTTAAAAGATCTTCAAGTTGCTGTTGCATACCGTCAGCCTTCTGGATTTTTAATATTTACAGCTGTTTTTTTTTTGGGGTTTGAAAAAATGGTGACGTGATATAGTGATTGGATTTGTGTTCTATGACCCCAAAAACGTGGGATTAACCTAGTCAGCTCTTTCGCCCAGACTAGTTTCTTCTTGTGGGCTAGTGTTATTTCTGGCACCAACCCAGAAGGCCGATGATACACCACAGCAACTTTAAGTTCTCATATCTCAGTAAGTAAACTAGGCTCAACTTAAAACTTAAAAGGGATCAATGGCTTACTGAAAAATAGGGGGAAATAATTGGTGTAGTTACCAATTTCTGTATAGTTGTTGGGGGGAGTGCCCAGAACAACATACTAAAAGTCCTGACCAGTGGATGATCTACGGAGGGGGGGTTAGGTGGTAGTTTAAAGGTCAACTTTTTAGCTAGAGAAAAAGTATTTATATACAATATTAAAATAAATGAAATTTCGAATATGGTATATTCTATAACAAGTTATGGAATGGCCCATATTCCACACGAGTGAAAAGTTTGTAGGCCGAGCCGAAGGCGAGGACTACGGTTCGCGAGTGTGGAATATGCCATTCCAAACGTGTTGTAGACTATACTTTCTCTAACAAGATTTTAGAAATTATACGAGAAAACTTTAAAACTGTTCAGAACCTCAAATGCGAAGCTACCTTTTGTTCGACGTAACCATAGCAACCGAACCACTAACAGCTTCTGATTCGTCGAAATCCGTGCAGTATTATAGCAAAACAATGTGTTGGAACGATACTTGTTTCGACACAATTTTTAGTTGTGGAATTTGTAATTTCTGAAATGGTGTTAGAGAAAATAAGTTCCTATTAATTTTTTTTCTAGGATCAGCACTAGGATACAGTGGGCAGAAAAATCGCATGCCGAAGGGAAGTATTTTATCCGAGAGAAAATTATCTTTTGAAACTTTGTCGGATTTTCATGTTTCAGATCATGTAGATTACGAAAATATAGGGCTTTTCAATTTCGTCAGTTAGTCTGTCTGTCTATCTGTCGATCTGTAGGTCTGTCTGTTGGTGCATTAACTAAAAAACTACTTGATGGAGAACAGTCAAATTTGGTAGATAGCTGACGCTATTTCAACGGAAGACTTTCTGGTTAGACTGTCACGGGAAAATATACAGGGTGGACCGTCTTAAGGGAATATAAAATGAAAAGAAAATTCTACTCAAATTTCCCATTTCAAAAAAAAACATTTTTTGATTGAAAATTTTTTATACCACTGCTATAGAAAGAATTCAGTGTTCCTCAAACTTTTTTATCTCACGTACCCCTTTTTATTGTGCAGTGATCATGCGTACCCCTTTCTAAAAAATACATATTATCATGTAATTTTAGTGACTATAGTAGTTACAGGGTACAGGTCCGTAATACACTTCGCAGTTTAGATTCGAGTTTTAATTAAGCTTCGGATGCATATTAATTGTATAGTTTTATCTTTCACCTTCATATATGTAATATGTTTCATTCTGTTATATATATTATTTGTAGGTTTCTATTATTTAAATTTGTTAGCCGCCATTCGCGTACCCCCTAAAAATTTTCGCGTACCCCCAAAGGGTACGCGTACGACAGTTTGAGAAACACTGGAATATATGATGGAAAAAAACTTTGGAAAAAGTACTGATCCTAGAAAAAAATGAATAGGAACTTATTTGTAGGAAATTTTATGAAGTTTAATATTGTATATAGACACTTTGTGTCGCTAGAGGGCGTGGCTTTCAAGTTATTCAAGAAAAACGTTAAAATGAGAATTTTAAAGTACCCCCTACCATCCACAGACAATCCACTAGCCAGGATTTTTAGTATGTTGTTCTGGGCACTCCTCCCGACAATTATACAGAAATTGGCAACTACATGAATTATTTCCTCTATTTCGCTTTTTTAGGCTTCGTTGACTGGACTAGAACAGTCGTTTTAAGAGTGGTTACATTTTTTCATTTTCTTAGGTTAAACGTTTTTAGCGTAGAGTTTTAGTTTTCTCAACTTTTTTAAAACTTTTAATATATGTATGCCTCCGAATATACGAAGAAAATAAATTAGTATTCTTAATCAGTAATCTCAATAATCCTATATCAAATACCTTGGCAAACACATTTACTGTATACTAGAACTTAGCAGAATTTGAATCTTGATTAGAAACCAGTTAAATTTGTGTTACTACATAAGTTAAACAGGTTTTCATATTAAGATTAGATGACTTTTTTAGCCTTTTGTAAAGGTGTCATTGAATATATTTACTATAAATTAAAAATTCGAACTGTTAATAATTTGGTTGACAAAAAAAGGCAAAATAAAGCACGTTTAGAAGATAGCATTAAAATAATTTCTGAAAATATAAACTAGGGTGTATTTTTAATTAATTAATTATAAATCCTCCTTGGTGCGCATATTTTGTTAAAATTGTAGAAGTACAATTACCAGCGTTACATAACTTAAACTACAAATTTTAAAATCCCGACAAAAATAGCTTTAACTAAATAACTGGCACGGTAGTTCAGCCTGATAATTAATTGTCTTAGTAGCAAGGGCGCTTGGCCAGACTGACCATCGTGTACTGGGTTCGATCTCCAGCTCCGACACTAGCAATGTTGGTGGGTAATGGATGTTGTCTGTGTTGTTTCAAATGTGTAATCCCTTTCCGGACAGCCCATACTTTGGATTCGGGGCTACTATGTGTGATGTGTTTATGTTTATGTTATGTTTAAATAACCAAGAGAACTCCTGTCTAAGGAATCATTACTTCCACATCCAGATTTCCCATCTAAGTCTCTTTAAAGGAAAATATCGTCGCTATATTTGTACTCTACTATGTGGAAATAATTAAAATTTAATATAATATTTGAAGGAGATGTGAAAACAAATTTGAGGAGTTAGCTTCTAGTATGTACGCCAAAAATGAAGTCTCTGGGCTCTTATTAGCTTGCTTTACTTATTTCCCCCTATTTACCCCTACTTACCCCCACCCCCTCAACGGAATAATACATAAGTGTGTCAAATTTCAAGTGAATATAGCCCACGGAAATTAGCAAAAAAAAAGGTGGAAACCTGGTCAAAGTTAGTAAAAATCAGAATTTTTGCACAGACGTTCTTTGAGGTGTCCCAAACCCAAATCCACAAAAATCATAACATGGCTACCCGAGATATTGAAGGTCGAAGTTTTCTGCAAATATCTCGCGTCCCGTGCTTTTGCAATAATTGCAATTATGTTAAAGATAAAATTTTCGAATTTTGATAAGAAAGTGTATCTCTATAAGTACTCTATGTAAACTTGATAATAAACAAATATCTTTTTTCTGAAATCGGTCAAGAATGCCTACTTTCTCGACGCAATTTCAGATCCCAAAATACCCTATTCTAGTATTTAGTCCGTTGCTAAGCAACTATCAGAAAACAGTCTGTTGCTAACCAACATCACAAAAAAGTCCGGGAAAGTTTTTTCCATCCTACGCCGGGAAAGTAGGTAACTTTCCCGTACCGGTTTAATGTTATGCATTTATAAAAATTCCTTAATTTATAATAATATTGATTGCGATTTCAGAAAAAATCGTATGTGTACCTCGTAGTAAAAGCACATTCCCGGACTTCGAGGCTTGTTGGCCTCGGCTGACGCCTCGACCAACAATTTACATCGTCGTCCGAGAATGTATTGCTTTCACTACTAGATACACAATATACTATTATTTCTCAAATGTGACAGGTTTCCTGTTTCACAAACACCTATGACCTACAGAGAAAAAACGATAATCGTTGATTTTTGATTAATATTACACATAATTTTAAAAGTATTAATTTGTGTTCTGAAACACGTGGACACCATGTGGAGCATTTGTTTTTAATGTGTTTTAACATTGGATATGTTTATGTTCGTATATGGGGTCGAGTTACCAGTTTTCGTTCAAGGTTAAAAGACAGCGGTGTCGCGGTCGAGTGAGACTGTTGTGTATGCAACGGCTGATATGGGTTGCATATATCACAGGGGGTCAAGTTACCAGTTTTCAATTAAGGTCGAAATACAGCAGTGTCGCAATCGAGAGTGGAACAAGGCGAAGCCGAGTCGGGAAACAGTTTATGTTTTATATATGGTGTTATCATTTCCAATGTCGTCGGTTGTAAGAATTGCGAAATCTGTGATTTTTTTTTAAATATGCTACTTTTCTGTTATTACAACATTTTGTTCTAGTATTGTAAATAAATGTTGAATCCTAATATAGGAAAAAAACGTTAATTTCTTGTATTTTGATTGATATTACAAACATTTTTAAGAGTATTTTTTTTGCAGTCCTTTCGATGCTCTATAAAAGCATTCATATATTCGGTAATTTTCCAGGGCGATTAAAAAATTACAGCGACTCAAATATTAATTATTATGATAATTGGGAAAAAAATATTTTTGGTTGTTATCAAGTTTGCATAGAGTGTTTAAAGAGGTACAGCTTCCGTCAAAATTTGAAAATTGTATCTTGAATATAACGGAAAGTATTGGAAAAATATTTTTTTCTCTCTCACTTTAAGAGAATGTACTTCCTCATGGATGCATTTTTGGACTAAGGTAAGTTGGGTTTTATGGGCCCAATATGAACTCCATCCGGGAACTCAATTCTGGGACACACTGTATATATTTTGTAGACTTGGCTAACCGAATACCTTGCTATGTTTGTGGTAATGCTCAAGATGAACACTTCTTAGAAATTGTTTTTACCAGACGAAACTGAGTTGGACTATGAGAAAATTTTGTGATTTTTGGAAGGAATTCTAATATTAGTATATAAAATACCTGAAATTTATTTCCTTATTGTTTCGCTACTTGCATAATAGAAAAGTTGTTAGATGCACTAGGTTCATTGAATTTATGTAAGATTTAATTTAATAATTTGCTTTTTGCTCATAATATAAATAGTAGTAGCAGTAGTAAGGTATACAATAATTATTTAATGTGATTTATAATGAGAATGATTAATTATTATTATCATTAAAAATAAATGACCGTGATCTACAATTGGTACGGGAATGCATATGATTATCTTGTAATGATTAATCCGAAGCCTGAAAGGTCACAGGGTTTAATACCATTGTATGTTTTAATACATAAAAATTATATAATATGTAATATACACATTAATATTAAACTAGTAGTCAGGTGTTTTTCAGGGAGATAATATAATCCAATTTAAGGTTACCAAATAAGGATAATGAGTTGCAGTGGGACTATGGCCGCCTGTAAATACTTGTTGTGAAAAAGTGGAATATGGCGTATTCCACTTCAGTTCTGCAAATAAGTATTCGCACTTAGAGAAATTGGGCGTTTTAAAAAGCACAAGAAATCACTTTGATATTAATAAATTGCTATACTTAATTCAAGTCGCCAGAACTCAACATTTAAAATTCGTATATTAATACTTTTATATTGATTATTGAACAAATTACTGCTTTAGTCACTTCAAAATATAGGACATTTTCCTTCCTTGAATGTTTAAAATGATTTCCTCTTAAATAATTAGCCGCCACATGGTATATTTATTTTCAAAGGAAGCAATCATGAAATAAAATCATGTTACTTAATTACAAAATAATGTTTTACTTGCCTCATTATCGCATATAAAGACAAATGAGCGTCCCTTAAAATGAAAATGATCAACTTTTACTTATATGGATGAGTTATTATAGTTCTCTTCATATATTTAAAGCAAATAAAAAATGTCGGGTTATTTGATCTTTACCGCAAAGTCAAAGGCGCCGACATTTTTTATGTGCCATAGGTATACGAAGAGAACTATAATATCTCATCCATATAAATAAAAGTTGATCATTTTCATTTTAAGGGAAGCTCATTTGTCTTTATATGCGATAAGTAACATGTTTAAGGTAAATCACAATTGAATCAAAGTTATAGTACTGTTGCGTATTTTCCACATTTTTAGGAAACACCCTGTATGAGTTCGTGGGTTCTAAATAATTTTAACAAGAGATAAACACCAACACTTTATTTAATAATTTACTGACTATACAGTAATTCAAAATAACCTTTACACTTTGTTTACTTGATATTTGACCTCACTTTCGTTACCGAACGTCACTTTCCTAAAACTTCTCCTTCTGCGCCAGTAATCGCGCCTTATATACTCTGAAATTGCTTCTAGATCCATCCAAAATCTTCTCTCACCACACTCTAGAAAAAGCCATATCTTTCAAAAAGTTTCTAGTCACTATTATAGGAGTATCAATCTTCAGTTCTAAGGGGGTGTTATACATAACACTGCCCCCTCCTTAAGCCTGATCATCCCGGTCAGGCAATTCAGAATCATTAGTGTATTTCGCCAGTCTATCCAAATGCACGATCTTCATCTTGGACTTTTTGCTTCGTTGAATCCGATAGACGACGTCATTAATTCGGGTAATAACAGTATACGCCCAAGATGGTTGAAGTTTCGGTGTCCTCTCTTTCTTTCGCTGTGGGTTGTACAGCCAAGCCAGATCTCCTGCCTTTAACCCTTCTGAACTACCCTTACGGTCATATCGAGCCTTCATTCTGTCACTGGCTATGGTTCTCATGTCCAAATACTACACGAGCCGGAGTCTGTTTTGTAGTCTCGTGGATAGCAGCTCTATATGCCATGAGGAAAAACGGTATGTGGAGATCCCAGTCACGTTGATTTTTATGAACGACTTTAGAGAGATGTTCTTTCAGTGACAGCAAATATGGCACTCTGTTGGACTCCTATAATTTTCCTTAGTTCGTCTATTTCTTCTTGTTGTTTAATGTCCAAGTCTTGCACGATTTTTCTCAATTCTTCCTGACGTCGTTTCTCTTCTTTTTGATGTCGTTTCTCTTGTTCTTGTTTTTCCTCATGGCATCGTTTCTCTTTTTCTTGTTTTTCCTCATGACGTCGTTTCTCTTCTTCTTGTTTTTCCTCTTGACGTCTTCGTTCTTGATCCTCAAAAATTTTTCTTAATTCTTCTTGACGCTTTTGTTCTTGTTCTTGTCGTTTCCTTTCCTGTTCTTCTTTCTCTTCCTGGCGCTTTCTTTCCTGTTCTTCTTTCTCTTCCTGGTGTTTATTTTCTTGGTCCATCATCATCTTTTGCATTTAGGCGAATAAGTCCTGTATTATCCTGTATGTTTTTTGGATGCCATGCTTCGGGTCATTACCGGCATATAATTACGATAAAATCAACAAAATTTCACAGTCACGTCAATATCGGTAATGTAACTGTCCAAAAATCTCGAAACAGCACAAAAAAAGTCTTTGTCACTCAACCTCTAATGTCCAAATAAAAATGTCCCAAAAATGCACTTAACACTATTTTCCTGTTCGAAAATAACCCTCGAACAACGTCCAGTAAATCAGTCCACTGTGTTCGCACTACTTCCCGAGAATACACTGTTCAAAGCTTCTCGAACACTTCCGAAAAATCCTCTTGTGAAAATTCCGCTTCTGACATCAGTAGTTGCGTATTTTCCACCTTTTTAGGAAACACCCTGTATGAATCCGTGGGTTCTAAATAATTTTAACAAGAGATAAACACTTTATTTAATAATTTACTGACTATAGAATACTTCAAAATAACCTTTACACTTTGTATACTTGATATTTAACCTCACTTTCGTTACCGAACGTCACTTTCCTAAAACTTCTCCTCCCGTGCCGGTAATCGCGCCTTATATACTCTGAAATTGCTTCTAGATCCATCCAGAATCTTCTCCCACCACACTCTAGAAAACTATATCTATTTCTACAAGTTTCCAGTCACTATTAGGCATACATAACAGTACTTTATTACAAAAGGGGGTCTTACTGGCATCTTGCGTGTTTATATGTTAATATTTCATTCTTATAAATCAAAAGTGGAGCCTTTACATTCTGTAGGAGATTAAGCATTTCTATAGGATTTATTAACATTATTAAATGATCCATCACCAAATTATCGATCACGTGATTATATTATCCAATAAGGGAACTACATGAAGAATACTAGATGCTGCCTGCAAACGTTTTCATTGCTAATAACCGTGACGACCGATATTTCCTACTTTGTGTGCAGCAGTGCTCTGGTACAATTTGAAGAAACGTTAAAACGCAGCAAGTGCAATAAATAACAAACAATTTTAACATTTTTCGGTGATAATTTAGCGTAATGAATGTTCTCGCCGTTCATGGAGACATGTCCTGTGGGAGTTTGCTTCCTGACTCTCTTGAAGAGGATGGCTTGGATCTTCTCCGCGTTGACTTTGATTTTCCACTTGTTGCATCACTCTTCCAGAAGGGAAACTTATAACCAATTAATAACAAATTTTAATCGAAGACCCTCACGTCAACAACCCTGCCTAACGTCCTATTTTAAAAAGTCGTTATCTGATTCTATACTTGAATTGCCTACCTGCAATTTATGAACATAGAAAGATGTAGGTTATTGATATTACTCATAAATAATAAATTTAGTCGAAAGTATATAAAATTTATGTTTGTAAATTGCATTGTAATAATCAGGAATTACTTTTTTGCAAAGAGAAACGGCCAACTATCCAGCTGCATATGATTTATGCAGCTATTTCTTCCTACATTGTAAGAGTAAAACTATTATGAATAACTGTTTTTTATCTATGTATTATGTAATTCTTATATCAGATCAACAACATTCAAACAGCATTCTTATTCCAACAAATGCGTTACAAATAAAATATTGTATGAGAAAACAAAAACAAATCTGACTTTATATCAATTACGATTTTATTATCTTCGCATAACGGTGTTTATACCAGGAATTATCAATGAATTTGTAACCTCATTTAGAAGGTTTGAACTTTACTTTTACCGAATAAGAGGGATAGTCCAGTCATTAGACATTTACCTGTTAACAGATCGGAGGCGGATGATTTTTTTGTGAGTTCCTTGGATGGTGAGCAATATGTAAAGTTTGCATGATTTCCAGACGGGCAACATTAAAAATAAATTCAAAAACTTAGTTTTTTCGGTGTTTTTCTAATATTTCGAAAATGAGTCGCGATAAGAGATAATAAAAATATTTTTAAAAAGAGAATACATTTTCACACAAAAAATGGATCTACAAAAATTCCGTTTAATGCCACAAATTTTCCATAAAAAATTAGTGAAATGGAGCTATTGGATGAAGCGCGGTGTGAGGTGCTCATCCGCCATCATCAGGTTCTCGCTGAAAGCTGCCTACTGCTGTTGCAGCTGCGTCGTTGCTCGAACTGAACGTTCAGTTCGAGCAACGACGCAGCTGCAAACTACTCCACATCTTTTTTAAATCCACGAAAACACATTTCCAGTAAATATTCTGGTGCCGGCTGATAGTTAATCATATTTGGTGTCAAATTACTCGATTTTTGCAGCCCTAGGAATCCGATGACATGCAATTGTCGATTCACAGCTGAACGGGACAGTACAGTCTCTTGAAATGGTCCACGGTTGCATCCTCTATAGGAGGCAATGAGGCTAACTTTACTTAGTGGTTGATTTTCTCTACAACTATAACAAAAAATTCACATAATATGTTGAAATTTAACTCCATATAATGCCAGGATGTACGTCAATATAGCTTCGAAGATCTTCCCAGAATCAACATCCTTTTCTTTAAATTGTTGGGCAGCTTCTTGCAGATCTTTCCGATTAGCAAATTAGCAAATTTTGTCCATTTTTAAGGGGGTTAACAAAATGAAACTGTAATTTAGTATGTATACAAGAACAAAGGTTATCAAAAAATGTTTCAGCATCACCCATCCCCATTACCACCCACACCCCGTTACCAAACACCACATACTGTAGTGCAAATATAGTATCAAGATGTTTTCATTTAATGATACTTGGATAGGAAATGAAATCTGAATGTGAAAATAACGATTCCTTACTTTACTTGAGTGAGTTCCAATGTAATCACTTTGTAAGATAGTAAGGAATCAAACATACTTTGAAGTATGAATCACTACGTGTAGCTAAGGATTTATTGAAATCTCAAGGTATTTTGAGGTTCCCGAAAAATATTCTCAAAAGGCATACCTGAATTATATACAGAAGTTTTTGATGAACTTCTGGATATAATTTGATGAACTTACAAATGTATGCATCTACGAAACAAACATGCGAATAAAAAAAAGATACCTTGTCAGTAATTTCGAGGTTATGTCTTTTATTAGTGTTTTCATTTTTAGCGGCTTTCTAGGACCGAAACTGAAAAATAGGAACTTTTTTCTCTCCAGTTGTTTAGTTATCGTCTAACCATGTGAGGGAACTTATGTTAGGCAAAGCAATTATTGTTTTAATTAAGAATAATAAAGTAAATCTATACATAGTGCGTTCGTTAACTGAAAAAGAAAAACAAAGTTCTTGTATTTTAGTTAATGGATTCACGAATTTTCATATGATCTCTTTGCTTAATTCTGACGCGAGGAATTTATTATTTACTTGTTAACATATTTTCTGAGACACACACCTGGTATAACAGTATAAAATAATACTCTAATTATTATATAATTATGATTAAATACCTGGTGTCGTGACCGCTAATGGTACCCATGGAATGTTTAAGGTGTGATTTTACAATTTGCAAGCATAAACAAACTAATTTCTCAACGGGTGCTTAGTCAGTTTACAGTTACATTGTCTTACTAACTGACATACCTGTTTTTCGTCAAAATTTGCTATATTGTAGCGTTTTTCGTAATTTGGTAGGTCAAAGTATCTCATGTATCGATAAGCGTGCCAAATTAATAAACCGAGTGCTAACGTCACAAAATGTGTACTATTTGTAAATTGATAGAATGTGCCTTAATAGGTTGTCGATGATCCATTGAATACCCACCCGCCCATCAGTCTGCCGGGCTGGGAGCGGTGCGTTGAGCAGCGGGCGGCGGTTTGGTCAATAACTTACGTGAGGTACCTGTCACAAATATCAAAAAAGCCATTTTTGATTCTCTCGTGCCAAGCCGAATTCACGATGCTATAGTGGACGTATTTATTTAGATATTAATGTTCGAAAATTCCATGTTTTCAGTTCTTCGTCGCTAAAAGACAAATTACTTATCGTGTTTGAACTAAAACTTAGACAAGCTCTCAATAATTAGTGTGGCGGGGAAAGAAATACTTCGCATGCGCAAGGTCCGGAGTTCGAATCCTATCGGAATTTTTTTTAAACTTTTTTTACATTTTCGGCCTTAATCTGTTGCTCAGATATTACTTATATACCGGGTGGGTCACGAATTGCGCTCGCCCCGATATTTCCTAAAATATTTGGAATAGAAAATTGAAATTTGGAGGCCTTATTACACGACTAAAATTCCACCTTTTCAATAAATAATCAAGTTTGGTGCACATCCGGTTTGACCGGAAATGCCCACAACTTTCGCTTTTTAAATGGAACACCCTATATATTTTTACATTTTTGGAATCTAGAGGAAATTTTAAATACAATACATCCATTTTGGTCACTTTTTGATAAACATTAAAAATTTTATTAAAAAATCTATTTCTGAATCCAGAGTGCTGTGGTGCCCAAAATATATTTTAGTTTGTGTGCTACATTACTATAAAAATAAAAAGAGCAATATGATTGCATTACTTAATTCTCTAGAGGCGTTTAAAATTTTTAAATGTGATTTTTACCCACTAACTCGGTTTTTTTAAATGGGAACTTAATCGTTCACCAACATTTTTAAATACCTCATTTTCATACGAATCTAATGATACCAAAATTTTGAAAATCCGCTCAGAAATATTTGAGATTTCAGCCAAAATACAATGCAACCAAGTTTTTAGAAACATGCGGCTGATAGATAATAGATTAGTGGGCTTTGGAAACTAAAATGGCACATTTCTGTGTAAATCTGGTAACCTAATAACATTGGAAAAATCACAGTAGCCATTGAATGTAATAAAACAATATCAATTAGTAACGTAGCACACAAACTAAAATATATTTTGGGCACTCTGGATTCAGAAATAGATTTTTTAATAAAATTTTCAATGTTTATCAAAAAGTGACCAAAATGGATGTATTGTATTCAAAATTTCCTCTAGATTCCAAATATGTAAAAATATATAGGGTGTTCTATTTAAAAATCGAAAGTTGTGGGCATTTCCGGTCAAACCGGATGTGCACCGAACTTGATTTTTTATTGAAAAAATGACATTTTAGTCGTGTAATAAGGCCTCCAAATTTCAATTTTCTATTCCAAATATTTTAGGAAATATCGGGGCGAGCGCAATTTGTGACTCACCCGGTATATCACGCCTATTAATATAATCATTATAGAAAAAATATGATAGAAAGCTGAATTTTGGTACAGGTGCACAGTTAGGCGTGTAGTTTAACATACTAAAAGTTCTCAAAGATCTCGTGTGAGCTTTCTTCGCTATGACCTTGAAATTGTTTTTTTTTTCGCAAATAGGTTGCTAACGGTTGCACTTGGGATTTTTTTTATTACTCAAAATATGTAGAAAATTCAATTTTATACGAAAATGATCTATATTAGTTTTATTTCTAGTCCACTCCTTTCTTCTCAAAATTCAGCAAATCGAGCAATTTTGTTAAAATCACTAAACTGAGAAATTCTCATCAAAATTTATTTTAATAGTCATTGTATTGCAATAGTGTGTAGTAATGTAGTAAATGAAGTATGAACAAACCTTATAATAATGGTGATGACACACTCGGATCACTGTGTCTTGCTTGCTTATTTCCACCCCACCCTCTAGGTACAGCATTCGGCACGTTTTTTTTTAAATGTAGTGTCTCTTGTAAGCGTAATCCACAAATTTCCATCAGGTTATCTCAATTCCAATAATATTTTTCCGTTTTTTATCGGTAGTATCATCAGTCCATATCTTCATCTTCAGTGTTGGTATCTGGTGAGAACGTTATAGCGGTTCCACTCGATTCATCCTAATTATTGTTAACATTGTTTCGAATTGCTGCATTAAGTTCGACTTTGTGAATGTTTCTAATTTCCTCTTCGACTATAAACCTGTCTAAATTTTATACATTTTATGCCTCCTGGACACTATCTTCTTCATATTCCATTTCTAGCCTACCAGCGTTATCGCATGAGATTCCACTGTATTGCACACAAACATAGGCCTGTAGATGGAACTGGAGATAAATAAGGTTCCATGTTCCAGTCCCAGTTTTGTGGAAGCTGTTTGTTTCCTTGCCATAACTGGACTTGATGGTAGACACGAAGACTGTGTATATTTGCAGTGGGCGGCAAAATCGATAATATTTTTCCCACCTGCAACCTTTTTTAAAACATAAAACACGACGTTTGTTTAATGACCTTTCTTTCTTATACAGAGTAAGAGAAATTTATGTTCCGACCTCGGCTATTTGCTCCTGCGTAGACGTTTCTGATTTAAAAACTTAAATTTTTTCTGTAAGGTCTCGTCATTTTTGCAGCACCTTGCATAATGACAATTTTCCTTTGCCGAAAATAGAAGAGGTGCAATCGCTGCCTGAGAAAGCGTGCAGGGGCCCAATTCTCGAATACCGAACGAATTGATCGTGCACGAACTAACTCATGCAGTCTGGTTCGCATGCGAACGCAGTTTTTATAAAAATCAAATTCTCCAGTGATAGTCGAAAAGCGGCACACGAGGCGAACACATTCGTCGACCGTATAACGTACATCGTATCTTGGTTCATATATAGATATTTGTCAACCAATAGCAGACCGTGTAAATCGGGGAACTTTTCGTTGCGGTCGTGGTGCAACAGTTGAGAAGTGTCAAAGTCAAAATACTCGTTGTTGTTTTGCGGTTTGCACAAGGATGATTGCTTGGTTGTAGGCGGTTTTGGGATTTTATTTTTGTGTTTTGGAGGAATTCTGACCAAAAATATCCTTTGTAAATAGGAGATTGTGCACCAATGGTGCCGCGCAAGAAAATAAATACGTAAGTTGAAATCTAATGAGTTCTAACTGATTGGTCGGATCAAATATTCAGATAGTAAATTGATTAGATCCCGTGCTAGGTCCTTACTTAGTTGAAAAATTCTTACGAATTTTATATCGGACATATCAAAGGCATCGTAAACGCGATTATTATATTCCTTTCTGAATTCTGTCAAGTTATTAATTGCTATTAAAAGATTCAGCTCATCCAAAGCAGCCATTAGAACACTCTAACACAATTTCCAACCAAAATAAAGCCGTTTGACTGATGGTTGACATTAACTTAAAGGTTATGTTGATATGCGAAAATGCTTTTCGCCACCGAAACACCGATCGAGTACTTTCCGTGCACGAATCTGTTCGTTCATGTGTTAGTCGACAGTTCGAGAATAGAAAAAGTACGTTCGTGTGCGAATTTTAACGCCATTCGTGCACGAATCGGGTTCGTCTAGTTTCGAGAATTGGGCCCCAGGAATAAAATATTATCTTTGAGAACAGTTTTATTATTCAGACTGTGGGACGAATACAGAGTGGTTTGCACCTTACCTTTTCCTGGTTTTACAAAAATGGGTGTTTTCTCGCATTTTCTCAGTTTGTAATGGAACACTTGCGTTAATATGCAATTGAATAATATGTTTGATAGCTGAATTATTCCCCCCCCTTTTCTTTAATCCGGTGTAATTTTTGTTCAGGATTCCGAAAAAAAATGTCTCGCGCCTCGGGGGTGAGACGGAAGCCGCAAAATCGAAAAAACCTCTAATGAGGAGTGGCTATTGCCCTCTTTCAATTTTATGTATTTTTTAAATATCATTGCCGACCACTTAGCCCAAATAAAAAATCTACTACTCTTTTTCCCATAGAAACACAAAATTACGATTCTTACACACCGGGGGTGGCTTCCATCCCCTCGACCCCCATACATATTTAATACGACACGAATATACGAATAAACCAAAAATCATCATTTTTCACATAAAACAAATTTCGATACGATTTAAAGGGTGGTTTCCACCCCTGGGTATACAGCTCCATCGGCTCCTTTTGAACACAGAATAATTCGACTACCTCAAATATATTATTCAATTGCCTATTAATTTAAATGTTCCAACTGAGAAAATGTGGAAAGAGGCCCCTTTTTAGGGGTAGTTTTGATTTTACGGCTTCCGGCTCATCCTCCAAGGTACGGGACAATTTTTTTTAGAATTCTGAGTAAAAGTTACTCCGGATTAAAGAAAAAATTGTGGTCAAACAATTTTTAATGAACTAACGATTATTTTTAGTCTATTAACATTTTCAAGGTCATAGCGGTCGAAGCTCACACGGAATCATTGAGGAATTTTAGTATGTTAAAATACACGTCTAACTGAGCATCTGTACCAAAATCCAGCTTTCTATAATTTTTTTTTCCTATTTCGAAAAAAATAGTCTAAAATGATTGTACTATACAGGGTGTAATTAGTTTCATGTCATTAAAAAAAAACTAGTGGTAGGGAACGACAAGACAATCAAAAAACCTTATATAACATGGGGTCTAAAGCTCATAGTTTTGGAGAAAAAAAAAATAAACAAAAATTTCGCAAATTTTCAATAAAATTTTTTGAGAACTCCTGGAATATTGAGGTAGGTTTAGATCTAGATCTGATCTGAAGAAAACTATACTCTAACTCACCCTTGTGCAATATTTTATTTACTGTCGGTGTTTCGTTATGTACACACGTCCAACCCGCCCGTTCGTTGTTTTTGTTATTTTTGAATTTTGCGTCATTGTGTATTTAGAGTTAAGATTTATTTCATTGACTTACCGTTCAAGTTGTCAAATTCTTGATTACGTACAGACACAACTTACTTCTTCGTTCTTTTTGTATTCCTTTTTGGCTTTTGTACCAAGTTTTTATTTTATTTTTCTTTATTGACAACGTTAGTTGATAGTTTAGTGTTTAGTGTTGAACGAAGTGCGTATGTACTTAATTCGACGTACCGAACTGTGTATTGATACAGATGCAGAGATTTTGAATCATTTAGGTAGGTAGTAAGCTTTTAACCCAGGACACTCATTTATGTTACAAATGTTAATAAACCACATTTAAATTTTCTAAATTATAAACAATCCAATATTTTGTTCCAAATTAAAAAACACACATGTAAAGAAATGCTCTGTTTAAACCTCTATGGCCATTATTTGCTTGCAATTGTGCACGAAGAGAGAACGAATTATTTTCCTTTTTATACTTGCCTCAGTTCAGTTGAGGCGGTACATGATCCTTTGACACCGCGTGTGCCGACCAGCACTTTTTTATGACAATTTAAAAGTTGTATAATTGTGAAGTACAAGTCCATCGACCAAGAAAAGCAGTGGTTCTCAATAGTTGTCTACCATAATATTAAATATGTTAACCTAGATCAGTGTTTTTCAAAGTGCTCCTAGAGGGAAAAGTCATAAAGGTTTTTTGTTTGTCTAGTCGGTCCCCATTACCAGTTTTTTTTAATGACATGAAACTGATTACACCCTGTACAATGAGTATCTAAACTTTGGCTGAAACGTTGTAAGTAATTTGTCCTTTAGCGACGAAGAGTTGAAAATACAAATTTGTTATTCGATTAAGCAAACATATTATTTAATAACATTTAGAAACATCCATCGAAAACTATTTATATGCATGACATACAGGATGTCCCAGAATTGAGTTCCCGGACGGGAACCTGTGATTCCTGAGTTCATATTGGGCCCATATAACCCAACAGTTCATAACTTATTTGACAAAGAATGCCACAAAGGTTCTCGACCGCCAAAAGTGACTTAAGGCTGATAACAGGCTAAAGTGCCTAGAGATGGTGAAATTAACGCCCGAAGAAATAGGGAAAGTAGCCGTCAGGAAAATCACAAGCTTTGTAAAAAGTTTGGGAGTCTTGGGCCACAACTAATAGCAGGGTAATTCACAAAAGATCCCGAATAAGTCCCGTCAGCCTTGAAAGTCGTATATTTTAGGAAACGGCGTTGAGTTCTTGAATGCTATGAGAAACATTAAGTTTCTGGACTCTTGCCAGTGTGCTTTTCGTTATACTACATACGTGTATAGTATTTTGTAACTCAGTTGGAACAGCACGGAACTAGGGGATCTTACGGGATATTGTCAATATATCGCTTCACATTGAATGAGAGACCACATAATTTTACAGATTTATATTCGCCACTCCTCGTCTACAGTCCACCTGGACTTGATCCGCCTGTCACATAGAAATATAGGTGGGATTAGATGCTTAGCCAATTTGATTTATCAACACAAACCTTGTTCAGAGTTTTTGCATGCCATAATATTTAAAAAAAAATACGTATGAACTATTTGTATCGTATGATCTGTACGAGGCAGTACGTACATAGCCAGGCAGCGTTATAAATTACTTAATTCTAGTGAATATTTAAACAAATTAATAGTTTCATTACTGTGTTTGAGTGATTTTTTGCAATTAATTATTAAAAATGGTATTTTGGAGGCCTTTCGATAGTAGTGACAACGAAACGGACGATTTTGATACAGAGCCTATACAAGCGATATTTGAAAATAAAGACTTGCACATTCAAAGTCAATAGGTTATTTTGTATATTTAGTCGTGTTTAAAAGGTGAAAATATTGATTCTTCATATAATCAAATTGTGAAGAGGATTTGTGAATTATCCAAATTAAGCCGTACTACAATTTATAGTGTTATTAGAGTCAGGGATGTAGTAGATCATTCCATTAAACGGAAAAGAGTTGGACAACAGCTTAAAAAACTTGATAATGCGTCCAAAGATGTCATTCGTCGATTTGTGTATGACTTTTACAATCACCACATTAGAAATGATAAGCTGTAAGTTACGCAACTATCTAGATTATAACTATAAATCATTAGATACTTTGTGAAACGTTTTGCTCGATTGCGGTTTTAGATACAAAAAAATCGACAAGCGAATGGTAGTTATGGAATCAGCACACATCGTTGATTATCGACACGATTACCTGCGTAAAACAAAAGAATACCGAGATGCAAATAGAGACATAATTTATCTTGACGAAACATGGTTTTGACACCCATGATGTAGTTCAATATGGTTCGGTAGATAACACCAAAAAGTGTAATTTAAGTGCTCCATGTTCTAGGGGAAAAAGAATTATAATTCTACATGTTGGAAGAAAAAACAGTTTTATTCCAAATGCGTTGTTCACTGCTAAAAATATCAAGTAATCCTCTGCCGACTACCACGAGGCTATGACAGCCTAATTATTTGAGAAGTGGGCAAAGGAACAGCTGTTACCAAATATCCCACCAAATTCAGTAATTGTTATGGACAATGCGTCATACCATTCGCGGCAACACACAAAAATTCCGAACACCAACACAGGAAAAGGCGATATCATTGAATTTATGGAAGGTAACGGCTTGGAAATAACAGAAAAAATCACGAAAAAGACTTTATTAGAACTAATTGGAAAGCAAAATTTTAAAAAGAAATATGCCGTTGAAAAAAATTTTGAAGCACACAATCATACTATTTTACGTCTGCCTCCATGTCATTGCGTTTTCAACACCATTGAAATGGTGTGGGCTGATGAAAAAACAAGACTAAGTCAATATAATCAATCCCCACAATTAAGTGAGTCTGTCTTAAAGAATATAAATATAATAGTAGACGAAATCGGTAAAAGCGATATATGGAGGAAGTGTGTATCTCATGTGGTAAAAAAGGAAAATGAATATTCTATACTTATTACCACCTATTAATTCAATTATTATTAATGTAATTACCGATTCAAGTCTTGAACCTGGACAGTGACGAATGAAATATTGTTTATTTAAAGTTCATAGACAAAGCTTTTTTAAAATTTGTTTATTTAATGTCGACCTATTTCCGCTACTGAGACCAATTACCGATGCCAGGAAACGAGTTCCCCCTTAAAATTTTGCTGAATCTTTCCTTTGTAGAATACTAGAAATTTTCTACCTGCCTAACATCACAATATTGCAAAGTTCATAGTATCATGGCCTAACATTTAATAAACAAGAGAGTCGGTGCTTTACGCCCCTTCGCGAGCAAGGATTATATACCATCTATGCAACTCCCGCCTAAGATTACATAATCTGCTTGCCGCTAGCAGATATAACGAGAGGTAGCCAACTAGACAATAGATGTATCCCTAATATATCATTTATGTGACTTATCAAATGTGATAAACATTTTTTCTATCGAATAAAGCTATTATAGAAATCCCTTTCTTTAACTATTAAAAAATAATTATTTAGTATTTAAAGCATTTTTACATTTCTACCGCCGCCGCCTATGTCCCATAAAGGAGATGCCGACTTTACTCCGAGTTTTCATTTTTTTGCTGTCCCAATAGGGTATTTTCATTAATCTGAGATGAAAGTGGAAATGCTTATATTTGAAAAATGCATATTTTTTAAATATTTTTGGCACAGAAAAAAATATGTTATATAAAACTATAAAATCATAATTTTAATTAGAAGTTTCAATTTTTCATAATGACGTCACTAAGCGAAAACTAGGTAAATCACCAAAAAACTATTGGCAACACTGACACCACACTGTTAATCTGGTGACAGTGGTGTGACTCATTAATTTTCAATATTTTGTTTGTTTAGCTATTTGTTTGAAGACATTCTATACAAGCATACAAATATGGAAACTAATTACGTAGAAGGTAGATCAAACGTCGTTTTTAATGAAATTTTACACTCATTCACAGGTCGATCGATATTAGGTGCTACACAAAACTGAACATCTGTTTATGAAACAAACAAAAAATAAGGTTATAGTTACATGAAATGTCAAATCACAAATCACCAACTTGAAACTCCCTAGAAATAAGTACATTTGGCGCTCTATTTGAATTATCGCTTAGTGACGTCATGAAAGTTTAACTAATTTTTTTCCGGCTTAAATATAAAAGTAAAAAAAAAAAAGAAAAAACACGTATTCCTTATTTTTATTTCTAGTTTTCAATTTTCAAATTAAAAAAATATGGGAAAATACCCCATTGGGATCATATATACTATACCAATATATTAAACCTTTCTAGAGAAAACGTGTGCACAAAAAAGTTACGAACAGATGAACCGAGAGTTAGTACCGACTGTATTTACACCAGTCTGTCTTCCAAGAGCGGCAGTGTCTCCCAGAAATATCCCCTTCCGCTCTTACACCTATACTATACGTAGTTGCTCAATATCCACTTCGCAACATCGCTCGTGGAGAAAGAAAATTCATACCTTTGCTTGAATTCTAAACAACTTTCACATTGTCCGTCCGTCCGTCTGTCTGGCCGTCACGTTTTTTTTTTTGAAGTATGATAACCTAAGAATCAAAAGACCGATTGTATTGAAATTTGGACAGTGAATTATTGTTGTCTAGGGGAAGAGCCCTATTGCTTTCGAACAAAATCGATCGGTAAACAAAAACATTAATAATTATTTAAATGGAAAAATTTTTATTTTACAATTGAATAAAAACATAAAATTAAAAATATCTAAAACAAATATTATTTATAAAAATCTGCGAAGAAGTATCCCACAGAATGTGCAACAATTATGTAAAATGTTCAACAAATCGGCGAACAGTATAAATATTTACTCTAGTTTATTTACATTTTTTAACTCAAATACAAAATGTGTGTTAAACTACATATTTCATATTATAATTTACACTCAGAAGAAAACTCAGAAAAAACAATTTAAAAACACATCAAAGAAATGTTTGCTAATATGCTACTCATGGTAGTATTTTCGGTCCTTTCAGTGTGTGATTGTTTCTTAGTAGCTTATTGTGTTATTTTTTTTAAATGTGCAATGAATAAATTAAATGACGATATTTTATTTTCACTGGAATGCCCAGCATGTTTAGAATATATGTGTGCTCCTACATACGTGTGTATAGCGGGTAAGTTCATCTCTTTACTAGTTAATTGTTTTTCGCAAGGTTTTGTGTAGTAATGTTAGTAGACTTTTAATGTAAATAGAAACACGTATTCTAAGTTTGATTTTTCAAGTGTTCATTCTAGAGATACTCGTATTTACTCGTATATTCTGTATTATCTCAAAAATATTTCGATACTCTTATATTTAGTTCCCTGAAAATAAGAAATATAAAGGAACATTTACGGGATTAATGATTAATGATATTTTTTGGTATTGAGAAGGGCGGAAAAATAACCAATTACTGAAAAACAGTGCCTTCTAACATCAAAAGTACTCCGTATAAATAAGAAAGCTTATTTGGTTATCGTCAATTTGGAACCTGTCATATCCGACAAAAATTAGTCAAGACATGCCCTAAATGCTCTTGAAAATTCAATGTCATTAACTCGTTTATAATGTATTCAATCAATTAGATCTTTTTATTTGCGTTTTCGAAAGGGAATTTCGTGTTATATGCAGCTTAAAAAATACTGTTGGCCTAGGTCCACTCACGTCGATGTCCTGCCAAGTTTGAAAACTCTTTATTTTATGATTATTTAGGTCTACTGGATCATGGAATGTCATGTTGGCACTTCTGAAAATGGATTTTTCTCCAGTAATATACCAATCAAGGAGGTAGATGGGGCGATTTGAAAGAAAATCGTATCTCCTGTCGCACTGGTCCGACCTTTTTTTTTAAAAAAAAAAAGGAAATGTTTCAAAAAATATGTTTTACTATAAGAAATACAATATCTAAAAATATTTAATATCTAACTGAAATTTTGCAAAAAAGTAAAATTTTGGTTTTCTAACTTTTTTAAATATTTTGTACTTGAGAAACAATAAGTTACATGGAAAAATAGTTTAAACAAAAAATGTGTAGAACTTAATGCCGAATGCAAGTTTATATGGTTTATTGACTATTGGTTAAATAATAATGCTTTAAAATTTAGAAATCATGGTGCGTTATACGATGATACAGCTTATCTAAGTTAAAAATTGCATTCAGGCCACGTCATTTTTTAATGGCAAAGAATTACAGCTTTTCAAAACGGTGGATCAAATAAATTAAATAATATTAATATCATAACTTCATAAAGTAATAGTTTGACATAATCTTATATAATCTAACGACCTAAATTGCATTTTTAATTGTCTTCTTACTCAAAATAATTCTTAAGTTATCTGCATGTCATCATCTTCTAAAAAATATTTTTGGTTATTCGTAATATGTTAAAAAAAAAACACAATTTACCTGATTTATCTTTATATTCTTCCATAATCAATAGAGTTACTACATCTGGAGTATTTGCACAAAATAAATTTCCTGTAGAACACTGACAGGCTTCTGCACAAATTATTCATTTTTTTTTTCAGGAACATATCATTGTTCGCTTTCGTGCAGCTAGATTTGACAAGGTTAGTTTTACAGCTCTTGAGGCGTGTGGGTTAAGCATGGAGGATGGTTCTAAATATTCGTGACTTTTTCTCCATCCACAGACTCGCACCTGGCAAATTTTAGATATTTTCATTCGCATACTGTTGCAATATAATGGACCCTAAAATAAAATAACAATCAACCCCAAACCCATTAATTGTGGTTATCTCCTTCTTGATTTTTGGTAGAAAACACCAGTTAGTTACCTTCTTTGGTTATGTTTATCTCAGCAAAGGCATGGAAAAACTTAATGATGCATGTGTCCCATACTTAATGATTTGACGACTTTTCCTATATCTATTTCTTTTACAGATTTTCCTCGACTGGTTACTATTACGACTTGCTTTGGTAATTGCTCATAAAAACTAACTAGAAGCATAAACACATCTGTATCGGACTGTGAACAGAAATTTATGTCTTTCCCATATTGTTGGGTTTCGCGAAGTATTAGAATATTATCAGCTTCTTCATGATTAATGTCGTCTATGTTTATCAGTGGGATGTATGAAGTTACAACATGCCCAAATCTTTCTCAATTCCGAACTTTCTTGGCGAGATATTCAGTAAGCTTCTTTTTGGTTTTTATGTTGGATGTAAAATCTTTAATATTTTTTATTAATGATCCATTTGAGACAGATAAGATGCGCCAGAGTACTCTTGACATAATTTTGACTTGCTGTGCTGTTTTTTAGCGAGTCTTCTTTTCCTGTCCCACATGTTAGCAACAAAAGACTCGTTGTCTAAGATTAAATCTTAGACAATCAGTCTTTAGTTTCTGAACAATTTTCAAAGTGTCCGTCCGTCCGTCTGTCTGTCTCTCCGTAAGTTTCTTCTAAGCACAATAACTTAAGGACGAAAAGTTCGATTGTATTAAAGCTTGGGCAGTAAGTTAGTGTTAGCTAGAGGAAGAACCCTATTGTTGAACAATATCGATCAATAAATAAAAAAGTTATTAATTATTTATAAAAAACCTATTTTTAATATTTTGTAATTAGATTAAACGTCTAAAAGTAATATTATTTACGTAAAGATACGAAGATTAATCTATAGAATGTGCAACAATTATATGAAAAGTGCAGTGTAAATAATAATAGATCGTACCACGCGCTATTCAAGAAAAACATATATGCCTATACTAATTGAAGTGGGTCGACTCAATGGTGCACATCATATTTTTGCACATTTAGAGGGTTATTTTTCAACCAATACATATAAATTTGTACATCGTTGGATTCAGCATAAAATTGTACACATTTTTTGTTTGACATTTTATTCCATATGGCCTGTTGTTTTCAAGATAAATAAATCGGTAAAGGTATTTACACAGAACTACCCCCTTTATTTGGGCATGGCGGTTACTTAAAAAAAAATAATTACGAAATGACATTGAAAATAATAACCGGAATATAGTTATCACTATTATTACAAAGAAAACCTGATAAGTTTTGGTGAAAAAAATATACAGAGTGCTCATCCAACAGCAAAAGTTCAATACTAAATAACATGTGCCAAATATGGAAGGCTTGCGCAAATACCTGTCCACCATGACTGAATTATTTCTTGGGATGATCACCCTGTACATTTTTCAATAAAAGTATAATAGGTGCATATGCCAAATATTATTGCCATCTGTCACATTTTCAAATCCACATTTACGTAGTGGAGTGGAAGTATGGTGGTTAAAATATTTCATTTTTTTGGAAATTTTTCAAAATTTTTTCTTCTGAAATAGGTTTAGAATGTCATTAAACGTGGAAATTTTAAATTTGAGCAAAAAGGAAAGTTTCCTTCTGTTCTATAGTAGCGGTAAAACATTTTTTTTTAATGGATTTAGAATGCGATGAAACATGAAAATTTTAAATTTGGGCAATGAAAAAAAATTTTTCCAACTATTTTAGTGGTAAAAAATTTTTCAAAAATTTTCAATTTTTTTTTTTGAAATAGGTTTAGAATATCATGAAACGTGAAAACTTTGAATTTGAGCAAAAAAAATGTTTTCCATCTATTCTAGTGGTAAATTTTTTTTTCCAAAATGTTAAAAAAGTTTTGCAATTTTTTTTTTCCGAAATAGATTTGGAATGTCATGAAACGTGAAAATTTTAAATTTGAGCAAACAAATTTTTTCATTTATTCTATTCAGGTGGTGATAAATAGAATAAAAATGTTTTCAAAAAAATATTTTTTTGTGTGTTTCTATGTGACTTCTCAAAACACTTCCTTATTTTTTTTTCAAACAAGATTAAATATTTCCATTAATTGTAATTAATTTGGCATTGAAAATCACACCTTCTCCCCTAATTAACTTAATTTCTTTTAATATATAATACGACATGAATTGATCGAGAAGGTTTCAGGATCAAAGATACTTTCATATACCTATTATTAAATTGACTGAATATTTTCAATCTAATTTTTTATTCATAAGAAACTTACATATCTTAACGTTAATATCTCTTAATCGTATTTATTATTGTTCTCTGAGTCATATAGTACGAGGCCCTAGGGCGAAAAAAATGGGTTCGCTTGCCCCAAAATGCTGATGATTGGCAACCTATATGGGTTAATAATAGTGACTTTCTGTTCATGAAAATCCATCTTGCCACCCCCACCCCCGCGTCGTGTACCCCTACCACCCGTTTTTATGAGAAAAATTCAAGCGGTCATATCTGAACAACGGAAACAATCATCGTAGTCTAGAAGAAAACAATAAATAAAATAATAGAATCATACGCAACGAGATCCTGGGGACACGTCCAAACATGAGACACAATACACTACTGAAGGTAGCGCTAAGATTGAACAGCAACAAACTGAAAGTAGGAAGGCCATGCTACACATGGATAATAACAATCGAGAGGATTATGAATAGGCTAGGAAAGAATTATACACACTGGCAAGGAATGGCAAAAAAAAGACGGAATACAATAAAGAAATATCAAGGATATACACACTGCCAGACTCAGAAACAGAAGAAACAGAAAACTCAGTAGAAGAATAGGAGCGAAGATGATCACAGACAGGAACTAAAAAGAAGCATCTTACAAACACCGGAAATTTAAAAGAAGCACGAAAACCGAAAAGAATCCCAACTAGCACAATTAGTCGTGGGAACGTAGCAATGACTATTGTAGGCACTTTAAAGTGTTTTGGTACTAGTCACAGGCACGCAATAGGAACGTTCCTAATACGTGTTTATGACCAAAATGGGGAATGTTTTTGGTGACGATAACGTTCCAGCCACGTTCCTGGAACTTGTCTGGCTACGTTCCAATGACGTTGTTGCTCCGGAGCAGCGACGTGGCGGCGTAGACGCCGCAACTTTCAGAAAACTTTACCACTCCCTACTCTTTCAAATCGATGTTGCCCCTTCTTTGTCTAGCAACCGATTTTTATTATATTTATGTTTCATTCTTACATATGATTACTGTTCTTGTTCATTTCCCTAACTCAGAAATTTAATAGAATATCAGAAGGTAATATTAGACAGCAAAACTTGTGCTATTTTTCAGTGGTCTAAGGGTCACAATTAAAACGAATGCAATTTTACTGACAAACATAATGATAAAACGTCCGAAGCTAACCACGCGCCTTTAAAATTTGCATTTTTTAATGAAAATATTGTTTTTAAAATATGTAATGTCATGCGAGAATATGACACACTAGATGTCGAAACCTATTTTTTATTGTTCCTCGGAACTTAACACTATTTATGTCGTCATTTGTTGTATTTGGTGAAGAAATTGCGATAAATTAAATTTATTAATCAATTGTGAAATTATGGTTAATGTGTTATAATAATGGCGTCGATAATTTTGGCCATCAACATGGTGTATTTCAGAAAATATGACTTTAAGGTCGTTTGACCAAGAAATGCTACTTGAAAGTAATTGCTACTTGGCAATAGTGACAAAAACTGCAAATACGTAACTTTAAAGTTATATTTACCACAAATCTGCGAATGGAACTGTAGCATTACTTTAAAGTCGTAGCAAAGTTGTGACTACCACAAATTACCTCTTTAAAGTTGCCGCTGCTACTTCAAGGTTACATTTCTCTCGCTACTGATTCGGAACGTACGTGTTAGCCGTACGTTGAGGTCTAGACTGAACGCTTTCCTAGCTTTTGCTGTTTATCATTTACCTAACTTCACATTGAAAAACCTATCAGCTTTCGCAATTTACTTGTATGCAGTCATATATCAACGACTTAATAAACATAAACCTTGTTGGTATAATATAGTATTACAGTGATAGATAACATAGAAGAAAATGTAGGTGCAATAAAACTGTACTGAAATATTAAATTTTGTTGCCTTATTTTGAACATAAAATGTTGCATAGCATGAATATAGCAGCATATAATTCTAGTCTAGGTTAGGCAAACATATTATATAGGTTAGGTTTGTTGCATTAACTTTATCTATGGTCAACATTGGGAACTAGATGGTGAAATTTACTTCATGGTAAATTTCAGAGGTGATGTGCACTTTGTAGTAGCCGTACACAGTTCTGTAGGTAGCAGTAACGTCATTAACACCTATGAATATTACTTACAAGTTCCACTACTTTAAAGAAATAGTGAAGGTTCCCAGAACGTCGCGCAACTATTAAAGCTACTTGAAGGTGATTGCAACTTTGAAGTCACATTTCAGTGATGCGAGTTAGTCGCTGCTACTATAGTTTACCACCTTCAAGTTCTGAAAACCCGAAAGTCGTCCCACGGGTAACTACCACGTTCCCATGTACCACGAAAGCTACGTGGAAGTTGCATAACTATAAAGTAATCATTGGTGGTAGAAACTACGAGGCAGAGACTGTAGACTTGTCAAATGAAGTTATTTTTACACTAAAGTCGTAAATTTAGTCGCAATTACGTAATGGTTACTCATACGAAGTTCCTATCTCAGTTACTGTCACTTTGGTGCTAGTTGGGAAGCATCTCACAAACGCCTACACTTCTTATCCGATGAAAAGAGATGAAAACCAAGAAGAAGCATCTCACAAACACCCACATGCTCCATCCTATATTTCTTTACCATGCGACATGTGGCTCTCGCTGCTGACAACAAGCATGTCCAATGTCCAATCCAGCGTATGCAGACGGTCCGGCGGTATACAAAAGCATCTGGGGTTTGTTCCGGCACACGGTTGGATCGTCCGTTGGTCAGTCGCGTGGAGTCGCCCAGTCATGGCATGAATATGTAATAGATAACTGAGCGACTGCATTTGACCATTTGGTGGGCGATAGGGTTACGTGGTGGCACAAATCTCCATGCCCGAAATTGGCAGCAATGCCCACCTTACGCTGGAAAATCAATCAATCGATCAAAAATTATTTTGTTTCTTTCCATAATTGTCATTATTCATTTAATTTAAAAGAATGTTGCAACATTACCTACAACTTTGTTTGACGTTTTTTAGACCAGACTTATAATGTTGCATATATTTGGGAGGGAGGGAAATATACAGTGGTGGGTAAAATCAATAAAAACTACTATTGACTATATGACAGTACATTTCTAATAGTTTATACAATTATATATTCAATAGTTGAATAGGGGAAATGTGGAGAGGAGTTAAGCAAATAGGAAAATTTTAACGACGGGGATGATATGTAATATAGTGATATACCTTTATAGAAAGCTAAAAAAAATGCAAAAAGTTTCATTTCAAAATTGTTTTTATTTTTGCTTTGTTGTCAAAATAATCAAAACAATATTTTAAAAAAACCTAATATTATCTTCGGGTAAAGGTATCTCGTTTAGTTTTTGAGATATTACAAAAACTGTTATACGGTGTTTAATTTTCTGTGATACTTTCTATGGAACGGTAAAAGAACTTTGATCCTAGGTCATTCCGTTCCTGAGATATAGATGATCAAAATTTTAACCATTTAAGAGAGGATATGTGGGGAGAACGCGGGGGTAGGGACGGCAAGATGGATTTTTGTGAACAGGAAGTCACCCTTATTAACACCATATAAGTTGCCACCCATCGGCATTTTAGTGCAAGCGAAATGCTCTAGGGCCTCCTACTAATACACATTTATCGAAAATTATTTTGGAAAAGAACTAGAGTTGCTATTGTTATAATACCTCCTGGTCTGTGAAGGCTGCGGAAATAAAACTTAGTCTAACGTTCTCAAGAGGACATGCCATTTTAATAAAAGGAAAAGATCCTTAACCTAATTAAAAAAAAATAATGTGTTATGTTTATTGTAAAAATTGATTAGTAAAAAAATTCTTCCAGGGGTTAATTAACAAAAAAATGTCAGGCAGACCGATTCTAATGAATAGGGAAGGTCTTCAGCATTATTGAAAATAATTTTAAAAAGTGTTATGAACTGAATTTTCATTGTAAAAACTAATCATTAAACATAAGACTGACAGGTACTAATTAACAAAAATTGTCTGGCCGACCAATCTTAATATATAGAGGAGCTCTTAAGCCTCATTCTTCTGTACAAAAAAGGCGTTGTGAGATGCATTTCTCGTAGTAAAATTAATGTATAAAAAAAGTGTGTCAGGTGTTAATTAATAAAATTAGTCAGGTAGACACGGTTTTTCAAAAACTATATATTCTTTTCATTTGATGTTTTCAATTGTAAAGGTACTTTAATTTCCGTCGATTTCAAAAATTCATAAAAAATAGAAAATAACAAATGAAACGTTTCGTGAAACGTAGTCTGTCGGGCTTAAAATTTTTTGTTAGGTTTTCCTATCATTCTCATACGTTGAATTTTTGGTGTATTATGAGGTAGTTCATGTTATGGGAGCTTGGACTATTTTATTCTTATTTTACTCGAAAACGATTATATATAGTATGTCCCACTTCTCATGACTCCCATTATTGACAATGCGATTTTTTAAAATTTGGGTGAAAGGTTCTTACCCATCAGGAGATTGAGTTACTGTAAAATATTTAAAAATCCACCAATGGCGTTCGTCCTTACGAAAAATATGAACCTAATTTTCCAAGAAAATATATTGGGCTGTTTTAACTGTAAAACAATCTCATAATCTTATTAATTGTTATCAAAAACTCACTAATACCTAATTTCAATAAGATAATGTACTTCTTGGTGGTGTTCACGTAATAAAAAATAAAATTTTCTTTTTCAAAGTACCAATTATTAGTCGTAACTTTATTTTCTGACGTAATGAAGTGTGGCATCGTGGCATCAGTTAGTTTACTTAACAGTCTAAATAAAAAATAATTGACTTGGAAATAAAAAAAGTTCAATTTCAAACTAGTTTAATGTAATAAGAAGCACTATAAGTGCAACTTTAACGAGATTTCATCGATATTCAATTTCTTATATTTTCTAAAATCATACTGATAATAGCAAATAATAATAATAATAATAATAATAATATAGACTCAAGGGAGAGAACGAGGTACATTACATGTTGTCCCATGGTAGCTGTGATTTGGGAGTTATGAAAAGTGAGACATAGTGTACAAGTACATTTTATTTGTAGAATGTTCTGCTCTTTAATTTTTATCTCTATGAAAGTTTTGTGTTTTCGTATCTTAAAAGTTATTTAAAAAATCTATCAAAATTTTATTACATTTTATTTTATCTTCCACCCACGATGGCATTGATAATGTTTTTAAATACTTTTCTATTACTAAAAATCTACCACAAAATGAAAAGTTCGCATAAGGATAATTTAATTCTAGCTTAAATAACCTTAAGGCTCCACTAATTAAGTAAAGTTTATCCAAGAAACAAAACAGATACGTTTTTATTAAAATATCGAGAATAGTGCACCTGTTTATATAACCTCGTATTTAACAAACGTGATTGGTAGAGACTACACATATATAATTCTAAGGGAATTATGTATTGAACTATGTTAAAATTTTCTTGCTATTCGTCTTTTTACATGCGTTAACAAAATCCCATCAAGTTACGATTATGAAGTTTATATTTACTTATGAAACGATCGATTAATTTCTTTCTTAAACTGCATTTTGCAAACGGCACACCTCACTACTTTGTAGTATGTACAGGGCCGGCAACCATAGTTGTGCTCGTATGAATGCTCGAGCACCACACGCAAAACAAAGTGGTGGTGCTGAGCACCATACGCCTAGCAGCGACAACTAGATACGTTTCTGGAAAAAATACAATCGTTCTCAACTAATATTAAATTTTTATTAGAAAGACAACACCGTTCTAACGCGAAATCACTGTAAAATACTACAAATACCTGTTAACGTTAATGACGGACACATCAAATAAAGATTAGGATAATTGAGCGGAACCGGCCATCCCCCAAATATCACAATTTTGTTTAAATAACAACCGCGAATAGATCGAATAACCGATAAGAAGCTAGTGGGATATTTAAAACTCAAGTACCTTAGACTGTGATTATCTCAGCGACTGACACACCAATACACATTAAATATCTAGGGATACGTTCTTTGATCGGATTTGATGTACCTTGGTATAATTTGTACTTGATCGGCTTTTTGAGCAAGGGAGTGCAAGTTCGAGTGTATTTATTCATTAATTAGTAGCAGTAATTTTAATCTTTTGTATAAGCTTGTTTATACAATTGTTTTATTTTCTTTTAAGGTCATAGTGTTTGCAAGAAGTGCTGGGCTAACATGGATTCTTGTCCTACTTGTAGAAGAGATTTGTCAGAAACACGAAATTATAATCTAGAGAAGGTAGCAGAGCTACTTTACTATCCGTGTCACAATTGTGACCACGGATGTACTGACCATCTAAAACTGACTGAAATGAACGATCATCTTGTTGGCTGCATGTAAGTTAAAATTTGCTTACCGACAAATTTAAAAAAATATGTATTTATTTGTCATCGATATCTATAATATAGGTACAAATAATGAGGACCACGGTAGAGGAGTATTCTCCACAAAAATTTTATGTAAAACTTCGGTTCTCAAAACATCGCGGAAAAACTATTTACGCCCCTTTTTTCAAGATGGCGGAAAATGGGAGACTTTCAACCCCGAAAACCGAGTTTTATACTCACACTGGATTTCCGACATATCAAAAAAATTAAATCTTGTCTTGTCCAAAATGCAAGGTCAATGTAACATTTCAATGGACTAAGGGGTTTATATTCAAAATATATAAAATAAATATGTTTTACTTCCTCCGCTTACCGAAGGGTATAGTATTCGAGAAAATATCACCCTTCGAGACTTCATCGGATTTTTACGTTTCAGATCAAGTAGATTACGAAAATGAAGGTCTTTCAATTCAGCAAATCTGTTATTTGACCAAGAACAGACAAATTTGGTAATTGTTTGACGCTACTGCCAGCGAAGAAATGGACAGACTTTCATTGGAAAATATACAGAGTGGACCGTCTAAAGAGATAAGATATTGATAAAAAAATCTCTCTAATTTAAAATACCGACGTTTCATTACTTTCTAAACATTTTTTTCCTTCTTCAATTCTTTGGGACTTCCTGCCACATGTATGTTTTCTTTCTAAGCGGTGCTATGGGAATCTACAAAATATATCACAATTAACCAGTATGTTACTGGTAAAAAAAACCTCTACGCCCGTGACGTTTACGTCAAAGGATCAGTTAAAGGTTGGTTTTTTTATAAATAAACAAAACAAATAAGTATAAAAACTTGAAATTAAATATTTCGCCGACGTTTCGGCGCCTTTTTCAAGGCTTTTTTTTGAAAAATCTTTTTGCTGTGTATGACAAATACACAGCTCTAAGAATGTTTGTTATATTCAATATCCATAGATACTTACTATTTACATAGAACTGTTGATATAGTTAACAGTTTTTTAGTTTCTATACAATGTTAAGTTTGTGAAGTTCTTCTTTTAACATTGGCAGCCAAGTTGTACAGACATCTACGGAACAATTCGACACGCAATTATCCTCATTCAATAATATTATCGCGGATTCTTTAATTTTTCTTTTTTTTGCTATCTGCCTCTTTTGTTAAAATTTCTGCCAACAGATATTTAAATTTCAACTCAAATCAGTCGATGCACGTTAAGAGGGGTGTTGTAAAATGTTTGTATGATAGGGCCAAAATCATTTCTTCTAATGATGAAATACTAAACAATGAGAAGCGGTTTATAAAGGAAGTTCTTATTAATAACCAATACCCTGGAGGTTTTGTCGATAAAACCTTCATAAATATTAAAAATACCAATCAGGTACGACAAAAACCTGAAAAACGTTACACAGCGTTAATTCCTTATGTATGCGGATTATCCGAAAAGTTGCGCCGCATCGGTGATAGATTTGATATTAGGACGGTATTTCAAATAAGCAACACTTTAAGATCTATTCTGACAAAGACATAACCAACAAACCACGAGCAAAATTCAAAAAACTGCATTTATAGTATTCCGTGTGAGTGCAACAAACAATACGTGGGTGAGTCATCCAGACCTTTTAGTGTAAGAGTGGGCGAACATCAAAATTTTATCAGAAAAAATGAAATTCAGAGGTCCAAGATCTGCGAACACGCGTGGGAGAACGGACATAGAATAAACTGGGACTCGGCAAAAATTTTAACAAAAGAGGCAGATAGCAAAAAAAGAAAAATTAAAGAATCCGCGATAATATTATTGAATGAGGATAATTGCGTGTCGAATTGTTCCGTAGATGTCTGTACAACTTGGCTGCCAATGTTAAAAGAAGAACTTCACAAACTTAACATTGTATAGAAACTAAAAAACTGTTAACTATATCAACAGTTCTATGTAAATAGTAAGTATCTATGGATATTGAATATAACAAACATTCTTAGAGCTGTGTATTTGTCATACACAGCAAAAAGATTTTTCAAAAAAAAGCCTTGAAAAAGGAAACAGATTAGATTTCCGAAACGTCGGCGAAATATTTAATTTCAAGTTTTTATACTTATTTGTGTTGTTTATTTATAAAAAAACCAACCTTTAACTGATCCTTTGACGTAAACGTCACGGGCGTAGAGGTTTTTTTTTACCAGTAACATACTGGTTAATTGTGATATATTTTGTAGATTCCCATAGCACCGCTTAGAAAGAAAACATACATGTGGCAGGAAGTCCCAAAGAATTGAAGAAGGAAAAAAATTAAGATAATGCCACAAATAACATTTAGACAATATTTCTAAACATATTTCATTAAAAAAATTGCATTTTTTTACAGTTATTCCACTACATAATTCTGGAAATAAAAATGTGACAGATGGCAATAATATTTGGCATATAGTTAACACAATTGGCAAGAAAGGCGCCTATTATAGTTTTATTGAAAAACAAGTCAATTACGATATAAATAAAGGTATTTAGGCAAACCTTCCATATTTGGCACCTTTTATTCGGTATTTATTTTTTGCTGTCGGATGACCACTCTGTATAATTTTTTAACCAAAAGTTATTAGGTTTTTTTTATAGTATAATTAAGTAAGAGCTACATTCCGATTATTATTTTCATACGTCGTTAGTTAATTAATAATTTTTCAGAGTGACCGCCTTGTATATTTTTGTTGTATTGTAATACTCATAAAAACGAAAGCTGTAGATAATATTTCATAACAAATGACAATTTTTTCTATCTTGCCTTTACTGTAAATATCTTCAAAACGTGCCTGTACAATATGCAAGTTAAAATAATAAAGCCAAGCGGGATTGTTAAATGTTACAACTGCGGTGAGGTAGGACATATCAAACGAGACTGTCGACAGCGAAACTCTAGAAGAGTGAATTCTGCAAGTATGGAAAAGACTCAGAATAAACAAAGTAGTGGAAGGCCAAGTGGACGACGTATGAAGTGTTATTGTAGAAGAACCTAGTATCGCGCGTCTGATCGACACTCCAAGGATTTTATATTAATTAGGCCGGAGCCGTGTCGCAGCTACGATATCCGTCAATTCTACTCACAAGGGGGATTCAAGTTACCCTTCATACTCCCCAAGACGAAAATATACAAAATTATACTTACTGTGGTTGCTTTCGTCGTACTCTGATGTCGAGCGGTGCACTTCTACTGAATGTATCTTATAATTAGCACTTTCTCAGAAACACTTATTAATAAGTAAGACCGTCAATAGATTCTATGAGTATTCGGATAGGTACAACAACGTGACGGGATCGAATTCAATATATATTTTCATTTATTGAAATAATTCATAAAATATAGAAAATATAAATATTCAACACCTAACTAATTTTTTTCCTTCTTCAATTCTTTGGAACTTCCCACCATATGTATGTTTTCTTTTTAAGCGGTATATAACTAATGTATATAAGGTAAACCTCAGAGAGCACTACCTACCACTTGGTAAGCCGTTACATCCCGTAAGATCGTAACTCATCCAGCGTCCAGAGAACTATAACAATCGACTGTACAAAAAGATTTATACCCCCAGTTTATTATGATTGTAAGATGTATGTCGAACTTTTTGAAAATTATTCACTTTTAATTTTGCACTGAAATTTTCGAATTGCTTGAAATCTTTGTCAGGATGTTTAAAGAAGCTATTCATATGAGTTCAGTGGATTTCCTACTTGCATAAACGTACTAACGGCATTGAACCCAAATATACCTTTTTTCCGTCGACTCGTCTTCGAGCGATTACTATGGCAATTCCCGCCTGGACCTGGATTAAGGTTATTTTGGGTCCCTCGGAATCGACTCACCAACTTTGAATTTTTTTACTGTTTTTAATGGACGTTCTTGTGGTTCGGCGTACATGGAGTATTCACCACCACATTCAGAATAATTAAATGTGGATTTTGGTTCTTATTTGAAAAACCGTCCCATTGATATTTTCTTAAATTTTGACATTTAAAATAGCTACTCGCTACTTGAAAATGAAATTGAGGATATTTTAGATGAGTTACCTTTAGATTTAGGACAGGGAATGTATTTCCAATAAGATGGCGCTCCTCCCCATAATTCAAGGATAGTAATTTATTACGTTCAACGGAGATTTGGAGAAAACGTAATTTCGATGAATGGTTCTATAAGGTGGCCTCCAAGGTCACCTGATTTAACGCCCCTTGACTTCTTTATTTGGGGTCATTTAAAAAATATTGTCTATGCAACCGCCGTTACAACCCGTGAAGACCTGGAGCTACGAGTAAGATGAGCAATTAATAGCATAACGGCCCAGCAATTGGCCAACGTTCTTCGAGAAACAGCTATGCGAGTTCAGAATTGCATTGACGTTAATGAACAGCATTTTGAACAACTGTTGTAATGTTTTGTGTTAATTTTTTGTATTCCAAAACCACCTTATGCGTAACAAGGTAATTAGAATAAAATTGTATTATCTTATTTTCTTTTCAAACATTCATCGCACATTTTAATACGACATATGAATAAATTCGTTATTAATAGTACTAATAAATGGTACCACGGTAAGGGGATTTCGATTTTTGCAGCATTACACGGGTCATTTAAAATAAATCGGAACCGTCATGGCACACTTAAATGGAAAACTAAAAATTATATTATAAAAAAAAAACGATATTTAAAATGTCACTTATTTGGTATCGTTGGATTCAGAAAATTATGCAAAATTCAAAAATGCAATAATATATAGGGTGTTCCATTTAAAAATTAAAAGTTAATGTCACTTCCGGCGAAACCAGAAGCGAAATAAAATCAATTGTATGTCAAAAAGTGCCGCTTATTATGTATGCAGTATGTCCTAAATTTCAATCATCTTCAAAATTAAAGGAGAAAACGGGGGTATACCATGATCCTGTTACACCCGGTATACTCTATACATGTTTAAAAGTTAATTATTATTTATTTGCTTATAATTGTAATGAAACATTCTTTACAGAATTTTAAAAACAGAAGAAAAAACTATCTATGAGAATAATTAAAATGTGTAAAATTATTAATGAAGTCTTTGCATTATTTCGAATGAAAAATTTTTAAGACAAGGTAGGTAAATAAATTCATTTTAGGCCTTTGTTCTTATTTTTAACTGAATCTTCATGACCGTATAGGGTTATGTAGATAATAGCTTAATCTGCATGGTCGTAGGGGACTATGTGGTTGTTATTGTTACAATGAGAATTGTCAAATAAGGTTTTAGTCTGCCCAAGTTGTTCAAGTGTGGGCCACCCTACGAGCGACGTGGTTAGCGTCACTGGTTTCACCTGGCTAGCACAGTAAAGATACGGAGAGCAAAAGGGCGTTGAGTTCAAGGCTTGGGCGCCATTGATTACTGAGTGTAATCAAGGAAAATTAAAGATAAAGATAAAGATAAACAAAAGACAAATGTTACATATGTACAATAGAACTATATTACAAAATATTATATTACAAAAGGAATGAGCTGTCACAGCATCAGCGATACTGTATAGCAAAATATCAAACCGAAATATATACAAGATAAACTATATTACAAAATATACTATATTACAAGATGCACTATATTACAGATTGCTCAACAGCAAAATAAATTTGAGGCGTCTACGAGACAAAAAAAATATATTACAAAAGATACGTCTCGTAACGTTACCTCAATACTAAAAATCATATATTACAACAAGATATGAACATTTACGGGATTTAAACCGAACTATATTACAAAGGTATCTCGCAAACGATCCAACAAACAAATTATTTACAACACTAGATATACTAAAATGCAACACAAGATATATTACAAAATAAAGCCTGGGGCTACTTGAGAATATTACGAGACAAAATAACTATATTACAAAAAAAATGCCTCGTAGCGGTTTCTCGATACTCACAAAACATATATTACAACGAAATGCCCCATGGCTTTATCACATCAACTCCTATATACACTCGTTACACAAAATGCACCATGACTATTACCATATATAACCAAACAAATGTGCATATACAATACTACGATGGAAAATTTCAACAATGAATCAAGATAAAGGTAACTGTGAATTAAAAAAATATATTACAACGATTTCACAAAACAAAATCTTACAAAAGACGCTTGATTCTATGATTTAAACTTAAGATACTTGGCTTTATGAACCAAAACTAAGTACATTGCTTTCATGAATCGAGAACTACTATAAGTGAAAATAATCCCTTTTATGTGAGATAATAATCAAAAGTACTTATCTTTGTTTTAAAAGTCCTGGTGAGAGAAATTCCTAAGTGCGCTCCTGTTCTGGGATGGATATGGATTTAAATGTTATGTAGGCTGATGTTTGGTACCTCCATTTTGTTGACTTGGAATGATTTGCTTAATAGTAAAATCTTAAAGATGCGCTATATCGAGAAATTCCGTAATAAAGAGAAACGTAGTATCGTAGAATTCAATTACTAATTATTAAGAAAAGCTGAACATAGGTAATTGTTCACGAAGCAAAGGTGTAATATTGAGATCACTTCGACGTTAAAATGAAATTTGTAATTGTATAGAAAAAAAAAACCTAAAACAATATTTTTATACGTTAGATGATATTTAACGATATATAATTATTTAACTATTACCTTATACGTCTATAAGGTTCCTTCCTACTTTAATATCCCCGTTAGGGTCTTACAACATTTCTGTTACGTCCACCTCGAAGGACAGCTCGAGTGAAAGAGAAGGAATTTAGTCTAACGCGGCGTATTGTGAAATAGGTCCCGGACCGACAGTAACGTGGCTCCGCCCAAAAAATAGTTCTCTGATCTTAATGAAATATTAAATTAGCTATTGTTACTGATAGTTCTACGTTTCATGTGACTATCCGACTTTATTATAAATACTCGACTGACTTCATTTTTCAGTTAGTTTGATTTATTTATTTAATTTAATTTGAATATTATCGAGGTGCGCCTTTCAACACACCGATGCGTAAGCATAAACTACTGACAACTTCTCATCTGTCTAGGAAAGTTCGATATAGTACCAGAGCATAGGAGAATAAAATGTTTGATTATTAAAATTTTTCTAATAAATGTTAGAAAATGTAACGAAGGATGCTTTTGCGCATTCCGCACGTTACACATTTTAGGATTTTAGTTTGATAGCATAACCAGAAGTCAGGTTATAGGAAGAATGCAAAGATTTCATTAATATTTTCACGCAGTTTTTCTTTTAGTTTTCATAGATAATTTTTTCTGCTGTTTTCAAAATCTTATAAAGAATATGTTTCATATCATTTATATATTCTAATGAATACTGTTTACAGAATCAAAAATATCTCTTTTAATTATCAAAATAATGGCCTCGGAAGCTGTAAGTGGGACACCCTGTACAGTAGCATAATTTTTTAATCGCACTAAAGATTAATTACTGTTTCTGATATTACTATTTTACATAATGACAAATAATCAAATTGAGGAACTATGAGAATATGTTTTATAAAATTACAGTTTTATTTAAAGTAATAAGTAATCAATGTTTTTTTAGTTTTCGCAACTACCAATGCAAATACCCCCGTTGTGCATGGAAGGGAAGAAGAGTCGATATTGAGAGTCATTATCTTAGTTGCCACAAACATTCGGTACTTGTAGGGCCCGAAGATCAGTGTTTTTGGAGGCATACCAAATATGAAGTTTATGTACGTATGAAGATTACTGCAAATAAATTATTTTATATAAGTATATTTTTTATTAATCTTATGAAACTAGTAAAATACATAAATATTAAAATAACACGAATGAATTTCAACGTCTAAAGTTTTGTTCAAGAATTTCAGCCATCAACTACTTTTGTAAGGAAATTACTCACGAAAGTTTTTATTACTTATTTTTACTTCTTACTTATTTGGATACCTACCCAAAAAATAACTGAATTCTAAATTACTGAATTCTGGCCCATCGTGATGGGCCATTGTGTAGAGGGGCCTTTGGAGCCTCTTTTCTGGCAATATTTAAAGAATATCAGTAAAAAAAAGTCAGTTCTGAGCTATTTTCCTACACTCCCTATGTTGGCCATGTGATGACTAGACAATTGATATGTGATGTACCTACTCATTTTACTTTTTTTTCTAGCTTATGCTTGCCCATAAAGAACTTTTTTATGTGCATACGTGTGTCGTTAAAAGTTGCATGTACTGGGTGGTTCAATACATTGGAAAATCTGAAGATGTGATTCAATATTGTTTTCAGGTCAGTGTTGGTTATAGTTTTATTAACATTATATTATACCTACTTGATTTTTACAAATAGGTGTACTATAATCGGATTTCTTTTTTGAATAGTCGTATAAAAAACATTTTTTTGATGAAATCCGTGTCATAACATATTGAACTCAAATATTAAACTATTAGGCCAGTCATTAAAGCAAAAAAACCAGACAAAATTACAAAACTCTCCATACTATGATAGAAGCTAAGTAACATATAAATATAAACAAATCTAGATTTGCAACCTTTTTTGAGGCCCGGAACATTGTAAAAAATTGACTTTTAAACAATTGTCAATAACTATTTAGACAAAATTGCAAATGTTGTGCAAACTTGGAAATCAAGTGAAAAGGTTATTGCAAATGTTATCTCACTTTGCAACCTGATCGTGTAAACGGAATATTATTTTTTTAATTATTTTTAACCCGTTATTTAGGATTTCTACTGCGAAAAAAATTGCAAAAGTTTTGCAAATCTGACAGACCGTGTAGATTGGCCTACCGAGACTGTGTGTGAATTTGCATAAAATTAAAACTGCAACCATTTTTTTTTAATTTGCAAAAAACGGCGGTCAAAAAAATGCAAAAGTATTAAAATCGGGTTGAAAATGTTTGTTACTCTATTGCACGACCTTATGCACATTTGCAACCTTTTGTTCATAACGGAACATTGTTAAATTTATAATTATTTGCCTCATTCACATTTGCACTATTCAAAATAATTGCAAAAAAGGTGCAAATTTGCAATAACACTTGTACGATATTATAAGACAGTTTTGTAAAATTGGAACCTCGGCAATAGACCGGAAGTGCCTTTTTCTTATATCATCAATTGGTGACAAAAAAAACAATAGAAAAGGATTAATCCTTTTCTATTGTTTAATTTTAATTACATTTTTATTTTGATAAATTATAACTGTTATCTTTCATTTTCTTTTTTTAAATATTTTATTTAATTTTTTTTTTTTATTTTTCAATGTTAGTTTTCAGTTTTTATCTGCCAATTTCAGTTTTTAGTTTTTTGTTTGGAGGTTTTACTTTTTATTATTCAATTTCCTTTTTACTTTTTATTTTTCAATTTCAGTTTTTATTTTTTATTTTAATAGGACTTCCGGTCTATTGCCGAGGTTGCAATTTTACAAAACTATCTTATAATCTCGTACTAGTGTTATTGCAAATTTGCACCTTTTTACAATTATTTTGAAAAGTGCAAATGTGAATGAGGCAAATAATTATAAATTTAACAATGTTCCGTTATGAACAAAAGGTTGCAAATGTGCATACGGTCGTGCAATAGAGTAACAAACATTTGCAACCCGATTTTAAGACTTTTGCAGTTTTTCGACCGCCATTTTTTTGCAAATTTAAAAAAAAATCGTTGCATTTGTACTTCCGGTTGTTTTTTTATATGCAAATTCACACACAGCCTCGGTAGGCCGAACTACACGGTCTGTCAGATTTGCAAAACCTTTGCAATTTTTTCGCAGTAGAAATCCTAAATAACGGGTTAAAAATAATAATAAAAAAAATATTCCGTTTATACGATCAGGTTGCAAAGTGAGATTAACATTTCCAATAACTTTTTCAATTGATTTCCAAGTTTGCACAACTTTTGCAATTTTGTCTAAACAGTTATTGACAATTTTTAACAATATTTCGGGCCCCAAAAAAGGTAGCAAATCTAGATTTATTTATGTTTATATGTTACTTAGCTTCTATCATAGTATGGAGAGTTTTGTAATTTTGTTTGGGTAAACCCCTTTTTTATTCCCCAATGACTGTTCTATATGTGTATGTATGCAAACCGTTTATTGCAAACACGATAACACCTATTAGACATTTTATTTCATTTGGAACATATGTAATCTAGCATGGCAGAATACTATTAAAATTGGGCATATCTGCCATAAAGGGTGATTGTCAGAGTCTCGTAAACTGTTATGTTTTGTGTAAAATATGTTTAATCATAGTTTTAGAGCAAAATGTTACTAATAATAATAGACAGGATGTCCCCGGATTGGGTACTGCACTCTTTTGATTTTGTGAGGGAAAGTAATTCTTTATGGCTAAATTATAAACTATACAGCGTATATTCTGAAAGTTTTAAAATAAGACATCGACCTAATAGACCAGTGACTTTAATTTATAAAAGTGTTATTGCTCTTAGCACGCCGATTTTTTTGTAAAAATAGTGAAAAAAAAATAGCCTTATTACGGGAAAAATAGTCTTGATGTAATTCACGCGCCGCTATATTTGTTACTGCAAAATTACAGCAAAATTCATAATTGTTTATAAGCCTCTTTCTTTATAACTTCCGTTCTAATCGTCCGATTGTAACGTTTTTAGTTTCATGAATACTTTACCCCACTTACCAAGGTTCAACCCAGAGCATGAGACTATTTCGTGGGCGTAGATACGTACTTGACCAACTGGCAGACCTGTTACATTCTGTTACCTCTGGACTTATTTACTTGAAACTGCTTAACTTGATCCAAGCCAGTATTTTTTCAAAATCAGATTACACCCCATACTTAATAAAAAAACATATTTAACAAGAACAGTGTATATTAAAAATTAACTGTTTACAAAGTGTCCACAGATAAACAAAATTATTTACGTTTAAGTATGGTTAACTAGTATAATAACTTACATCAAGCCTGATTTCTACGTGGATGTTAATTTGGCGACATGAAAGAGAATTAAACACCTGACTCTTAAGGTAAAACATTAACATAACATTCAAAATTAAATTCAATTGATTTTGCCAAGATAAGTTCATGAATATCTGAGTAGAGCCATGATACCCCGTGTATATTGAGCCGCTGAATCCTATATTTCCATCAGAGTTGCTCCATCATGTTAGGATTTTTCCCTAATCTCAAAAAATTGTTAAAAATCGGTGAAAATCTTAATTAGGGATTAAAGAAAACATGATGGAACAAAAACCCTAGTTTGAGAATTCGTTGCTGGATCGCCCGCCGAACGGCCAAATGCAGTCGTTAGTCGTTCAGTCATCTATTATAGCTTAAGAACCAGTGTGCAAAATCGACTATTTTGAATTCCTGCTGACAATGGTGTATACTGAGGAATATATTATACTAATCATCGTAGGTAGGGGGTCACAAGCCCCCAAAGTGGGTTGATTTTGGGCCAGGGGCCATAGAATAATAAAGATTATTGTACCGAATGAATACCTGCTAACAACTGTGGTATACGATAGTCTGTATAATTCTCGTCGAGTCGATACAGAAAAAGTTACAATTTTTTGCTGGTACAGGAAAAACCGCGGAAAATTTAAAAATTGAACATGTTCCAACCGAATGAACACCACTTCTACTTTGAGGCAAAACATTTGTTATAACTATTTGAGACCATGTACAAAAAGTTACAATTTTCTCATGGTCCAAAAAAGAGTTACAAGGCCATTTTAGACTCTGAATTAAACAAAAATTGATAATTTCACAAAGCAAAGCGATGGAGAACGCTAAAAATTGACATTTGCCTTCGGGATATCATAAGAAATGACATACAAAGAAATTACATCCTTCTGCCTCCCCTACACGCCTCCAGGGGGCCCATAAATACCGGTTCAAAAATGACTATTTCTAAACCCGTATTTATGGGCCCCCTGAAGGCGTGTGGGGGAGGCAGAAAGGTGTAATTTTTGTGTATGTCATTTCTTATGATATCCCGAAGGCATATGCCAACTTTTAGCGTTTTCCGTCGAGAACTTTCCATTTTATAGGTGCTTTATGAAATTTTCAATTTTTGTTTAATTCTGAGTCTAAAATGGCATTGTAACTTTTTTTGGGCCATGGGAAAATTGTAACTTTTTGTACATGGTCTCAAATAGTTATAACAAATGTTTTGCCGCAAAGTAGAAGTGATATTCATTCGGTTAGACCTTGACCAATTTTTACATTTGTCGCGCTTCTTCCTGTACCAGCAAAAAATTTAACTTTTTACTTCCCTCGCATACCGAAGGGAAGTATTGTATTCGAGAAAAAATCACCCTCCGAGATTTTTTCGGATTTTGACGTTTCAGATCACGTAGATTACGAAAATATAGGTTTTTCAATTCCGTCTGTCTGTCTGTCTGTCTGTCTGTTGGTGCATTAACTAAAAAACTACTTGACGGAGAGCAGTCAAATTTGGTAGGTAGTTGACGCTACTGTCAGCGAAGAAATTGTCAAACTTTCACTGGAAAATATACAGGGTGGACCATCTAAGGGGAGTAAATAATGAAAAAAAAAATTGTTTGCTCTAATTTAAAATTTCCACGTTTCATGACACGCTAAACTTATTTCAGAAAAAAAAAATTGAAAATATTTTTCACCAACATTTTTGAAAAATTTGTTACCACTAAAATAGACAAAAAATGTTTTTTCTTTGTTCAAATTTAAAATTTCCACGTTTCGTCGTGGCATTCTAAACCTATTTAAAAAAAAAAATTTTGAATTTTTTTTTTAACATTTTTGAAAAAAATTTTACTACTAAAATAGGTGGAAAAGTTTTATTGAAAAATGCACAGGGTGGTCATCCCAAGAAATAATTCAACCATGGTAAAGGTATTTAGGCAATCCTTCCATATTTGGCACCTGTTGTTTAGTACTGAATTTTTGCTGTCAGATGACTACTCTGTACATTTTTTTGATCAAAAGTTATCAGGTTTTTTTTTCTAATAATAGTGATAATTAACTATATTCCGATTATTATTCTCAATGTCATTTCGTAATAAATAATTTTTTAAAGTGACCGCCATGCACAAATAAAGAGGGAAGTTCTGTGTAAACACCTTTACCGATTTTTTTTTCAGAATTATACAGACTATCGTATACTACAGTTGTTAACAGGTATTCATTCGGTTCAAAAATCTTTATTATTCCATGGCCTCTGGCCCAAAATCAAACCACTTTGGGGACTTGTGACCCCCTACCTACGGTGATTAGTATAATATATTCCTCGTATACCACCATTGCTAGCAGGTATTTGCACACTGGCTCCTAAGCTATTATTGCATCCTTCGCTCCTCACTGTGACATATTCATGCCTTGACTGGGCGACTCCACCTGACCGCCCAACGGACGACCATACCGCGTGCCAGAATGAACCTCGGATATTTTTATATACCGCCGGACTGACTGCATACGCTAGATTGAACATACAAAATGCTTGTTGCCTGCAGCGGGAGCCACATGACGCATGGGGTAGGCATATAGGATGGGAAGTGTAGGTGTTTGTGAGATGCATCTTTTAAGTTTCCATGCTTCTTTTTAGTTTCCATCTGTCATCATCGGATGGGAAGTGTACGTGTTTGTGAGATGCTTCCTTTTAGTTTCCATGCTTCTTTTAAGTTTCCATCTATCATCATCTTATTATTCTTCTTCTTCTAAGTTTTTTGTTTCTTCTGTTTCTGAATCTAGCAGTGTGCATCTCCTCACGCCCGCTTGCGTCCAAATATGGTTTCATGTTTCCCAAAAATCTGTGTTTTCATTTCAACATCCTGCATCCGTGCGTCCATTTCATTTGGCTGCCAAGACATAGCTCCCCGCAAGGAGCTTTATTTATTAATCGTTCTACAGGTAAACATCCATTTACGGTGGAAGTGCAAGGAGGAGCCCCTAGAAAACATTTGAGATATCCTGTATACCGATCTGCCAAATTAAAGCAAAATAAAAAGAAAAAAGTAACATCAGCAAAAAATAAGAGATCTAGGAGAACATTTGGGACGCTCTGCATATTAAGCAGACGTCGACGGATTTGACGTGAGTGGTATCCCTGTATTCGTAAATAAGCCCAATATATGGATCGTATGACAAAAATTAATAAACCAATAAATAGAACTTAAATATAAAAACTTATCTTTTCATCCTTTTCTTATGTTACTATTTCCATTCATTAGAAACCTGCCCATTTCTCTTCACTGATGGTGCACAGCGTGTACTACATTGCCAGATGTTTTCTGCATCGGAATGAAACACTTGAAAGGGGTGCTCGGTCGTCTTGGCATAGGTATAGACTTTATTTGATACTATTAAAAAACACTGTACGCGTAATTATTAATTCTGTATGAGCTTTGTTTTTCTGTTATGGCGTTTCACTTCGCGCAGAATTACTTGATGTACCGGTGGCTTAAATTTTATCGTGTTTAACGTGGTTTTTACCGCGTTTTTAGCGCTTTTTATTGGGAATGTCCTACAGCACGTCTATACACGAGACTAGCCAACCCTCAACCAACCCTAATTTGAGAATTCGTTTGTTTAGATAAAAACCGTTTGTTCGAGCAATTTATGTAAAGTAAAATATGTAGAAAATTTAAAATTATTTATATAATGTTTTTTAAACTGAACCTCTTTTTAAAAAGCGGTCACTAAAAATTATGAAGTAAAATTTCATCGTCGTCCCTCCGATTAAAGAACGGGTTAAGTTACTTGATCGGAGGTCGTTCCGCTATTTGAACCTTGTCATTTAATAATATAAAGTCTATTTTGACATCGCGTAGCTCCAGATCTCGTTGTAATACATACGTGTACAAAATTTCAAGTAAATATCTTAAACCGTTCCAGAGATAACGTGCTCACAAAAAGAGTTACAGGCAGACAGACCGACAGACAGACAAACCGATCGTCAAACAGTCAGAAATTTTGTGCGCTCAAACCTAAAATCTCGACGTTTCATGATATTCTAAACCAATTTCAATAAAAAAAATCGAATTTTTTTACAATTATTTTAGTACTTCCACTCTACTAAGTGGATGTGTAAGTAATTAATGTGATACTAATTGTAAAGTATTGTTTATGTAATTTTAGGTAACCATATCTAGTGACCAATTCCAAAACAGAAAGTTTACCATCAGCGAGAATTGCCAGGATGACATAAAAGATGAGATCTCGGAAATAGTAGATTCAGGATATGCAGCTGGAGTGCCTGTATCAATTTTAGACACTTACAAAAACGAAACTGGATACGTTTGGTACAGCATATCTATTAAAAAGATATAACATAGTTTCTTTAGCCAGTTTATTTATTTTGACAATTTTATTTATCACTTGTTTTTTTTCAAACGCTTCACCGGAATACGAAGATATACGTTAAGACACATTTTGTTTTTTATATATTTGTGGAGTGGAGTTTAAAGGTACCGCTATTCGTTTTAACAAAATTACGAAAAATACTCTAAATTATTTTTTTTAGTGTATTTAGTGTACTACTTATTTGGACAATTTTTGTATGGGATGTTATTATTAGAAATATTAGAAATATTCATGATTTTCTTCGGACTGAAGCAATGCAATTTAGTATGTTTTATAAGTTCTTAAATTTACAATTGGAATTCTAGATAGTTTAAAGGACCGGAAAATCAAATTTTTGAGATTGTATAAATGGGAAAAGGTCATTATGATTGGAAAAGTATCAAAGAAAATTATAAATAGTAATTTTCAAGTAAACCCATTAAATTTGTTATTTGCTTTAATCGAGAAAAAATATCAGTTTCAGATTTGTAACTGACAAAGTTGTTTTAAATAAGCATATTAAAAATATTTTCTAATCATTGAACGAAGACAAACTAAGTTAATTTTCCCGACTTCCCGGTAAATATTTTTGATAATAAAACGTATATGAAACTGCAACAGTCTTTTTTCTCGATAATATTCTTCATAGCTTATATAAACCTAAACTGAGGTTTTGTCTCGGTTAAAACATACTTTCGATGAGTTTACTTAAATTAATGTTTATGGCTAAAATTACAATTTTTTAAATAATTTTTTCGATCAAGCATCTTTTCTGAAAAATCTGAGCTAAAAATGATGACGCAAACTCAAAAAAATAAATTTTCTATAATTGGAAAATTGAATGTTTAAGGACTCTAAACCTAACTTAAACATTGTGATAAAAAGATGTTTGTTTCAGCGTATATTTTCTTAATTCGGTGAAGCGTTTGGAAAAACATAACTTCGTTTTTTTGGATAACCCTAATGGACTTGTAGCTATATATAATAATTGCAGATATTCTTCTAATTTTATTACATGTTACCGTTTCAATTATGATTAAAAATTAAAACTGTTCATATGTTTTTAACGCTTGATAATAAGCAAACTGTAGATTTTCTTCTAATTTTATTGTATATTTGTCTACTATTTTATTTATACAAAAATTGAAATTATTCATTGTCCTTATTTTAATAAAATGAAATTTCTCTACTCTACTATTTATTACCAACTGTATTATTACGGTGGGAAAGGCTCGCCCAGATCCTCCACCATTTCGCATCGTTTCTCCTCAGTGCCGGTTTTCGCACCACCAGCGCCCTGGGCCATGGTACAAATATATTAAGGTGGAGAGCCGCCTGTATAGATTTACTATGAATAAGATACATGAGAATCTTTATGTGAGTGAGCAAGTACTACCACAGACATACATGGAGCCACTTTTCATTTTTGCAAATTTTTCCTGCGTCATGGAATTCTGACGTCACTTTCGGTCACGATTTTTTGTGTCTTCGAATACATGAATAAAACTTAATTCAAAATGTAGGTTTTGAGGTATACAATGAGATTGTAGTGGGGTGCCCGGCTTAATTTGCCCGCAACCCTGAGACACCCTCGATTAAAGTATTTTTTTTTGTATTTTCTTAAGTCATCGAATACATGAATTATTTTTTTTAAGTTAAAAAAATAGCATGCCTCTTCTTATTTGCCTGCATCCTCCCATTTTGACGTCACTTCTTGTAAAATTCCATGACGCGGGCAAAATTTGCTTATATGAAAAGTGGCTCCCCATATAGCATTTTTGCATTCAGAGCATGTGCTCGGAATGTACTTTATGTACCATGGAACTAAGAATGAATATTCGTTTTGTATGTCATGTATATAATCAGAATGTCAGAGAGACGTACAGATGACCGCCTCTCAACATCCGAATAAGATTCCCACAACATACCCATGAACCAAAATGCTACTTGATATGAACCAAAAAGGTATATTGAAATATTGCTAGATACAGGAGGTATATAGGAGGAAGGTCCATGCTACATTCATAATGTACACTGCACGTTCACGGTATATGCGTACTACCTTCGTAGGCATTAAGCCGTAGGTAGCTGGGTTGTACACGTGGATCACAAATCCTCTATGCATGTATATTGTAGGAATGACCATTATGTATCAATGGCAGCTATAAATACTTCACTCATGCCATGTATCTTTTTCAGAGTTTAATTACTACAATAATTTATTACTTACTGTAATCATAGATGAGTCACTGCTTCATTCTGAGTATGTTCAGGATGAAGCAGCGGCTCATTTATGATTACAATAAATAATAAATTATTATAATAATTAAACTCTGAAGAGAATACATGGTATGAGTGAAATACTTGCATATAATAAATCCAGTATCTAATTTTAGTATTTAATTATTACAGTCAATTATTACTCATTCTAATTTTCCACATTACACATTCCTCGTGAAGAACATTATGTAAGTAAATGTGGAATGTATGCACAGAAAATTTGTTTTTACCATTAGTTTTCAACTAAAGTCAAACATGGTTTATTGATCAAATTTTGTTTGAATAGAGCACACAAATGCTGAATTTGTTATAATAGTACTTTACAAAGGCCTAAGAACATCATATGTAAAAAAATAGTTTTACGTTTATATAAGATCTTTTCAAAATCATTTTAAAATGCATCAAACATTTATCACTGAAAATTTCAGGTTTAAAAATCATATTTAACACACTATTTCTTATGATCATATTCCGTTACCTTAAAGTTTTATCTAATTCAAATCGTGTTTTAAATTGTCCAGAGAAATACATGTTTTTATTCTATTAACTGCTAATTATTGTTGTAACAATTATGCATCTTGTTGTTCTACTTTAAATATATTTTTATTTTTTGTTATAGTAGACACAATCGTTACAATGACTCTACGAGTGACACACAAGACGAGGTTTAACTGGCAGGAATAACTTCTTCCGTCTTTATTATAGTTTCATCCGTCGAGCCACTATAACGATTGCGTCTACTATACAAAAATGAATTGCAATAATAAAAAACAATTGTGTCAAGAATTTAAATTGATATTTTGTTAACAACAAATTGTTCTTTGCTACTTATGAACTGTCATATTTTGCTATAACCAACGTTTTGTCAGTAAATAAAAAATAGTAAAAATTGGAGGGCTTACATTTTCTAAACCAGTGTCTAGATGTTGCCGATACTGATATTTGTAATTGCGAAACTCCACTTGGCATTCTCAACACATGCTCTGTGATTACTCCTATTAGCTGAATACTTTCTTTTGGCGTTTCCAATTTTTCGAACAAGGTATTTTCTTCCTGTCTAGAGGAGGTGCGGATACACATGCAAGCTCCAACTATAAAAGGAACAACGAGAGTAAGTATATCTGAATATTTGTTTCACTTTAAAAACTGGCCATAATAAAGTTGAAAAATATAACATCTTACAAAGATCTTACAGAAAAAAATTAAAATAATCAAAAATAAATTAAACAATTTGATATTATCATTAATTTACAAAACATAGGTATTTTTTTGGAATTCGGAAATATTTGTACTTGTGATTTTAAATATCTACCAGAGTTATTAGAAGAACAACATATTTTCTTTCAACTTCTAGTAACAGCAAAATTTATTTCACTTTGGGAAGTCGACGCCTTGCAATATGTTCTTCGATATCACTATCTTCATCTGATTTTTGGGAGGAATAATTTGTCTTTTGTACATAGTCCTTTGATTCGTTTTTGTTCACTCTGTATATCCGATGTGAGATCTGCTCTTTTCAATTTAACTGCAGCTTATAATCTTCTATAATAGGTATAAAGCAAATTAGTACAAATGTGGCAATCAAGACCAATGGTTGTGATTTACATAAATAAAAGCTCCTTAATATTGAAAAAGATCGAACCTACCTTCTTGAAAATAAGATTTATAAAGTGTCCACGCTTCATCTGGGATCTCTCTTGTTTTTCAATGATTTATCAAATTGTTTCCATTTGAATGGTGACCACCAAACTTCCTTTTCGAGGAATGAGTCATTTCGAATTAAACCACCTCCCTTTTCTCCCAAAAATCGATGCCTACAAACGTCATTATTATATATAACTAATATAGTATTTTCAGTATTACAATAAAAGTACAAAGGGATAGGTAAGTACATTCAACTTTAGTGTCTAAACATAAACTAAAATATTTGCAAATGACAATAAAGGGGACCTTAAACTATGTGGTAGTTGTATTATTGTATATAATTGTAAAATACTTACTAATAATTATAGGCAAACAGGCAAACAAAACACAAACCATAAACAAATTGAAATCGACATTTGACAGCAGCAGCAGTAGCGGAATGAGCATATTGAGTATGCGCACTAACCTAGGGACCGTGCCGCGCGATCACAAGTCTAGTTTGACTTCAAAATTTAAATCATATTTCACATCTACAATATTACGATTTAAACAACGATTTAAAATTTATAAAATGGATGGTTATTCCCAACTGGACAGGGAATGATTATAAATGTACTTAAATCAAATCTGGATAGAGAAACATTTACTTATTTTTATAAGGTTGAGGTAGATACTATATAAAAGTAGCAATAGGTAGTCTCATCAGTTGTGATGCAGTTTTATTTTTATTAGTTCAAAAATCTAACCAATCACCGTTCGCATAAAAAATGCGATCCAAATATTTCTACAAAAAGTACACCTGTATGATACAGATAAAATCATCGACGAACATTTATACGATGTACATGAACACATATACGAAGAACGTTCCCTGACATGTATACATAGTACATGTGACTATGAACATAAACTTTTGTGTATGTTCGATACATATCGTATGTATATTCATATTGTATATGAAAATATTATTTATATGAGAATGTTGGAACATACATGGCTAGTACAGAATGCAATTAAAACATTGGGAATGTAAAATGTGCATTCGTGTAATAATAAATGCTATCTGGGTCCTTGTGTTGTAGGTCTGTGGTAGTACTTACTCACTCATACAAAGTTTTTCATGTATCTTATTCATAGGAAATTCATTCAGCCGGCTCCCTACCTATATGCAAAGTATGCTGTTGCGTAGCTTTTGCAGTAACCAATCATATGCTCTGGACCCAACGGTAACCATGTTGATAATCGAACCAACCGCGTTTCGTGCGCATATTTCAAACAACATACTGTATTCTTCTGTACAATACGAGCTTATTCCACATGCCATTTAAAAACACATGCTTCATTTTGGAAATAATGTTAAAATTATTCATTTGGAAAATTTTAAGAATGGTTTTGAATAATAATATAATAATAATAATAACAATAATAATAATAATAATAAATAAGCAGGAGAGGCTAACCGCCATCCACCCAGCCTTTGGTGAGTAGCGCCACCACTTACTCCAGCTAGGGGTGTAAAATCGAACCGGCAGCCCTAGCGCACCCGGGAGGGGAAAGCTCTTCCCCTCTGGTGTCGGTCGTGGGCCTGCTGGGCTAACCACCCACAAGCCCAATACCCGGTTCCTACTGGCCGAGGACAGGGCCCCCACAATCGACCCCGCTCGGATAGGGGTCAAGGGCAAGGTGGTGGGGCCCAACAAGATCGACAGCCATTTGTTGACGACCGCGACGATCAAGGACGCTTTGAGTGGACAGATGAACTGAGAGACGACCTGATGCAGTGCCACGAAAGCAGTGAGCCCACACGAAGGGGATACATGGGGCGAATGCATGTGCTGTGGTGTGCAAGGCACCCAGAGCACAACGCCTTCACGCCACAAAACCTGCGTGATTATGTATCCCACCTTCGTCGCAGGGGTTATGTAAGAACTGCTCCTCGGCCGATGAATGAGGTGGCCGAAGGGCGACCGAATGAACTGGTTGAGGAAGCGGTCCCTGCTGTTCCACCAACACCAGAAGCTCTCAGTACCAGAAGGGGGTTGCACAACAAGGAACCCCCTGGGCCGCAAGATCTGGCCAGAGTGGATGCAGAACTTCGTGCAACGCTACCAGAAGAGGCTGACATCTGGCACATTAATTGTGCCGTGTATGCCGCCGCTCAACGCTCGTCTCAGGTGGAGAGGCGGAACACTGTCTCTCCACAGGAAAGAGCGGGACGGCGCATACAGAAGATGGAAGCCAAGATCCGGTCGGCGAGGCAACACGCATCCCGTATCCAGTGTGTGATGGACTATATGGCAGCCAATAGGCCTTTTACGCCTAAAGTACGGCGAGTAGCTGCCAACTTAAGACGCGTCCATCACACCCTCAATGGGACAGTGCTGCAAACCACCAAACAGCACTGCCTCGATAGGATACGAATGCTAGTGACTTGTAAGAAGTCACTAGTGAGGCGGGCGAGGGGGCTGGCGGAAAATCAACTTTTTCGCAAAAAGCCCTCGCGCCTTTTCGAACCGCCTCAGCGTGTTGCTGAGAATCCGCCGACTGCAGACCAGGTGGAAAACTTCTGGAAAACGTTGTACGAAGAGAAGCTTTCACTAATTAGAGATTCTCCAGCCCTCGCACACTTTGAAACCTTTTGCCAAAGGTTTCGACAACCACAAGAGGTGTGCCAACCAATAACCCCAGAAGAGGTTCGAAGAGCTCTTGAAGGCTCTAAGAACTTTGCTGCTCCAGGTCCCGACGGGATTAATAACTTTTGATGGAAAAAACTACCGAGTACCCACCACCATTTGGCCAGAAATTTTAATGCCTGGCTAAGTGGGGAGCAGTAAATTCCTTCTTGGGTTGTTGAGGGGCGGACAGTGCTAATCCCGAAGAACGGAGATTTGTCTGACCCAAAGAATTACCGGCCGATAACCTGCTTAAACGCATGCTACAAGGTGTTCACACACATTTTGTACATGCGGGTGCTCCACGCAGTTGAACCGGTATACGAACGGATATATGAGCAACGAGGGTCGAAGAGAGGTATCGCTGGCTGCAAGGAGAATCTGCTGATTGACAGGTGTGTCACGCAGGACTCCATGCAGTATAAGCGGAATCTTTCGATGGCCTGGATCGATTACCGCAAGGCATTTGACATGTCATCTCATGAGCTAATTCTACACTTGCTCCAATGTCTTGCGGTCCCCGGTCCCGTAGTGAGGTGTATTGAAGAACTGATGCCGCTCTGGAGGACTCGCTTTACCATTACATCGGATAACAATCGAGTCCAGACAGAGCCGGTAACATTCAGAAGGGGAGTATTTCAGGGAGACTCCCTCGGCCCCCTTCTGTTTTGCATCTCACTGCTGCCATTATCCGTTTCGCTCCGGAAAACCCGTGGTTACAACTGCGGTACCCCCGGCGACAGGAGGCATAAGGTCACCCATCTGTTTTATATGGATGACCTTAAACTTTATGCCTCCGGAGAAAGGGACCTACACCAGTCCCTCAGGGTGGTACAGGAGTACACGCAGGCTGTCGGTATGGAGTTCGGGTTAGACAAATGTGCACTGGTCCATCTTAAGAGAGGACGATGCGGAGACTACGGAGAGGACGCGCAGCTCGTAGATGGAAGCATCCTACATCATCTAGATGCCGGAGAGTCGTACACTTACTTAGGTGTCGAGCAACACTCTACCCAAGAAGTAAGTGTAGTGAAAAACGCTCTCCGCGGCAAGTATCAGCACCGACTCCGACAGATCTGGTCTTCAGAACTGTCGGGGAAGAACAAGGTGTCTGCAACCAACATGCTTGCCGTTCCGATCCTTCTCTACTCCTTTGGAATAGTGAAGTGGACTCGAGAGGAGTTGCGTCAACTCGATGTAGGAACCCGCAAGAAGATGTATCTCAATAGGAGTTTACATCCCAAATCGTCCGTTCCACGGCTATACCTCCCGCGACATCGGGGAGGGCGTGGACTCTTAAGTTTGGAGAGTCTCCACAACAGGATGGTTCTGGATGGAGCCTGTAAGATCATCAGGAGTTCGGATCCCCTCCTCTGCATGGTCCGGGATCATGAAAATGCAGGGGTAGGAGCCTTTCTGTTTAAGGCAGCACAGAGAGCCGCTGATGAACTTGGTCTCTCCTTCGACGTCGAGCGGGTAAATCGCGACTCTATCACCGAGTTGGAACCTGCTCGGCGAAAAGCCCGAATTAAAGCTGCAGAACACAACATCTTTCTGCAGCTGCACATGGATAAGCCAATGCACGGAGTCTTCTATAAAAATATAGAAAACCTTGGCTTATCCGAAAGGCTGACCTTTGCCTTTTTAAGGTCAGCCGGGCTGAAGTCTGAGACCGAGGGATTCATAATGGCTTGCCAGGATGGTGTATTCAACACTCTGGTCTATCGAAGTCGTGTTATGGGTATAGAGGTCCCGGATGTCAGATGCAGGGCCTGCCGCAGGGCGCCAGAGACTGTAATGCACTTGCTGTCGGCTTGCCCGACATACGCAGTCTCGGCCTATATCCAAAGACACGATGGAGCATTACGAGTGCTTTATTACCATTTAAGGCACTCGTATGAGATAGACGAGACACCAGTGCTGCCTTATGCTCCGGGGGATATCGAGTCCGTTGTGGGGAATGAGAAGTGTCTAATTTATTGGAACTACTCGTTTCCCACCGTCAGACAAATACAAGCCAACAAGCCTGACGTAGTACTCCTCGATCACCAACTCAAGACAATGTTTGTTGTGGAGTTCTCGGCTCCCGCGGAAAACAACATTGTCTTGAAGGAGGAGGAAAAACGGACAAAATATCGAAACTTGCTCTTCGAACTCCGCAGACGGGACTTTATCCGGACCATAATGTTAAGTTGGTGGTACTGATCATAGGAGCTCTAGGTGGAACGAGGCACACACTGCTTTCGGAACTGAAGATCATACCGGCATGCCGAAACTCGGCAGAGATCTTAGCCGGTAGGATGCAGAAGGCCGTCATCCTCGGTTCGCTACGTCTACTCAGGGCACACGATTCCCGGACCCAGTAGTCACTTACCCCACGGTGTGGGGAGTGGCTGCCGGTACTACCAGCTCCCCTCGGTGAGAATCGGAGCCACAGAGAAGGGTGACTGGTTTTTAACAAAAAAAAAAAAAAAAAAATAATAATAATATAATAATACGCGGAAAAGGTAGATAAATATAATGACCTGAAGAGGGAGATAGCACAGATGTGGAACATGCGCACCGTTAAGATCATCCCAGTAATCTTATCAACCATGGGACTGATACCCAAAAAATTGAAAGAGTCCCTCTGTGAAATTGGAATACCGGAGTATATATATCGGAACATGCAGAAATCTGTTATACTTGATGCGACGCACATCGTGAGGTCATTCTTGGAAACATAGGCAGCAACAGCATCAATCTTGTTCACTCAACCGATTGTTGCTGACACACTGGAAAATATCCGTGACATTAAAAAAAAAATAACAATAATAACAATAATAATGATAATAATAATAATTGCTTTTGTTGATAAATATTGAAGCAGAACATATTTACAAAATGTAATAATTTAATAATACATCTATCAAAAGGCAGAGTTCGCTGATCCTCAGGGTATGAGGACCTATGCTCTTCCACTCAACCACAGATATAAGATATAAGATTTTACTTACATTACTACATTGATGTAGCAAATTTTCATTGTAATTTTAGTGTTTTTTTTTTACTAACGATGTAGTTATGGACATTCATTGTCAAAAATATGGTAAAAAGGTACTTCTTTGATGGAGTATATAGGTACATATTTTATTTCATATGATCTAGTTCTGCTACTTTAAAGAATTTATAGGTTAAGTTATCAATACTAAAGAAATTAACATGTATATAGTTCTAGTAAATATTTATCAAAGGGTTCATGAACGCTATGTGAGTTTTGAGTATGATTTTATGATCAATGTCAATTCTTTAATATTACGAATATATTTTTATACAAATTATGAACTATTTGTACAATGAAATTAACCTTTTTAGTTACAAATGCTATCGTCGTAGTAAATAACCAATATTTACGAAATATACATGCACCCAGGTAATATAACTTTTAATTATATTCCAGCAGACACCCTCTGAGGGAGAGAAGGTATACAGGAGAGTCACACCAGAAATCATATACTCGTTTTGTTTTATAATTTTATTCCATAACAAAATAAACACACACTGTACTTAATAAATAAAATAAGTATTATACTAAGACTTTTTACAACATATAGAGTATAATATAGACTATCTGGACAAGAGACGTAAGCGTCATTAATCAAATTTTACAGAATAAAATCTAAATACTCTTAAAGATTTAGATATCCTAGATTCAAATTTGTGTATCATACTGCATATAACTTCTCTTTGAAATTAAACGATATGCATAAATATGTTTAATTATTCTTACTTTGCTTTGTTCGTTATATCTTGGAGAATGATTTTTACCGTTGTGCATGAGGCAGCGGGACACGGATATTCGTTGGAAAATAGTTTTCAACATTTTTGAGATACTCTAAAGTTGCTTTAAAATCTGGCCTCTTAAAATGCATTGAACAAATGCGAGCTGTAAGAAAAACTTTTTTTATTTCTGATCAATTTTGTGTTAAATAACAAATACAAACTTTTATATCGTAAATAGGTAGGTACATCTTTTACTAATACATATTTTGTAATTACTTATAAGTAAATAAGCCCAATATATTCTATAATTATTGTTTTTATAATTAACATTTTTGAGATTATCATGTTTTACAGAACAAATTTCTAACTATTTTCTCGATATTCTTCATTTTTCTGAACCGTAAGAATTTTACATTTCTTTCAGTTTATTTTTGCAACTATATACTTATATACTGCACCCAACCATGTTAAGTTTATTATAAATAATCGTTTCTTTTAACCTCACAAATATCACACCACAGAGAAATCAAACACAAAAATGATATTACGCAGTTTGCAGTTTACCAACACAGCTACTTGTACCCCGGGTTGCAGGGGTACAATGTTGAGAGATAACATAATAAAAACTTGGAATATGTGTAATATCACAGCATATTATGATTCTCTGGCAATATACTGTGATATATCATTTCAATATGGTTCCCACTTGGTCAATGCGCTGAAAAGTCAAATTCTGGTAGCTCGGATGAGCATACCTTGTATATATTTGTACCATGCCCTGGGTAAAGATTAGAGAACCAAGAAAATAGGACAGTCAGACGGAGAAGACGAAATAGACGAAGACAGTTGTTAACTCCAATTTAAAGGAACACGACATCCAGCGGAAACGGTTTCGGGAATTGTCGGGTACGCATTAAATGAATTTTACCAAGCTTACTAAAAGATACGTTAGCTCATTAGAATCGACGTGCTACGTTACGTATAGACCTCGATGACAGCTGCGTGTGGCTGTTTTTTCCTCATTTTATAGAAAAAAGTTTCAATGTACAATTCTATCCTAACCAAATAGATACCTTACACATAAACCTAAAAATACTTCATGTGACATATATTACAAAGCAACCTGTTTTGTTAGTGATCCTGGGTACTGGCAGTCAGACGAGTCCGGTAGTTCTATCAGGACAGTGTTGTCCATTTTTCACTATTGGCCTCTCTTTCCAATGTTACTTTCTCCGTCTGATTGTCACATTGTGGCAATTGCGCGAGAACTCCAATTTAAATGTCGAGGTCAATGGCGCCATTGCTAAAAGATAAAAGGTTTTCCACCGGCTGTCCGATCTTGTTAATTCTCTAATCTTTGCCCTGGGCGAGATTTCTACAGCGCCCCCTATTTGCTAGTACGCCAGGGACGGATTAAAGAATTTGCCGCTCTTAGGTATAACTTCGAAAAGCGGGAGGTGGCATTCCTTACAATACAATATTTATCTCGATTAAAATTTCGGAGAGTGGGAGGATGACACTCGTTGTAACAACATTTTTATCTTACCTAAAAATTTCATAAAGCAGGTGGTTATATTCCTTGCGCTTGCCTTTTTCTCTCAGAAGCAATTTTCGAAGGAGTTAATCATTGTAGAAAATACAAATTACGATTTCGCTTTACGCCCCTACGTAATTGGAGTATAAGGTTATTCGGCATTGACTGGATCAGCAGACATAAATGGAGAGGCGCCCTCGGCGCCCCTTCATATCTGGCGCCCCGTTCTACCTTAACGCCGCTACTGTTTCTTCTATTATCTTACTACCTTCTTACATTTCCACCCTCTTCTTCTACCGTAGGTCACATTTCCACGTTCTTCCCTTCTACTACCCCAGTCTACCTTATTCTCCTATATTTTCCTCTAAATTCGAAATATGTCTACTTGTGTACATTCACTAAGGAAACTGGCCCTCGGTTATGTTAGTTAAACTATAACATGTTTATGACTCATTAATCAAAAGTTGAACTAGTTAACGTTTTTTTTTTGTATTATTTGCCGCTGCCAGAAGTTGCCATAGGGATGAGTTGCCATCTTGCACGTTTTGACTTGGCGATGATAGGCCGAAGAACACCCCGAACTCGTAATATAGTAGTCGAAGTTTTCATTACTTGCGGCCGGCTAGAACGTACCCACATAACAAAATGATATGCAATGTACATACACTGTATCTTCAATCTATGGATATGTATATCCACAAGACGGAGAAAGTATATGTAATGTACATCTAATGGATGTGGAATTAACATTCCCAGCATATACGTTTGTCGCCGACTTCCATATCTATTTTATATCCAGTGAATGTACATAATCATATACAATGTACATTCACTGGATATGAAATACACATCATATACAAAATTGCATATTTTATGAATATACATTACATATCTCTGAAGAAGTTTCCATGGACATCAAAACACTTACTGAACACTGCACTCGACGCATGTTGCCCGAGTCATGTTGGCATCATCGGGAGATGATTAAAACGAATAGTTTTAATCATCTCAATGATACCAACACGATTGGAGCAGCACGCATCGAATGAAAGTGTTCAAGTGTTTTGATGTTCGTGGGAACTACTTCAGAGGTATCCAATAGTATCCATATAAGAGGTAATAAAACACAGATAGCTTAATAAGAAATATATTTTATATAACTATTTTAGACATACACAAACTTTACAAAATAACCTAAATTATTACAGAATATTTAAAATTTTCAATATTTACATACACTTTTTTACCTTCTGATAGTATAACAAATTGTAAACATATGTATAATACCATACCAATAGTTACTCATGTCCTACATATGTGTTTAAAACATTCTCAACCATCAGTAAGTTATATAATATGAACGAATGTAATTTTTATTCACTATATTTATAAAATACATACCCAATATGACATAACAGCAAATTTTTAGGCCTCTGTCACTTTCCGCCATCTTAACTAAACACACACCTGCCACAATCAGTTAAATATGAAACTTGCAAACTTTCTAACCCTGAAAGAGTATGAATTTACAAATCTAAAGAATTGCATTATAATAAATATACTCTTACATCATGGGAGCTTCATGCAAATGTAACAGCATAATATAGCAATAAGCAAATATAAAATCCAGAGAATGAGAAAGAGTTAACTTCCATCACACATAAACACTGCATACAACACTACAGAGCTTAATAATGGCTGCCGGCGCTGGCTGCGGCTGTTGCGAACTACAATCCGTAAACAAATGATGCCTGGTGCGCCGACGTACTATACCATAAATTAGTAGCGCATGCGCATCAGATAATGAGATAAAATTCGTGTACGCGTATAATTTAATTACACCTTAATGGACATGTTATATATAAATCATTATCTATATACCTCCAGCAATATACAGTGTATATGACGCTGATGGATATCAGTAGCTGAATATACATTTCATATCATATGTATATTTAACAATACATATTCAAATTTCAACACCTAATGCATATGCTATGGATGTACATATCCATGAGATGTTATGTGGGTATTTTGCCTGAATTAAGGTATTTAAATAATTATGAATATTTTCAGATAAAAATTTGGGACAGAAAGGGGTGTAAGAACATCCCTCTGTCGCTCACGGAAACCCCACGGAGAACTCAACTTGTCAATAAAAGATGTACCAATGCGACCACATTAAGCTATTGGGTGTTCTCTTTGATAAGAAACTAACCTAGAGAGTTCACCCTGAAGACTTGTCAAAAAGGTGCAAGAAAGCCCTAAATGTGATTAAATGCCCGAGTCACTTAAAATAGGGAGTCGATAGAGAAACCTTACTTTGCATTTATAAGGCCATGGTATTATCGAAAATGGATTTGATAAAATTTATAAGCTTACATACATCATGAGACCTGTTTTCTTTTGAATCTCCTCTTCCCCTAAAAATAATTTAACTTTCGGTGAGTGGGGGTGTCAAAAATGTAGCTTGGAAAGCGTGCGTTATGATGTCCAGTTTAACTTATGAAATTCGTGCTTTTAAACGCCTACAAGTCCAAGTAAAATAATTATGATGCAGTTCAATTGTTTAATATGTATCGATTTCGGGCAAGGCACATTTACAGAAAGGATATGTGGATCTAGGATCTTGGGATGATTTGAGACTTCCCTTCTTTTAAAATTACATTCATCACTATTGAGCAAGTGACGTTGGGGTAGCACGTTCGAGTTAATTTCCTTTTTCCTGCTTATTGCGTTGCACACAATTCGATTCGATTCATATTATGTTAATAATTTTGCAAGAATTAAGTCTACCTTGCATGTCAGCTTTGTTGGATAGACAACACTTTTAACAGTTGCAAAAATTAGGAATTGTCTACATCAAGGAGCTTGTCGCAAATATTTCTGGTCAGTCATTCAAAATCAAACCAGTTCACATTTTTTTTTCAATGAAAAATTATAACTTATAGTTATGGAGGTCTGTATAGGTATTGTAAAATAACAAGTCGTGAGTAATATTATTATCAATATGGCCCTTCAGAATTTTATTCTTCAAGCATATAACTTCTTCCATAAGTTATATTGTTTTTGTCAATCGTGAGAAGATTGTATAATAAACTAAATACTCTTTGAAATAAATTAGTACTATGAACACAATTTTCTGTATTGTGCTCTTGCTTGACCCAAATCCTATTTTCAATAAATTAGAATTTCGAAAATGTATAGAGGGCGCTAGTGGCAGCTTAAAAATAACATTCGCTTCGGGTAAACTGCCATTTCTGTGCAAGATATTGAAAAGAAAAACTTGCTCAAAATTAAAAAATATGACGTTGCACCAAATTTGATAACTGTACAAGGTGATTCACGTTTCATTTTAGGTTCCATGACGGACTTTGATTAAAAATATTAATAAATACCAAAATATGCATATAGTTATCAACATCGGTACAACGTCATACTTTTTAATTTCGAGCGAGTTACTGAAAATGTGTTTTGGGTCAAGCAAGAGCAGAATACACAAAACTGCGTTCATAGTAAAAAAAAAAATCGGTAAAGGTATTTACATAGAACTTCCCTCTATATTCATACAGGACAGGACGGTCACTCTAAAAAATTGTTAGTTAAGAAATTACATAATATGAGAATTCTAATCGCAATGTAGTTAGCCCTATTATTACAGTGAAAACCCGATAACTTGTTTTCATCTATGAATAGTGGTGGGGGAAAAATTCAATAATTTTCTTTTTTTAATTTCCAATACATTTTTTTTGTTGCAATATGTTTAGAATGTAATGAAACGTGGAAATTTTAAAATTGAAGAAAACAAATTTTTTTCCATCATATTTTCTATTGTAGTGATAAAAGAAAAATATATTATTTTAATGTTCAAAACAATTTTTTTTAATGTTTAGAATGTGTAATACGTGAAAAAATTAAATTTGAACAAATAACTTTTTTTTCCATCTCCATTTTATAAAAAAAATATTATTTTTTTTATTTTCAATTTTTTTAAATTAGGTTTGGAATGTGGAACGTGAAAATTTTTAATTTGAGGAAAAAATTTTTTTTCCATCATCTCTTCTATAGTAGGTAGTGGTAAAAAAGGTAAAAAATTGCCTTTTCTTATTTTCAAAAAAAAAAAAATGTTTTTCAAATATGTTTAGAATGTTACGAAACGCAGAAATTTTAAATTTGAGCAAAACAAAATTTTTATAAAAAATTTCAAAATTTCAAAAAATTTTCTATTTTAAATTTTCAAACAAAATTGTTTAAAAATAGGTTTAGAATGTCACGGAACGTAGAAATTTTAAATTTGAGCGAATTTTTTTTTCCATTATTTATTACCTTTAGACTCTGTATATTTTCCCGTGAAAGTTTAAACATTTCCTCGGTGGCAGTGGTGCCAACTATCTATCAAATTTGACTGTTCTCCGTCAAGTCGTTTTTAGTTAATGCGCCAACAAATCGACAGACAGACAGACTGACGGAATTGCAAAACCTATATTTTCGTAATCTACATGAAATGAAACGTAAAAGTCCGAAAAGTATCGGAAGGTGATTTTTTTCTCGATGACAGTACTTCCCTTTGGTATTCGAGGAAAATAGGTTATAGGTCAAGCAAGAGAAGAATACAGAAAATTCTGTTCATAGTAAAAAAAAAAGGTTATTTACACCTATAATAACACTTTTCCGTGGACACATTCTATATTGTTCAAAATTCAAAGTAATATCTGAGTTCTTCCATATCTATTTTGGACAGCAGGATCCAAATATGGAGGAAAATACATGATGTCCCATACTCCCATTTCATGCAAATTGCATAGAAACCGTTAGCTTTTTACATCACATAATTGAAAATTCTCATATTGCGACACCGAATTTGAAAATAACTCACCCGTTCAAAAGATATGAGTGTCCCAACCTAGTCTGGGCCACCCGGTGTAACAAAAACGAAATATAAATTTCAAATTGCATTTTTTTAAAGGCAAAGCAGGGTAAGCTAGTAAGTGTACATGTGTCTACGCACCTATGTGTGTTTTGGAAATAAATCAATTCAAATACAACATTATTTATAAAAAAAGTATTTATTAAAACAGATCATCAACATGGGTAAATATAGATATAGATTGCTCAAAATTGACAATCATTTACTTATTTCTTTTAATTTAATCATTTCTTGATACTGCTTAAACGTAACTACATTCGCTTTAGTAACGATCCTTAATGAATTTCCACATACTAGAGGATTTATGTGGGGATTGTGGAGCTCTGTGATTTGTGTAGAAGACGCCGCTGCAGAATCTCCACTACTTCCAAGTTGACCAGACCAGTATTCGTTCCCAGGTAGAGCGTTACCATCCCATGCGTATGACACCACCAAAAGTTTTCCTGAAAGTATAGTGTTGTTATTTTATATCGTACAGTTTTTTCTAATAAAAAAGACGATTAATCCCACTACAGAAACTAGAGTAAATATTATATTTCTTTTTTGTGAATAATGTTAGTTTCAGAAATTTTTAATTTTATGATGTTAACTCAATTGGTGAAACACTCGTTGAGTGATTGATTGACTAGCCAATGTATGATAGGCATTGCTGCCACTTCCAGATACCCAATCTGGATATTTTTATATACAGCCGAACCGGCTACGTACGTCGCGTCGCACAGACGGAAAAATCTCACATTTCGGCTGGACAAGCATAAAATTTCGAAGGTGTAGTTTTATTGCCTTACTGTAGTTCATGGTGGTAAAGGACGTCCATCATAAGTTAAGCAATTCTGGCATCAATGTCCACGGATATGCTGTTGATCTGGTCATTATTGTAAGAGGAGGACATGAGGTTATGATTTCAAATCTCATGCAAATTTTCCTAAACATTATATCCAAATGGTGACCGTTGGAGAGCCTTAGTGTTAATCCGAGATAAACAGCTATTGTTCAGTTTAAAAAAAGGAACACTAAGTTTAAGAGTTCCTATGTTAAAAGTCTCAGTGGCTATTTTTACGTGCCGCGGACTATTTGGTAAGACGGTGGTTTGAAAACCAAAATGTACTGGTCTTATATTTCGGTTGTGAAATTTGATCTACGCGTCATGTGTGTGATGGCCAAAAACTGAGGAAAATTAGACACACTGAAAATTGCAAACAATACAATACCTTGCCTGTTTATAGATTGCAGGGGTAATGTGTTCCCGTTTCACAGCAGCATGCGTTCCTGTCACACAATAGCTAGGACTACTTTCTGTTAGTGAGGAAAAAGGCAACACACAGTATCCTAAGACTGAGCAAGTACTCACAATTATAGCAGGCAATCTGGTTGCTAATCCAACTGAAGTCCATGACCAAGCCTACTAACTCTAGTCAATCAAGCAGGACTTCCACCAAAGAGTTTAATAAATAGAGAAGACAAGCTGGCGATTTGCCGGGAGTCGCGGTTTGGTTGCCTTGGAGACGGTAGGCTCTTCGTCCTTGTCGCACACCCGGCACACCTCGTACCCTCTCTCTCCACTGTTTACAAAGCAACACAGCCTTACCCGCTCTTTGATTTCCAACAAATAACGTCAATCGTCGCCACCCCTCATGTACTATGTGACAAAGAGAGAACGAACCGTGTGAGAGGGAGAGAAGCCTACAGCCTCCCGCTGCGTATACATTACGCTTATGGAGCTTGTCTCCTCTATTTGTTATACTCTTTGACTTCCACAGTCCCTTTGTTGTGTTGATAGAGAACAGGTCGAAGCACTGCAGTTGAAGAAAGGGTCACTTATCTGATAGGCACACAGATGAATCAAAGTTGGCTGAAGGAATTGTTGTGGGCGTAACCAGGCTTAATTGCACGCTATCCAGAATCCTAGGTAGGATCCCCCAACCAATTTCTAGGTAGAAATATATGCTATAGATCTATGTGCCGAAAAGAATGCATAGACAATGACATTCGAAGGGCAAAAATCTACATGCTCTCAGATCGCCAGGCAGCGTTGAAGACTCACAGGCCTTACATCCTTGAATTTTAAATTCCGTATAATGCCGAGAACAGAAGGAAACAAATTAGCTCTTACCCTTGCAAAAAAAATTGCTGAAGCCCCATATTTTGGGCGCGAATCGTTTGTGCCAAATCTAAGGAAAACACAGTGGAAGAGATCTTAAAATGGGAAACGGAACAAAAAAAATCCTACTAGAGGAAGACTCCAGCCCAAAGACAAGCAAAAAGTGTTCATAACTTATTTGACAAAGAATAGCTCAAGGCTTCTAGATTTGACTTAATGTTGATGTTAGGGCTTCTAACATCTTCGACATCATCTTAGGAATATGGGCAAGACAAGAAATGAAAAAGTACAGACTCTGTGATACTGCTATAGAGACTGTGAAACTTATAATTTACGAATGCAAGGTATTAATTCGCAAAAGGCAGTACCTAGAAAGGACAGAGTTAACGCCTGAAGACATAGGGAAAACTCCCAGGAAAATCACAAGTTTTGTAAAAATCTTGGTAGTTCTGGACAACAACAAATTTTAGGGTAATTCACAAAAGATCTATTAGCTCGATGTGAAGAAGGGTCGAAAGAGAATGACCCCTCTTCTAAAATGACATAGTTTTAATATTACTTCAGTTGCAAAAGATATACAATGAAAGTAACTTTTCATTACTTTATTAGTAATGGTATAATAATAATTTAACCAATTGTAACATAACATAAGTTAAGAATATCAAAACAATTTTATTTAGTAGACAATGTTCTAATTTCATTTTGATACGATTGTTTTCCAAAGGAAACTGCAATGATAACGATTATTTTTGTGTAAACAATAATGACATTGGTAAAGTTGTGATATTCATAATAAGATAATAGCACGAAGTAAGTGTCTTTTTATCACACAGCGTGTCAACTGTCTACCTAGACTGCGCTCCGATGAACAAACTTTAAACCTAGTGATTATTATGATTAGTAAATATGACAAATGCTTTTTATCGCTTCATAATCTAAAATTGTTTAACAATAATAATTATACCTCTTAATCTTAGAAATAAACTTTATGAAAAGATAAATTGTTAATAGTATTATAATCTTAAATCAAACGCATATACAAAAGCCAATTAATCAATAATTGTATGTTTGATTTTCATTAAAATAACTGTTACACACAATTCCTTTACTTGATAGAATTTGGGCGTCGAAATTCACAACTGTATCCCCAGAATTTACAATTGTTAAGTCAGAATTCACAGACGATAAATAGTTTCTACAAACATCAGAGCGCTTGATGACTACACTCGATCAGCGTTTCGTCAACCATGTTGGCATCTTCTGGAGATGATTTAAATTAAAGTAAAATTATACTATCTTGATGTCATGGTTCAACGAAATCAACTAATCTCATATTTCCTGCCTCGACTCGGTCTGTCTCGATAAACCGTGACCTAGTAACCAATACAGCAGACTATTTGGGATGAGGCATTCGTGACTATTTTTACATTTTGCAATTTCTAAGCTTTCAAGAGCATCCCTTTATCTATTATATTTACGAGTTATTATACTCTTCGCAAATACAAAACGAAGAGTATCTTGCATTTGATCGGTACATTTCTAAAACCGGTAATATCGCCCGTAGAGAACAAATGTTCATATCACTGTGTTGGTGATCGAATTCTAAACAACTTTTAAAATGTCCGTCCGTCTGTCTGTCCGTTCGTCGCGTGTTTTTTTTTTTTAATAGTCTAGGTTTATTTCTTCAAATTCGAATGTTTAGAAGCAAATCATATTACTTTTTGCCAACCTATATTTTTAGAGTAACTCGACCCCGCTGATTCCGAAAATTTTGGTTCGAATCTCGAATTCGAGGTTGAACCACCCTAAAACAACCCCTAAATGTACATTCTTTCAATTTATAGAGAATATCTTCGTAAGAAGTGAATTGAGAGAAAATTGTCGAGAGAGTTGAAACATGGTTTATAAAATTTTCTTTAAAATGATGTATATAAAGTTATAAATCCACCAGCTGATTGGCGTACAATGGGGATCTAAAATGAGACATGTTTCAAAAAAACAACAATATGGTTAATCATAGTTGTTCAGGAAGTTATTGCGTTATGTTTAAAACATATTTATATTTTCATTACCTGTAATGTCAGACATGTCGTAGAAAAGAGGTAGCCGCCTTTGCTTGATTTTTAGAAACTCCTTCTAAAATCACTCCCAGAAGCAAATTCTCACAGTTTTTGGCGACCTATCGTTGAGCCGCAGATGAGACTCGAGTGATAACAGCGATTAGACGTGTTGCGCCACTCAACAGAGCCCTAGTCCACTGCTTGAAAACGCCTCTAATATCTATGACCTGGCCTGGATTCGAACTTGAGGCCCCATGATCTCAAGACTAACACATTAGCATTGAGCCACCGATCCGTTGTTCAAGATGACGATAGAAGAAGTGGTGTAATTAATTTCATCTTCATCCGAATGTTTGTCTAACTGATTTATCTTATCTATATTCGAGCATCCGGATGAACATGAACATGTACTAGAACATATTAAATGAGATTTGCGACATTTACATAGTCTGTTAGTACTCTTCTGAATGCAAACATTCAATTTTCTTTGCACATTGCTGGTTTTTAGTAACGATCCTCGGATGCTATTAGATCTGACATGCCTCCCATATGGAGGCGAAATTCGTAGTTGACTTTCGCGAGTTGCTTTATTTTGTTCCACATATTAAATGATGATTTGTTTAGATCGCTCCTTTGTTTCACTCTGGCAAACAATACATAATTTGCAATCAGGCATATTGCTTCCTTGTTGGCTCAAATATTTTCTTGATTCTCGATCTATAGTTTCCATATTTCCTGAATCAGCAGCGACATGAGTTGACCTTTTCCGAAGGCGCTGTATCATAGTTTTGCTAGTGTAATCCGAATAATATGATTTATGATATTTAGGGTTCTTCGCGACATCACTTTGTAAAATATTCTCCAGTTTCAAAATTACACTGGAACATTTTTATCTTGTAGTATTTTCCGAAGAGTGTTACCTCAGATAAGTGGGACAGTCCTTTATCTTCTACCGCGCATAAACGATCAGATTTAGTTTTCTGACACAATACAATGCACTAAACTCAATATCTTCTGAGCTAAAACTAACAAGCGACTCCATTCTAATGTCTGTTCTGAAGTTGCTTACCCATTTTGGATGCCCATGGAATTTAAAACTTTACAAAATTATGAAAATCTGAATATATTTTACACACAATGTGAAGAAATATTCTGAACAATTCTCATTTTAGACCCCCATTTACACGCCAATGAGCTGGTGGATTCATAACATTATATACATTATTTTAAAGAAAATGTTATAAACTACATTTCAACTCTCTTGACATTTTTCTCTCAATTCACTTCTTACGAAAATATTCTCGATAAATTGAAAAAATGTACCTTTAGAAGTGGTTTCGGGGTGGTTCGAGCCCGAATTCGAGGTGCAAACTGTAATTTTCGAAATCAGCGGGATCGAGTTACCCTAAAAACATACGTGTGCAAAAAGTAATATGATTTGCTTCTAAGAGTGATTTCCGAAGGCTCTTTGGAAAATTGATCCTATACTATAAGCACAATTACTTAAGAAAGAAAACTCAGATTGTGTTGGAATTTGGAGAGTAAATTAGCGTTAGCTAGAGGAAGAGCCCTATTATTTTTGAACAAAATCAATCAGTAAATAAAGACATTATTGATTATGCAAATTACTTTGTTTTGTAATTAAACAAAATATGTCTAACATCAACATTATTTACGATGAAACTGCGAAGAGTTTCTCATAAAATGTGCTACAATTATATAAAAAATTCAACAAATCACCGACGAGTATAATGTTTACTCTAGTTCGTCACAGGAATCCCATGGGATAAATTTGAATAAAACTAAAGTTCCAAAGTTTCTTAAGGGACTGTCATTTGAAGTATGTGGGACATACATAAAGTCCAATTATATTTAAATTTTAAGGAAAACAGCCCATTTTAAACACAAAAAACTGAAAAGACTATTGTTGGCCAAAATGATTTTGATTCCGAATTCCTACATACAATTCTAAATTCCGACTTACTATAAATTTCAAGATGTAATTGTAAATTCCGACAAAAATATGAATATCATGGCCTTCCTATGGTTTCATAAATTTTGATTTGGGATAATACTTTGTATATCAAAATCTATATAGATAAGGTTTTATAAGAATGGCAGGCCAAATGCAGGAATATGGGCGTGTGCGTAAACGACGAATACCTGCATTCCCTTCTTTTTGCAGACGACCAAGTGGTTCTTGCGTCAGATGAAGATGACCTCAACTACATGATGCGAAAATTGACGGAGACCTATGAAAAATGGGGACTAAAAATTAATTTTGACAAAACCAAATATTTGGTGATCGGGGAAGAAAGGAATGACATGGAAGAAAAATAAAAGTCTGTACTGAGTACACGTACCTAGGAGCCATTATGTCAATGGAGGAGAATAGCCGAAGAGATATAAACAACAGAATAATACAGGGCTAACTAACTATTCAGAAGCTAAACTCCATTTGGTGGTCAGAACAAATAAAGAAGCCGACAAAAGAAATAATTTATAAAAGCGTTATTCAAAGCATACTGAAATATGGATTAGAAACGTAGGAAATAACAAACAAAAAATAAGGAAGGGCTGCTGCTGGCTGTGTAAATCGACGCATTGAGAAGGAGCTGTAGGGTATCTAGGCTAGAGCATATAAGAAACACCGAAATTAGAGAAAGAAGGAACACGGAAGAAACAATTATAGATGACATAGAGAAGAAAAGACTGGTGTGGTATGGACATTTAAGGCATATGGAGCCAAGATAGGTGACCTCAACGAGTGTGGCAGTGGTACCCTCCAGAAAGAAGAAAGAGAGATAGACCTGCGAGAAAATGGATGGAGGTGATGGAAAGAAGAGACCTGGATGAAAATGAACGTATAAATAAGAGAGTGCGGCGCTTAGGTTGCGAGAAACGGCCCAATTAGCTGTAAACCACTCACTGGTTATAGATATTTTATTATGAATTCAATCTAACTTACCTGCATCTTTATTTAACAATTTTGCATGGGGCTCTCTATTGAAGATGTGAATTTTAATACCAGTGGCAGGGTGGCCTTCGATGGGGATGATTTCTCCATGTTTATAATTTCCACAACTATCTTGTTGTATGTAAGCAAAGCATATGTCACTTATTGAATTCAAATTTTTTCCTAACTCGCTAAAAATGATAGAAACTAATATTATTTAACAGCATAAGTTTAGTATTAAATACATTGTAATCAATTTATTTGTATATTCATAGACAAATGGGGTTCAAAACAATATAATTTTAATTCAACTTACGAGATTCTTTTCGCAAAAGCGTCCATATAAATTGCATCCTGGTGCTCAGATATCCTCCAGACTCCCAAGCCCAAACCAACAACATGAATATAAGCTGTTGTTTCTTGAACCCTTGCTCTATAATTGGCCTCAATTAACAAGGTATCTATAGAGAAAGTTAACCTCTTATAATAAAGATGGTTATCAAAGATGCTTTTGAATTGCAAATTTGTGTACCTCTTGTCGTTACTAGATAAATCATTCTTATAACTCAATGTTTCTTTGGAATCTATACATGGTTCCTCATAAAATTCTGAAAATAACTTATGTACGCTAGATGATACTTTAGAGCCGTAACCGTTTTTAAAGGTATTTTGTTTGTCACTTATTACAATTTCCTGGAATTCCATTACAAAAGGTTTCTTCATTCTTGGGCCGATTAGTCCAATTATAATACCTTCGTCTTCTATACTTCTCCTGTCTGCGCAATATTTCGCCATGTTTCTTCTGTCACCTAGATTTACAAAATATGTATACGAACTCACAGACAAAAATACGGATAGCTTAATTTCGTCGTAGCTTAAACAGTTTTCAAGGACTAAAGGGGGTTGCTCATTGTCAGTTCCGACTATTTCCCATTTTTTGGATCCTCGTACACCACTTAAAAGTATATATTTATCGTCCCTGCCCATAAACATTACCGCTCGCTTTGTTAGAAGTCGGTTAATAAAATCTATAAGCGACATATCTTTATATAAACTTTTTTCCTTTGTGCTACCATTGTCTCTTTTAAATAGTATAAACTTGCAGCAGAGCTCTAAAGCGTTCTCGTGAATTATAGGATATACAGAGTTAATGTTTTTTTCCAAACTACGCTGACTTATATCGAATTTTAAAGTTTTACACCTTCCTGTTTCAACCGGAAATTTAATAGGAAATTTATCACTGTTTTGTGTAATATGTTCTATGCTTAGAGTAGGCGGTTCGGTAATATTATCCTGCATTAACAAATTGTAAGTATCGGAAGACCATTTCGGTGACGGTGGTGACCAGTTTGGTAGAGCCATATCGTACGTTTCTTGGTAATGAAGATTATTTCTGTAAATAATTAATAAACTATAATTAATCAAATTACTGGCATTATGAGTGAAGTTGTTGGCAGATTAATTCAAAACAGTCATTTACTTATTCGTGAGACCAAATGCCCACAAACTTGGGAAAAATTACAAATTTTCACGAATTGTTTCAGAGAACAATGTTATTGAAAGAATAATGTATAGGGGTTAAAAGAATAGCATTATTGAAATACTTGCAATAGGCCAGTCACTATATCAAAAAAGGTATGAAAAATTGCGAAAGTCTTTAATCTTTGAGACAATATTGGAGGAGGTGAAAAAATAATTATTCCGGTTTTGGTTCCCTTTTCGGCTCCCCAGAACATTGTTAATAAAAAAAAAACGCAAATTTGAAATAACTTTTTGAAAAAAATCCGAGTATGTATATGCAAACCTTGGAGAACATTTTAATAATTAATAGATATATTTTATCCAGTTTGCACCCTGCTACGATGACCTATTGCAAATAGTTGTTTTTTAAGTTATATTTTGCCGAAAAAAATTGCGAGTTATGCAAATGATTCTTTATGCAACAGAATAGAGTGACAAACTCGCTTGTATTGCATAAATTTCTTTACCCTGGAAAATTTTTTTCACAATTTTTTTTATCTGGCACGAACCACGATTTTGACGTTTTGAATTATAAATTGGGGCTTAAATAATACCGAAAATCATAAAATTGGGTTGCAAATATTTGTGATATCAATAAATGACAATCTGAATTTACAACTTCGTACATGTCCCGGTAATTAAATTACCTATTGTTTAAATAATAAAGTTATGCTTATCAAAAAAAAAAAAATAGAAAGTAGGTACAAATTTCATATAACATTCAAATAATATATTCAAATACTCCTGTGAATTTGCAACCTCACCAAACAACCGGAATGTATTTTATCTGTTTTCGTTTTCCCTCTGAGACATTTCAAATTTATTGTTGTTTTAATTACATAGACATATAGCTTCAGGTCAATTTGCAACCCATATTAATACGGAACATGATCTAAATAAATGATATAAACATTAGACAACACTTTATGTAAGCAGAAATATTTTATATGGAAAAAACTAAGTATTTGATGTGAAAAATTCAATTATAAACAAAACTTCATGGTTTTATGCTTTATTTATGAGATTGGCAGATAATAGGTTGAGTTAACAAAATATAAGAATTTTTCATTTGTAAATTCAACATACTTAATTAATTTCGAAGTATTGTTGTTATTCGATTTTCTAGAAAACTATTTCTTATACATGCCCCTTTGTCATATTCCTTCCTATAGCAAACTTTCTTTTACTTATTTTAACACCATCAGCAACTACGTTTCTAGAACTTTTTGCTCGAAAGAACGGTGCAGAAATATTTTACAAATTTAAATTGTAAATATGAAGAAAAAAAAGTCTATACTATTAACCACCATTTTTTCTCTTCAGTTCTTTGGGACTTCCTGCCACATGTATTTTTTTTCCTTTTAAGCGGTGCTTGGGGAATCTACAAAATATCACAATTAACCACTATGTTACTGGTAAATAACCTCTACGCCTGTGACTTTTACGTCAAAGAATCAGTTAGAGGTTGCTTTTTTTTTAATTAAATAACACAAATAACTATGAAAATTTGAAATTAAATATTTCGCCGACGTTTCGGAAATCTAATCTGTTTCCTTTTTCAAGGCTTTTTTGAAAAATCTTTTTTGCTGTGTATGATAATTACACAGTAATATACTGGTTAATTGTGATATTTTGTAAATTCCCCGAGCTACGCTTAAAAAGAAAAAAATGCAGTTCCAAAGAATTGAAAAGAAAAAATTAAGATAATGCCACAAATAACATTCAGACAATATTAATCACCATGTGGAGGAATGTAGAGGATAGAATTTCTGATAAAATAGTAAATACCTATCATATAATTTTATCAATTGCGCGCTTGTAAATATTTCAGTTGAAAAGTAATGATATTCAAAATTTGAACTATGAGATACAATAAAAGTTGCGGTTTATAGAAAAAAAAAATTGAATATCACATTACTTGCGTCCATGTAAATATTTAAGAGATATCGAATATATGGTATAATCAGTAATAATCAGCCTTACTGAAAGTAGTAAAGCGTAGAATTTCCAGCAGATCAAAATATATGTATATATACCTATATACACTTAAAGAAATTTTAACGGGTGGTAAGCAAAAGAAAACTAGCCAAGTGAAGGCTGAAGACAACAATAAATTTGCAACACTTACCGGCTGCTTTGTAAGGTTGCACATTCACAGGAATATTTGATTACATTATTTGAATATTATATGAAATTTGCACCAGATTATGTCATTTATTGGTTTCACAAACATTTTCAACCCGATTTTAAGACTTTGACAATAATTTATATAGACCCACACCTTTTGTTTAAAATGTCAAGATTGTGTCCGTGCCAGGTAAAGAAATTACTAAAAAATCTTCTGGGGGCAAAGAAAGTTATGCAAATTGACAAGCGAATTTCTGACCCTATTCTGTTGCATAAACAATCATTTGCATAACTCTCGCAATTTTTTTCCACAAAATATATCATAATAAAGTTAATAAATAACTATTTGCAATGTTTTGGTCATCGTAGCAGGGTGCGAACTTGATAGAATATGTCTATTATAAAAATGTTCTCCAAGGTTTGCATAAATTTTGGATTTTTTTTTCAAAAAGTTATTGAAAATTTTCGTTTTTAGTCAATTTAAAGATGTTTTGATGGGGGGGGGGGAGTGGGGGGCAGAGACGGTGCAAAGACAGGATTTATAATTTTTTTACCGCCTCCAATATTGTCTCAAAGACTAAATACTTTCGCAAGTTAGTTTTGTCTAACTTTTCACTATAGAAGTCCGTGGTGACTGGCCTACAGGGTGTGTGTTCTCTTTTTGGTCGATGCACCAGCACTCAGCTTCGCTGAAAAAAGGCATTTAATTGGATAGATCTGTAAGGAATCGATTTTAATTATAACTCTTAAAAACGGAAAATTCTACTCTAATAAGAGACTGATTTAAAATGTTACTAAGCCCTGAAATTACTATTGATCATTGATTTGTATATATGCAAACACTCCACAGGTCAGAATGCTTAACAGATTCACTTGATTTTAGATTTAATTGTTTCGTCTACTATCAGAATAGAATTGAATTTCATATTGATTCATAGACTAGTTTAATTATTATTATCATTGTAATTCATTATTTAACAACATTTTAGTAGACTATAAATAGATGCCAATTAATCATATCAAGATAAATTACAATAATGCAGGATGGAGGCAGCTTATTCCTTTGATATTGCTTTTTCTAGGAGTAGCAATTTTCCAGAAAATCGCATGTAAAATATATACGGAACATTGTCGCTGATGAAATGACGCAATAAATGGTGTAGTTAATATACACAAAACGTAAACTGAGCACTGTGCAAGGATATGCCGATGATACATGATTTTATGTCTCTTTCGATCCTAGCAATTACCGCACAGCTACAAACTTAATAAATATTGACTTGCAAGAGATTTACAATTTTGCTAAAAAACATAATTTAAAAATTAACCCAAATAAACCGACAGTAATGATTTTTAGTTAAAATATGTATCACCCAATACTGTGTGAAAATATAAATATTTTATTAGATAATAGTTAGGCTCCCAACAGCAGAAAGTACAAAAAATTTAGGTATCATCTTTAAATCAAAACTCAGATTAACAAATTGGTTAAAGAAACATACGTTGTGCTTAAACTTCTTTATGCCAGTGTGAATCTTTAGTTTTATCTACTCTTAATTGTTATTATTGTGTATTTTTCATGTCTCGACAAAAGTACAATAAATAGGCTACAGAAAATACAAAATACGTGTAAATACTTTATATTTTTGGACTAAAGAAATTTCAACATGTTTCACAGAAGCGTTTACAACTTGGATGGCTTAATCTTGAAAATATCTGCAAATATCACCTGCTGATGTTTGTTCATAGAGTTCTTACTACTTCAGTGTCGCAGTATCTTAAACAAAAACTTGTAACTCGAAGAAGTATCTATAATATTAATATAAGATCTACTGCTATTTTGACCATGCCACAACATAATACTGCCATTTTTTGCGCACTTTCTCCTACAACGCTATAACAAATTACAATCTGCTTGAAAATTATTTGAAACATTTTCCCATAAATACATTTAAGTATAAAATATGAAATTTAAAAACACTTATTTAACCAACAGTGTACGCAATATGTGTAAAACTGTGTAAAGCATATGTATTTATTTTCAATTGCTTATTTGACAATTTATTTTGTTTATCTAATTCTATCTACTTGAAGGAATTCCATTAATTTATATTATATAAGTATCTATTGTCTGTAATTGTTTATTTGTGGCATATTCAGATTTTCTTACTTTTTATTATAAGACTTGGTGAACATAGAAATTACGCTAGAAGGGGAGAATTTGAAAAATCCAAAATTTGTGAACACGCATGGGATAATAATCATAGAATTAAATGGGACTCGGCGAAGATTTTGGAAAAAGAGAGCAACGGAACTAAAAGAAAACTTAAAGAATCCGCGATTATTTTATTAAACGAGGATAGATGCGTTTCTAATTATTCAATAGATTTTTGTACTAGTTGGTTGCCCAATGCCCATCCTTAGAGACGAAGTAAGTAAAAATAAGATAAATATAATTTAATGTCTCACGTGACTATGGAAATACATAAACAAAGAACTGTCATGGTTGACGGCCAAAAAAGTTTTGAGAACGGAAGTAGATTCTCTTCCGAAACGTTAACTTCCTATAGCTTTGATTTTGAGTTTTTAGTTTATAACATTGTTCTAGTTTATATATTTTTAGGTGTAAGACTTTTTGAAACAGTCAAGTACTCAAGAACCAACCTCTGTCTGATCCGTTTGGCGCAGAGGTTTTTTCATTAAAATTTTTAAATATTTTTCAGTGGCAAAATACCCAATAAAAAGTAAGAAAATATAAGTATCTACTTAGTACAAGTATCTTGTTCTCACGTTTTTAAGGGTATAAGTGGTGGAATAGCTGTTGAGCTAAACGTCGCCTTTTAGATTGAGAAATTGTATTTATTTTTTCTAATAAAGTCCATTTATTATTTATTATTATACTCTTGGCAAATACAGAACGAAGAGTTTATTGCATTCGATCGGCACATTTCTAAAACCGGTCATATTGCTCGTAGAGAAAAAAAATTCATATCACTGTGTTGGTGGTCGAATTCTAAACAGCTTTCAATGTGTCCGTCCGTCCGTCCATCTGTCCGTCTGTCTGTCCGTCCGTCACATTTCTTGTAAGCAAGATAACTTAAGAACGAAAAGTCCGATTGTATTGAAATTGGGACAATAAGTTAGTGTTAGTTAGAGGACGAACTCTACTGCCTTTGAATAAAATCCATCAATAAATAAAAAAGTTATAAATTTTTTAAATAAAAAAAAAATTTCGTTACATATTACTTCCCTCGCATACCGAAGGGAAGTATTGTATTCGAGAAAAAATCACCCTCCGAGATTTTTACGGATTCTGATGTTTCAGATCACGGAGATTACGAAAATATAGGTTTTTCAATTCCGTCAGTCTGTCTGTCTGTCTGTCGGTCTGTCTGTCTGTCTGTCTGTCTGTCTGTCTGTTGGTGCATTTACTAAAAAAACTACTTGACGGAGAGCAGTCAAATTTGGTAGGTAGTTGACGCTACTGTCAGCGCAGAAATGGTAGAAATTTCACTGGAAAATATACAGGGTGGACCGTCTAAACGGAATAAATAGTGAAAAAAAATTTTTTTCGCTCAAATTTAAAATTTCCACGTTTCATGACGCGCTAATCCTATTTCGGGAAAAAAAATTTTTGAAAATTTTTTTCACCATTTTTGAAAAAATTTTTACCAAGATAAAAAAAAAATTTTTTTGTTCAAATTTAAAATTTCCACGTTTCATGACACGCTAAACCTATTTCTGAAAAAAAAAATTTTGAAAATTTTGTTCACCAACATTTTTGAAACATTTTTTACCAAGATGAAAAAATTTTTTTTTGCTCAAATTTAAAACTTCTACGTTTCATGACATTCTAAAACTATTAAAAAAAAAAAAAAAAGAATTTTTACCATTTTTGAAAAAATTTTTTCTACTAAAATAATTTTTTTTTCTTCAAATTTAAAATTTCCACGTTTCATGGCATTCTAAGCCTGATTCAAAAAAAAAAAATTTAAATTTTTTGAAATTTTTTTTTACCAACATTTTTGAAATTTTTTTTACCACTAAAATAGATGGATTTATTTTTTATTTATTCAAATTTAAAATTTCCACTTTTCATAGCGTTCTAAATCTATTTAAAAAAAAATTAGAAATTTTGTTTACTATTTTTAAAAAATTTTGCCACCAAGATAGAATTTTTTTCTTTGTTCAGATTTAAATTATCCACGTTTCCATGGCATTCTAAAACTATTCAAACAAATTTAAAAATGTTTTTGAAACATTTTTAAAAAAATTTGAAAACATTTTTAATCTATTTATCAGTACTATAGAATAGACGAAACATTTGGTTTGCTCAAATTTAAAATTTCCACGTTTCATGACATTCCAAACCAATTTCGGAAAAAAAAAATTGCAACATTTTGTAACCAGTTTGGAAAAAAATTAACACTAGAATAGATGGAAACTTTTTTTACTCAAATTTAAAAGTTTCACGTTTCATGACATTCTAAACCTATTTAAAAAAAATACATAATTTTTAAATCTTAAACTTCTTTTACCACTAGTATAGAATAGACGGAAACTTTCCTTTTTGCTCAAATTTAAAATTTCTACGTTTGACATTTTAAACCTATTTCAGAAGAAAAAATTTTTAATTTTTTTTTTAACATTTTTGAGAAATTAAAATAAAAATGAAATTTTTTAACCACCACTATACTTCCACTCCATTACGCGAATGTTGGATTGATGTGACGGATGGCAATAATATCTGACATATACACTTATTATACTTTTATTGAAAAATGTACAGGGTGGTCATCCCAAGAAATAATTCAGTCATGGTGGACATTTGTAAAAGTATTTGCGCAAGCCTGCCATATGTGGCACCTGTTATTTAGTATTGAGCTTTTGCTGTTGGATGAGCAATCTGTATATTTTTTTGACCAAAACTTATCAAGTTTTCTTTGTAATAATAGCAATAACTATATTCCGATTATTATTCTCAATGTCATTTCGTAATTATTAATTTTTTAGAGTGACCGCCATACACAAATAACGAGGGAAGTTCTGTGTAAAGACCTTTACCGATTTTTATGTTTTGTAATTAAACTAAAAATGTCTAAAACTAATATTATTTACAAGAAAACTGCGAATAGTACCCTATGGAATGTGCAACAATTATATAAAAAGTGAAGTAAATCGGCGAAGAGTATACCGGTTAGCTTGTTATTATATTCTCTTCGACATCAATACGCGAAAGGTAGCAGCAATGTAATCATGTAATGATTTAACGTACTACTAGATCATTCATTCATGTTTGAATTTGGTTTAACAAATTAAAGTCTATTAACAGAAGTGTAGAAAATACGCATTTTTTCTAAGACTGTGTTGATAAAAACTGAGAAATTGCAGAGGTAAATATAGCAATCGTAAACTTATTTATTACGAAATAAAAATAAAAGATGAAGGCTACTGTTTTATTTGATACTTTTCTCTAGGGTAGCAGTTTAAAGACAAATACGGCGTGTGAGACAATTTCACTAACGAGCTAATGTTTTACGTATAGCACTTTACTGAATGTAACAACTTGCGGGGTTGTACACTTTATATAATGTGTGGTTTACTCATGACAAGAATTTTGTGCCTCCCTAAAATTTTGCACCTGTGCCTGTTCACAGAATCGGGAATGCCGCACTGAAAATGTGTAAATAAAATTGTTGTTAAAGTTTTCTCCTCGGTACACTTACCAACACTTACCAAAATTACCAACAAAGAGGACTACAGATTTCTACTAACATTATTAAAATACTCGTGTATTTGATTTCGACTTTTCTGACGATTACATTACATTAAATGATGGAAAATAAAACAATACAAATGTAGCAATTGTATAAAAATATTTGCTTCATTGCACCATATCGCAAAATGTGTGATTGTTGTTAGAAGTAATAAATCAATGTTTATTATTAGTACTGTGACTTTAGTTTTAATTAAGAGAGATTATAATATGAATTAAATTTTATTTTCTTTTTTGATATTTTAATAATAAACGTATTCAAGAAATGTTTTTATATTATGCACAGGTTTGCTAATTTATTGGGAGCCACATCCCCTATTGGCAGATGTCATAAAAAAATTTGGGTCCTGTTTTCTAGTGTATACTCCAAATCCCAAGTTTCTGGACTTTTACTAGCTTGATTTACTTATGTTATTTATTCTCTTGGCAAATACAAAACGAAGAGAATATTGCAATTGATAGGTGGTACATTTATAAAACGTGTAATATCGCTAGCAGAGAAAAACATTATATATTTATTAACATATCTATACTACTATGTTAGTGGTTGAATTCTGAACAAAGGTCAAAATACCCGTCCGTCTGTCTGTACCTCCGTCCGCCACGTTCCTTGTAATCACGATAACTTAAGAACGAAAAGTCCGATTGTATTGAAATTTGGACGGTGAGTTTGTGTTAGCTAGAGTTATAACCCTATTTTTGAACCAGATTGATCAATAAAGAAAGAGTTTTCATTTTTTAATTTAAAAAAAATCATCTTTTATGTTTTGTAATTAAACAAAAAAATGTCAAAAACTAATATTATTTACACAAAGAACTGCGCAGAATATCTATAGAATGTGTAAAAATTATATAAAAAGTGCAGTAAATCTGCGAAGAGTATAATGGTTAGCTTGTTTTTGCCTATTTACCCCCCAACCTTTCAACGGAATCAGCTCAAAATATAATCTAGTTCCAGATGTCGCTGGGAGCCAATAAGAAAGCTTATAAACAGAGAATGATTTTGTGTTTTTTATATATTTATGTAGAATTAATAGTTTCGGAGGTAACAGTTTAAAGATGGCATCTGAACTATTTTACTACGAAGTATTTAATTTGAAAGTTAAATATCTTAGGCACTTATGTTAAAAATACAAAGAACCAAAATTAAATACTACTAATTAAGCTTTCAAATGTTTCTTAGCATACAAAGCAAACAAGTTATGACCGAAACAATGTGCGCCTTCACATTTCTAAAGTAATAATATCGCTATTTTGTTCCTGTACTTAACCAGTAATTTAAAAAAAATCTCAAAAACTATTTTTTGTTAATAGCATGAACTAGTTAATTTTTTTTGCCCGTTTAAAGCAAGCTTTAGAAAAAAATTCAGTCCTCCATATTGAGGCCGACATTTTGATTTTTTATTTTGACTTCAGATTTGCAATTAGCCACTCTAAAAATACCCTACGGTTCAAAAATATATCAGCAACACTTCTTCAAACATTAAATTTTTTAATTTCGAGGCAGTTTCCATCATTTAGAGGCAAGGGCCCTACTGTACTATAATATGCTGCGCAAACAAAAACTGTATGTATACTAGGTACTGTTTTTATTGCTAAAAACATGATTTTTGAATAAAACTTCCTAGTAAGTAATACTTTGGAAAAATTGTACTTGTCCAATTCAAATAAAAATATTATTGAAATTCATTTAGGGGAGCATTTTCAAAATTATTTAGATCAAAATTAAAAAACTGTTTTACTTACTTACTTCAACTAGAAGTTCTGTCATCGATATATTAAATAAAAAAATACAATTTGAATGTAGGTAGATGAAACTTGATGAAAAATGACTTTGCTTACTTGATTTATCAGTTTGCTTCAGCACCGACACAATTATTATCACTGATGTTTTCGATACTACAATTCGTTCTATATACACTGATCTTTATCTTTCAAATCGAAACATGGTTATACCATTAATTTAAATATTGAGTAAATATGTTTAATAAAATTATCTATCCAAATAATTAAATAATTAATGAAGTAAAAGTCGCTATTAACGTATAGATGGCAACAAAATGCCTATCTAAAAATATGTAACAAATCAATTTGTCTATTAATTTGAAAATCAGGTTTAAAATTACAAACACAATTTTTTCAATTTTCGTCAATGTTCGGACTTCAAATTTGGATACCTAGGAGGAATCATTTTTTATTATTGCACAACCCGTTGATATTCTCGCTTAGTGCGCTAGCGCTCACTTTCACTGATAAAAGTTATTTTTATTTAGTTAACTGCAAATCGTTTTAATGACAGCTGAATACCAAACTTGTGTTTCTCGCTAATAGTATACAATACTTACAAGGTTATTTTAAAATATTGCAAAGTATGATACCTATACTAAAAATTTTTGTCTTTATTTTTCAGAATTATTGCACAACTCGCTGGGTCTGCGCCCTATTCTCACTCAGAATGCCAGCGTCCATTTTCGCTGATAAAAGTCATTTTTAATTACAGTGTAGGCAAATTAGCATTTCTAACTAAAAAGTTTACCGAATGAATAGATTTTCACGAAACTTTCTGGATTCTGTTCGTTTTAATGTCTAGATTGAACTTAAAAAAAAAAAAGAATTGCCGCTATTGCCCCGCAAATGTTATAAACAATGACTTTGATGGTAATTTGCTAACTAGCCAAATCAAGGTAAATAAAAAACATGTATTTCTAGATCATTTTACGAAAAATAACAACTTTTTACTCCTGTAGAATTTTCCAAAATATGCATATTTTCCGAGATATAGCGGTTCGAATTTTTCCAAAAAAGGGGGAGGAGGAATAAAGAATGATGAGAAAAAATCCAGAAAAATTCTAGTGAATGTACGATTAAAACGCTAACCATTATACTTTTTATATAATTGTTGCACATTCTGTAGGATACCCAAGTTTTAGACATTTTTAATTTAATTACAAAGCAAATGTTTTTTTTATTATTTAGAAAAATTATAACCTTTTTAATTATTGATAGATTTTGTTAAAAAACAGTAACTTATTGTCCAAATTTTAATACAATCGGATTTTTCGTTCTTAAATTATCGTGCTTACAAGAAATGTGACGGACAGACGGACGGACGGACATTTTGAAAGTTCAGCCTTCGATCACCAACACAGTGATTTTTTCTCTACGTGCAATATTACCGGTCTTATAAACATGCCGATCGAATGCAATATATTCTTCATTTTGTATTTGCGAAGAGTATTGTAATAAGAGACTTTTTGACTTTATGACTTTTTTGTAAAGTGCACTATGTCCAAGTTTTTCTGGAATAACACGAAAAAAACACCCTTAACGGAAGATGAAAAATCTCCTAAACTATGAAATTTAAAAATCTGGAAAAATTCAGACGTATACTAATAGGTTAGCATATTCTTTAAAATTCTAGTCTCTTGTAATTTTTTTGTAACGTGCATGTTTTCCGAGTTTTCAACATTTTTTCACGATCGAAAATGTACCTAAATATTTTCCACCTTACATGGTCTCTAAATACCCAAATCCTTTGCTTATTGACCTATGTTCACGAAATAGGCAGTTATCATGAAATCTAAAATTAAAGAATATATTAAGATTATATACCTAATATAAAGTAATTATAATTTCAGAGATTTCATGAATTTTGATGGCTATGGAAAAATTTAGGTACATTTTTGATGGCGAAAAAGTGTTGAAAACTCGGAAAATATGCACGTTAAAAAAATCACAAAATTTTAAAGAATATATTAACCTATACGTTTGAATTTTTCCAGATTTATAAATTTATTAGTATATATTTTCCATTTTTCGATAAGAATCTCTTTTTTGTGTTTTTCCGGAAAAATTTTGACAGAGTGCACTTTAGGAAAAAGACATAGAGGAACAGAAGTCTTGTATTTTAATAATATATTCTTCAGAATTTGTCTGGATTTTTTCGTGTCACTTTTTATTCCCCCTCCCTCCCTTTTGAAGAAATTCGATTCGTCATATCTCGGAAAATATGCATTTCTCGAAAATTTTACAATAGTAAAAAGTTGTTATTTCTCGTCAAACTATCTTATAATATATTTTGTTTTTTAAATTTCCCTCGCTAGTTAAGAAATTAGCAACAAAATCATTGTTTATAACAATTGCCGGGCAACAGCGGCATTTTTTTAAGAGTTTGATCTAGATACAAAAATGAACAGAATCCACGATAGATTTAAATTGCAGTTTATTGAAAAATGAAAATTCTCCTGTTCTAAAAAATGGTACCATTATTAGACTGAACTCTTATTAAGCTCCAAAATTGCTATTGAACCTTGAAAAAATGATACTCAAATTAAGTGTTTTGCTTACATCTTGCCAACTACTAGCGATATCAAAATTATGCACGATACAAGCTTATGAAATTCTCTACAGAAATATATAAATTTTTTCCGTTTCTATTGTTATACTCTCCAAAAACACGAATACAAGAATTTGATCGACAAGTGATCAAATTCAAAGATACGTATGCTGTTATGTAGCTTAGCGAAGGAATAAATAAAATATGTAGGTATTTTCTCGTGATCTTTACATTTAGCCGAATTATTTAAAAAATTCCTAAAAATAAAGCTTTGTTTTAAATCTTACACATACTTTGACTAAACATGATTCAGTTGGTTCCTCCCTCTCCATGCTCACACCGAAGCGTCTCGTGGTTCCTAACCGGGAACGGGCTCTCACATAACAAAATGATATGCAATGTACATACATTGTATCCTCAATCTATGGATATGTATATCCACAAGATGGAGAAAGTATATCTAATGTACATCTAATGGATGTGGAATTAACATTCCCAGCATATACATTTGTCGCCAACTTCCATATCTATTTTATATCCAGTGAATGTACATAAACATATGCAATGTACATTCAGTGGATATGAAACACACATCATATACACAATCGGATATTTTATGAATATACATTACATATCTCTGAAGTAGTTTCCACAGACATCAAAACACTTATTGAACACTGCACTCGACGCGTGTTGTCCCAGTCATGTTGGCATCATCGGGAGATGATTAAAACGAACGGTTTTAATCATCAACACGATTGGAGCAGCACGCATCGAATGAAAGTGTTCAAGTGTTTTGATGTTCATGGGAACTACTTCAGAGGTATCCAATAGTATCTGTATAAGAGGTAATAACACACAGATAACTTAACAAGAAATTTATTTTATATAACTATTTTAAACATACATAAACTTTACAAAATAACCTAAATTATTAAACAATATTTAAGATTTTCAATATTTACGTATACTTTTACCTTCCGGTAGTTTAACAAATTGTAAACATATGTATAATACCTACTATAGTTAGTCATGTCATACATATGTGTTTAAAACATTCTCAACCATCAGTAAGTTACATAATGTGAACGTATGTAATTTTTATTCACTATATTTATAAAATACATACCCAATATGACTTAACAGCAAATTTTTAGGCCTCTGAGACTTTCCGACATCTTAACTAAGCACACGCCTGCCACAATCAGTTAAATATGAAACTTGCAAATTTTCTAACCCTAGAAGCGTATGTATTTACAAATCTAAAGAATTGCATTATAACAAATATACTCTTACATCATGGGAGCTTCATGCAAATGTAACAACATAATATAGCAATAAGCAAATACAAAATCCAGAGAATGAGAAAGAGTTCACTTCCATCACACACATAAACACTATGTACACAACACTACAGGCTACAGGGCTTAATAATGGCTGCCGGCGCCGGCTGCTGTTGCGAACTACAATCCGTAAACAAATGATGCCTGGTGCGCCGACGTACTATACCATAAATTAGTAGCGCATGCGCATCATATAATGAGATAAAATTCGTGTACGCGTATAATTTAATTATACCTTAATGGACATGTTATGTATAAATCATTATGTATATACCTCCAGCAATATACACTATATGACGCTGGTGGATATCAGTAGCTGAATATACATTTCATATCATATGTATATTTAACAATACGTATTCAAATTCCAACACCTAATGCATATGCTTATGGATGTACATATCCATGAGATGTTATGTGGGTTATAACACGCACAAGATTCAACCAGTCTCCAGATCTTCACATGGTGAACATGTTAGATCCTGTCGCATGCCACAGTTGCATATAATAGTATTATTAGGGTTGTCAATGTTACCATATAAGTAAATTGAATGGTAAAAATAAAATATGGGTACCACCAAATATAAGTTGTTTTTTTCAGTTCCACCAATTTGGTTAAAATCGGATTTTGAGAAATAAAAGAAGCTCTGTGAGAGTAATCCGAAAGTGGTCACTTTTATATAACTATCTGAAAATAGCGAATGAATACTTTCTCTGTATTTTGAAATAGTATTTATTGATAATTTAAAATGGGAAAAATATATAATAAAGTACTAAACATTCCAAAAAGTATCCCTATGATTCCGCCTCCTTATATATTATAGTTTACGAAAAAAATAAGTTTGAAGTAAAGCTTTATTTTTAGGTATTTTTTATGATAACTTGGCGAAATATAAAGAACACGAGAAAATACCTACATATTTTATTTACTCCTTCACTAAGCTACATAACAGCATACATATCGTTGGGTTTGATTTCTTGTTACCTATGGCAATGGTGTTAGGCCCTTTATAAAATCGTAAGTATTCCTCGTAAAGAGAAGTTTTTCATATCATTGTGTTCATATAATTCTGAACAGTTTACTACTTGTCCGTCTCCCGTCCGTTTATCTGTCAGTCTATCCGACTGCCCGTCTCTATCTCCGTCTCTCACGTTTCTTGAAAGCATAATAACTTAAGAACCAAAAGTACAATTTTGTTGAAATGTTATTGTTAGCTAGCGAAAGAACCCTACAGATTCTGAAAAAGAAAAATAAATATAAAGATTATGAAACATTTTAAGAAGAAAAATGCACGTGAAAAGGGTTCGTTGGTCACCTTGATTGACTAAACTCTTGTTAGTCTACTATGCGATATTTTTGTGTTTCTAGAATGTTATCAATGGTTACAACCCTTTTCACGTGCATTTTCTCTTAAAATATTTTATAACCTTTATATTCACCTACAGATCTTTTTATCTTTCGAAATATGTACCAAGCATTACTGGACGGAAATGCGGGTACAAGGATCGATTCTATTTTTTTATCTAAAAATTTCTTTTCTAGGATTAATAGTTCAACAAAATAACAGTTTCAAATTTTAAAAAACTCATCAAGATCTGATCATCCAGAAATATGACGCTACAGACGGACACGCAGACATATAAACATGCATTCCCTTTGTGAGGAGATTAAAAATATTATAAATACTAGTCAATCTGGAAATAGGGGTAGACCGAAAAAATTGCGAGTAGGATATATTTTTAATATGTTGTTTTTAGTCGTCGGAAAGGTACAATCACACGTTGTCGTATCCCCACCTGTTTCGGAATCGCCGCCGTCTTGAAAACATTTTAAAATCTCGTTTTCTGCTGGTCGGAGAAAAAAAGTGCTAGGACGAAAATTGTAGAGCTCGAAATTTTCAATATTTTTTATTTCAAGCCGAACTCTCTCTAGTTAGTTCCCAAAGAGATAGATGGCGCCAGTTTCCGAAAATCAGGTTTTCCGTGTTACCAAATTGTCGTGTATTAATTACCTATATTCATTCATTTTAAAGAAATGTGAACTTCATTTTTGGTAACTTTAGACCCCTCTATTTTTTTGGGAACTAACTACAGAGAGTTGGCCTAAGATAAAAAATGTTGCAAATTTCGAGCTCTACAATTTTTGTGTTAACACTTTTTCCCTCCAACCAACAGGAAACGAGATAAATCGATTTCAAAATTTTGTCAAGGTGACAACAATTCCGAAACAGGGGGGATACGCTAACTTGGGATTTTAAATTTCCCACCATCAGGAACAATAATTAAAAATTCAGCTTACACACAATTTTTTCGATCTGAAATGATAGACTGACTACTAATAATTAGTACCAGAATTTAATAAAAAGTTTTATTAACGCAAATACAGGGTGTAATTAGTTTCATGTCATTAAAAAAAAACTGGTGGTAGGAAACGACAAGACAAACAAAAAAACCTTATACAGGGTGTTTGGTGCATCGTGTGCCAAATGGAAATGACCGACAGAAAGGGTTATCTGCTATCCTTTCAGGCCCCTTAATACTTCCCATGCCCTGCGGGATTTTTCATATCGACCTTTTATCTTTTTAATGAAAAAAATCCCAAATTCTACATTTAAATTCAAATTATAAAAAAAGTATTAGGCGTAGACTGTGACTTTCATTTTTATTTTGATGCGTATTGTTGAAGGGTTCTTTTAAATCCAAAATTAATGGCATTAGTCATCTAGTTGTTTTTTTATTCCCTCGCAAACTTTCGGAATAGGTAATATTTAAATTTAAACTTAGACTTTAGACGGCTATAAAAAAAAAATTCAGAGCAACCGGGATCTTCCAACTCCCTCAAAAATTCTCTAGTCTATCCTCTTGCTAATGATGTGCCACATGTCATAAAAATCTTTTAATAACTTCGTGAATTCGCTAAATTAATGAATCCGGTCACATAAGGCTAATATTCAAAATTCCGAATAAAAAATTATTTCTGCTTAAATTATGCATGGGAAACAAGTAAAATCTCTTATCTCACTCTTGCGAAGTAAAATCTATCTTCTGTCTCTTTCTGTTCATTGGTTTTCTTGAAATAGAGAAACAATTACATTTATCATTTATTAAAAAAATTTAAAAATCTTGCTCAAAGTGTTGCTCTCTGTTGCGAATGCAGGCCCGACATCTGCTTCGGATTTCGACAGTTGTTGTATGAAGTCGTATTTCCTCCCTAATTGTACCGAAAGCCGTTTCTATGCGTTGGACAAGAGGACAAGTTCCTCCCTAGTCGCAACCTCCGTCGCGTACACGAGCTCTTTGGCACGACCTCGGACATAAAATCCAACGGAGTTAGGTCTGGGGAACGTGGAGGCCATTGAATAGGGCCATCCCGTCCAATCTACGCATGCGCCTATAGTTTGTCAAAATGACGGCTGTCCCGCGCACTGGCGATTGATTGTAAGACAATATCTAGACAATGTGTCCTCAAATGCGTGGATTGGGCGGGATGGCCCTATTCAATGGCCTCCACGTTCCCCAGACCTAACTCCGTTGGATTTTTATGTCTGGAGACGTGCCAAAGAGCTCGTGTACACGGAGGTTGCGACTAGGGAGGAACTTGTCCTCTTGTCCAACGCATAGAAACGGCTTTCGGTACAATTAGGGAGGATATACGACTTCATACAACAACTGTCGAAATACGAAGCAGATGTCGGGCCTGCATTCGCAACAGAGACCAATACTTTGAGCAAGATTTTAAAATTTTTTTAATAAATGATAAAAATGTAACTGTTTCTTTATTTCAAGAAAACCAATGAACAGAAAGAGATAGAAGATAGATTTTACTTCGCAAGAGTGAGATAACAGATTTTACCTATTTGCCATGCATAATTTAAGCAAATATAATTTTTTATTCGATTTTTTGAATATTAGCCTTATGTGACCCGATTCATTAATTTAGCAAATTCACGAAGTTATTAAAAGATTTTTATGACATGTGGCACATCATTAGCAAGAGGATAGACTAGAGAATTTTTGAGGGAGTTGGAAGATCCCGGTTGCTCTGAGTTTTTTTTATAGCCGTCTAAAGTCTAAGTTTAAATTTAAATTTTACCTATTCTGAAAGTTTGCGAGTGAATAAAAAAACAACTAGATGACTAATGCCAGCAATTTTGGATTTAAAAGAACCCTTCAACAATACACATCAAAATAAAAATGAAATTCGCAGTCTACGCCTAATACTTTTTTTATAATTTGAATTTAAATGTAGAATTTGGGATTTTTGTCATTAAAAAGATAGAAGGTCGATATGAAAATCCCGCAGGGCATGGGAAGTATTAAGGGGCCTGAAAGGATAGCAGATAACCATTTCTGTCGGCCATTTCCATTTGGCACGCGGTGCACCAAACACCCTGTAGAACATGGGGTCCAAAGCTCATAGTTTTGGAAAAAAAAATAAACAAAAATTTCCAAAATACTTAATAACCTAGTTTGAGAACTGCTGGCATATTGGGGTAGGTTTTATTGCCTCGCGTCTTGTCGCACGAGATACTCTGACATTCCTGCAAATAAGTATGCCGACAAAGCAGTTAAAAGCGACCGACAGAAGACATCGTCATGTTTTTTGCTTCTTCGCGGCCAATTATCCTATTAGGCGTGCTATATCTCCCTTGTAATATTCTCAAGTAATAATTTCAGTTTTGTCCTTACTTGATAAAGAACACACGCACGGGACGCGACGTACCCGATCCTTGGTTTTGTCTGTTTTCTTTTTGAATTTTGTGCCACTTGTGTTAAGATTTATTTCATTGACTTATCGTTCAAGTCGTTAGCGCTTGGTTACGTAAGACACTACTTCTCGTTCGGGCTTTTTGTGTCACTTTTTGGATTTTGGACCAAGTTTTCCTTTTTGTTTTCTTTATTGATAACGTTAATTCACAGTTTAGTGTGGTGTTTTAAAACGCAGATATTCTACATTATGGGAGATTACACTTATCCAGAGCTCGCGGATATGGACTTGGTACATGGAGAAAGTGGTGGAAATGCAGCTGGTGCGGAAGAGCTTTAGAACAATTGCAACGACGTATTTTAATGTGCATAGAAACCATAAAAAAATTATCCTAATTTACCAAATGTGTTGAACGGAGTAAGTACCTATGTTATTAGTTCGACGTACCGAAATGTGTATACGTGGAGATGGAGGTCATTTCGAACAATTTTTGTACAAAATTCAAAAGAATTGTTCAGTTATTGGGTGTTACCTATTGGGCATTAAATGTATGATTATTATTATTAGTATTCGTTGTCTTGTTTTTATCTGTTTATTATTGTTTACATTAATTTTCATAGAGACCAAAGACTTGATTTTTAGTTTTCGATACCTGATTGGGAAAAATTATGCGCTCAATTCGATAAAAAAATCAGATTTTTTCCTAACTTAAAACACACAACTATTTTCTGTTATCGTATCTCGGACGTCTAACTGTTCGTTATCCAATTTCATAAAACAATTACTAATTTTTTAAGCTTTTAACGCAATGTTACAAATGTAAATAAACCACTTTTAAATTTTATAAATTCTTATAAACGACAATAAAAGCTACAATAGCTCTGTTCCAAATTAAAAAACACACGTAAACAAATCCTATTTAAACCCCTGTGGCCACGCTATGCTTGCGTTGTGCCGAAAGAGAAGGAATTATTTACATTTTCATAATTAGTGGTATAAAAAGTTCAATACAAATAATCCCATCAAAGTGCCGCACTTCTACCGACGGGAACACAAGTCGGGTATTACAGTTTTTTATTATTTCTAATATTCGGAACTATAACATCCATTGACCCTGAAAAACAGTGGTTCTCAAATCTTTCCTACCATAACATTAAAAATGTAAACCCAGGTCAGTTTTTTTCAAAGTGCCCCAAGAGAAAAAGGTCATATAGGTTTTCTGTTTGTCTAGTCGGTCCCTATTACCAGTTTTTTTTAATGACATGAAACTAATTAAAACCCTGTATGTAGTATATATGTTATATAAAATATTACCAAATAACTTATAATATTTAGAGTCATATGAAAGTAGCCTTATCAGGCGTATCATATTACATATGGCAGCTGCTCCTTTTGCTAACTCAACATCACCTGATTCACAGGCTCGTTCACAATATTCCTTTGTTCTAAGACTCTTCAAGTCAGCACTTTTAAACTTATAAATATATGTAAAGGAACGTTTGCTCCTCAGTTATAAACTCATTTTCATTCTTTTCACTTCTTCATGTCTGGATAGTACGTACTATCCATTTAATCAAATAAATCTTTTTAAAAAGTTCTTTGTGTTGTGTGTGATGTAACAATTGGCGCAGTCGAAAAGGATCTTCAAAACACCCTGTACCGGAGCCTAACTACCAGAAACTACCCGAGAGAACAAGGACAACATCCGCAAAAAGGTGCCTAACTGGAGGGAAAGTCTGGAAGAACAAGGAGAACTTTAGGGCAGGAGTGGTGAATCCCAATTCTTCAAGAAGAAAAAGAACCTCAGCACACAACAAATCAATTCCAAGAAACAATTTTTCAAGCAACAAATCAATTTCAATTATCAATCAATCAAGAAACTTTTAAGAAACACAACAAGCAACAATTAGTTTTAAGAATAAATCACTCAACAACAACAACAACCACATTTAGCAAGTAAGAAATCATCCCTGCTCAGAAGTTGGTGTCTTCGACGTCAGACAGACGGAGCTAGCTTTACGAAGTCGCACTGCAGCTGCACGAGTCCACGGAGATGAAAACATTAATGTAAGTACAAAGAATCATCTCGTTTTATTTTGTGCTATACATTTAACATTTTTCAAACCAAATCCAATCATTTAGTTTATTTTAATTTATACGTAACGTAAAACAACAGTTCTATAACCCAGATTAGCGAAAGACTCATTAAACTTATCAAGAAATTTTATACATTTCAACAGATCAAATTTCAATTTTTATATTAATTTCAAGAAGGTTGTTACACGACCTTTACCTTTACATTTATTTTGCATTCAGACACATTCCAAGCTAATCAGTATATCATAAGTTTGTGAAACATTTATTACACCAGTGCCGTACTATTCTGATTTTCACCTCATAATAATTTTAATTAATTAAAATTTAATTTTCTTTTAAATTAAATAATAATATCCTATTAAAAATGACTGACAATCCAGTCGATGGAAATGAAAACCAGAACGTTACAGCAAACGAAACAATAACCATTGAACCCTACAAGTTAAGTGAAATCTTTTCAATAATACCTGAGTTCGATGGGAACCCTATATTTTTACACACATTTATTTCTGCATGTGTTTATGCACAAGGAATGGCAGTAGATGACCAAAGAATTCTTGTAACATTGCATATTAAAAATAAGCTTCGCGGGAAAGCATCAGAGCTAATAAATTCGCGAAATCCTGCTACTTGGGCAGAGATAAAAAGCTTGCTCGAGGCGCACTTTGGCGACTCACGCGACTTAACAGCGCTTATTCAAGATTTGCAACGAATACATCAATTGCAAAATGAAAGTGCATTAACATTTATTTCTCGTTTACAAACACATAATGCCAAAATGCACGCCGCTGTGCAGAAACAAACATTAACTTTAGAGGAGAAAACCGCCCAATCACGTCTAATCGAAACCATGACACTTAATACCCTACTCACAGGACTAGAATCTAAACTAGGCCAAATAATTCGCGCTGGCAATCCAGGAAATATGCTAGACGCAATTAGTAGAGTCAAACGAGAACTTCAATTGTCATACTTTGAGCAACAAAAATTCTCAAATAAACCAGCTAACAAAAACCCTGTACAATCTCAACAAAGACGTCCAAATTCCCAGCAATTTTGCAATTATTGCAAAAGAAGTGGACACAACTTTAACGAGTGTCGTGCAAAACAACAATTTTCTCAACAAAATCCTAATTACAGACAAAATTATTTTAGTGGAACTCCAACACAATTTTCTAGGCCCAATTTACAACAATTTTCGAGACCTAATTTCCAAAGCTCGTCAAATCATTATAGTCCAGGCAACTTTGCCCCACAACAAAATTTTTCACAAAATAATTCTCCCCAACAAAATAGGCCTTCTGTAATAAGACCTAACCCAAACTACCAACAAAGACCTCCTAATCAACAACCCTCAAATTTCAACCGTCAAAATCCACAGAAAACGCACCATGTTAATTTTGACAATTATGATGCGCAAAATTGCGAAAATTATGATTCTAATTGTGAACAAGATTATCAACAATTTGATAATTTTGAAATTTTTCCAACTGATTCCAATTTTAATGACAATTATGTATCACAAGAATACTTCACCGATAATTCCCTAAATCATAATGATCACCCATCAAATCGATATGAAAATTATTCCGATTATCCGTCGAATCCTCACATGAATTATTCTATTAATCAACCGGATTTTTGCCAAGGCCCGGAGTATCCTACAGATACTCCAACGCAGCAACCGGATTTCCAAATCGACCAAATGTCCAGCCAACTACAAACTATGAATCTAGAGGACAATTTCAATCCGTCCCTGAATTTCCCAGAACAAATTATAATGTAATTTCTTATCCATCATTAACTGTAAATTCAAGAAATTTATATTACATCAAAGACATAACACGGACATACAGAATGTTACTCGATACCGGCGCAGGTATATCAATATTCAAACCAAAACTTGCCGAAAATTACAAACGCAGATCTCCTGAGAACGTTGCCATACAAGGCATAACAGAACAAAAAATTCCGATAACCGAATCTGTTCTTATACCTTTTACAGCTAATGACCCGCATAAGGTATACATTTGCGATTTAGACATCGAATTCGATGGACTATTAGGAGCCGACTTTTTCAAACATTACAAATGTGTTATTGATATGAACAACAATCAATTAATTACCAATTTTAAAACTGTCCCACTTTTTGAGGTAAACCAGGATTTACCAGAACCACCACCAAAAAATACTTGCAATTCTCAAATTCCCATTTCAAAGGTCCCTCGCGAAAACAAAAATCAGAACAAAATTTCTATAGAACCGCGTATGGAAAAGATATTTAAATTAAAATGTAATTTGCGGAATACTGAGGCTATACTGTTAGCCCAGGAAAAAGAGAAAGTTCGCTTACCCAATGCCCTCGTTAAGGTAGACGAAAACGGAGAATTTCTCACGACAATAATTAATGCAAATGCCATCCCAAAATCAATCGAATTTTCCAAATTAGACTTAGAACCAATTCAAAAATTTAAATCGATTTTTAATTTCAACACTGACAATTCTGACAACCAAATACCGACAGACAGATCATTTGAAATTCAAAATCAGTTACGTTTAGATCATCTAAATGAAGAAGAGGCCGAATTAGTAACGCAGCTTTGTTTAGATTTTCAAGACATTTTCTATTTAGAAGGCGACAACTTGACGTTTACGAACGAAATTAAACACCCGATTGATACAAATGATTCCCGACCTATATTTACAAAATCTTATCGTTACCCCCAAGTCCATAAAGAAGAAGTCAAAACCCAAATTTCTAAAATGTTAGATCAAGGTATTATTCAACCCTCGATTTCACCCTGGTCGTCCCCTGTTTGGGTAGTCCCCAAAAAACTGGATGCCTCTGGCAAACAGAAGTGGCGAGTCGTAGTTGACTATCGGAAACTTAACGAAGTCACAATTGACGATAAATATCCTCTTCCCAACATCTCTGACCTTCTTGATCAACTAGGCAAATGCCAATATTTCACAACACTAGACCTTGCATCTGGATTTCACCAGATCCAAATAGACCCAAAAGATATTCAAAAAACTGCTTTCACAGTTGAAAACGGTCATTTTGAATTTGTAAGAATGCCATTCGGACTCAAAAATGCCCCATCAACATTCCAAAGAGTGATGGACAACATTTTATTGGGTATCCAAAATGAACGATGTCTTGTTTATATGGATGACATTATTGTCTACTCCCCTACCATCCATGATCATATTTCACGCCTAACGGAAGTTTTCAAACGCTTACAAAAAGCGAACCTCAAAATTCAACCCGACAAATGTGAGTTTCTTCGCAAAGAAGTCGCTTATTTAGGCCATCTCATCACTAAAGACGGTGTAAAACCGAATCCCACCAAAGTCGATGCAATTTTAAATTTTCCCCAACCGAAAAATCCTAAAGAAATTAAGTCATTCCTAGGCTTAGCAGGATATTATAGGCGATTCATCCCCAATTTCTCCAAGATAACCAAACCTCTGACGAAGCTACTACAAAAGGACGTACCTTTTAACTTCGACAATGATTGTTCAAATTCTTTTCAAAATTTAAAACAAACTTTAACGACAACACCGATTCTCATTTACCCTAATTTTAACGATGAATTTATTTTAACCACCGATGCAAGTGCATTCGCCATTGGTTCTGTCCTTTCACAAGGCAACATAGGCAAAGACTTACCTATCGCATACGCATCTCGAACTTTATGCGCTGCGGAAACCAAATATTCCACGATCGAACGCGAGCTTTTAGCCATAGTATGGTCAGTAAAGCATTTTAGGCCATACCTATTCGGCAGAAAATTCAAGTTGGTAACAGACCATCGACCACTTACCTGGTTATTTTCAATAAAGGACCCAGGAAGTAGACTCGCACGTTGGCGATTAAAACTAGAGGAATACGACTATGAGATCGTATACAAACCCGGCAAGATCAATAAAAACGCGGACGCGCTATCCCGAATTAAGATCAACCATTTTTCAGAATGTTCTAAACTCCACTCAAAAATTCTAGCCGCGAACGAAACTGACGAATCAGAATATGACGAACAAGACGATGACGAAAACCCAAGCGAAAATGCCCAAATAACTAACGAGCAAGTCGCTCAAGAATTCGATATTTTTGTTAATTTGTATAAAACGAAATCTTTGATAGACTATTCAAAAATCAAAACTTCCAATAAACAACTTTTGGATAGAGAACATAAAAATATCATAACCTTTTTCCAGCAAGATAACTTGCAAGACCTACATCATAAAATAATCGAAGACATTTTCGAAGAACACCCTGAATTTTACAAAAACACCATTAATATCGTCTCCAGTAAATCAGTTCGACATAGGAAGTATTTTATAGTCCCTTTGCCATTCGACGTTAAGTCTACAATAGAACATTTGTTCATGGTATTATATAAGAGACAAAACCTTTTAGATCTTTCCAAAACGTATTACGTTGAGAACAACTTAGATCTCCCTATTCTCGAAATGTTATCGTTCATTTTCGCAGAGAAGGATCTAAAAATTGTAATATGCCAAAATATCGTTCAGACCCCTGACGAAGATCAAATTCCGATCATTTTAGACCAGCATCACTGCGGCAAAAATAATCTTCACCGCGGAATAAATGAAACGATGCGGAGAATTAAAAATAAATATAATTGGCAAGGATTAACTAAAGATGTCGAAAACTTTATCAAATCTTGCGAAATTTGTCAAAAAAATAAAGTATATCGTAAAAACATGTCTAGTCCTTTGGTAATTACGGAAACGCCAAGAACGCCATTCGAACGAATCAATATCGACATATTTCAGACCCCAACTCGAAATTACGCTTTGACCATTCGCGACGAGCTGACTAAATTTACCCAGGCATACGCAATCCAAGACAAATCTGCAAAATCTGTAGTAAACACCCTGTTACTATATTTTCAACACTATGGCACCCCTTTGAGAGTCCATTGTGACTACGGTGGCGAATTTGACAACAGACTACTAAAAGATCTCTGCACTTTATATGACATAAAATTAACTTATTCAAGTGTAGGACATCCTCAATCTAATGGATCAATAGAACGATTTCATGCTACCCTAGCTGAAATGATTAGAGTCCATAAAGCCGAAAACCCTGACGAACATCCACTGACTATTTTACCCTACGCAGTAATATGCTATAATAACTCAGTCAATAAAACCCACGGTTTTAGTCCATACGAACTAGTATTCGGACACACTTCTTGTAGACCACCCGAAACCTTATACAATCAAAAAGAGTTGATAACTAAGTATGTTAGAGACCTTAACAACAGAATCTCGCACTACTATAAAATAGCGCGTAGTCGTACGCTAGATCAAAAAGCAAAAGCGAAAATTCGTTTCGATAAACATGTCCCCGGAAATCGACCCGATTACCAAATTGGAGACAAAGTCTACGTAAAAGAATCCCAGATTAAAGACAAACTACAAAACAAATTTAATGGCCCATTCAAAATTATAGAAATCTTTCAAAATTCAGCACTTTTGTCAAATCCCGAAACAGACCAAACTACTAAAGTTAACTTTGACAGGATGAAACCTTATTTTGAAAATTAAACTTTATTTTCAGGTTTCTCTTGCTGTTCGGATCAGCAGTATCCCAGTACTCAATAACGCCAATAAACAACACTATCGGAGTGTATTACCACCGAGACACTGACATTGTAATTTCCCACAAGAAATGGACATTACTAGTGCATAAAAATATATCAACACTCAAGACAGCTATTGACAAAAACGACAAAATTTTAGACAAAATCTTCATCACACTTGACCCGGCATATTTAGACATGGTAACCTTCACAAGTGAAGTTAAAACACATCTTAGCTTATTAACGCAAATTTCTAAAACCATAAAGAGTAAATTCGACGAAATATTGTTCGATACGAAACGTTACAAACGCGGACTTTTGAACGGTATAGGTTCAATATTTAAATCGATCACCGGCAATCTAGATGCTGAAGACGGCGAATACTACCTTAATTGTATTAACAAATTAAATAATGATGAACACCAATTGGAGAACTTACTCAAAAATCAAATATCAGTTACAACTTCGGTCATAAAGAATTTCAATCTAACTGTTCGACAATTACAAATTGACGAAGAGACGTTCAATAACGACATAAAGGAAATCGAAAAACAGATTTTGAAAATCGAAGGTGAAACGCGAATAGCTTATACAAAATTAAAATTCCTAAGTATTTGCGAGCAACTCATGGCAAGCTATTTATTTATCGAGGACAATTTAAATGATATTCTAAATTCCATTACTTTTGCGAGACTTAAGATAATTCACACATCAATCATTAATCCTCAGGACTTGGTAAACTCTCTACAAGAGATTTCACAAAACTTACAAAAGAACAATTTGCCTCTCCCGATCAAATTATCAAAGGTTTCACAATACTTAGATATTATTGAATTGAAAGCTTTTCAGGTAAATTCAGAATTAATATTCGTATTAGACATACCACTAATAGACCCTCAAACATATTCTGTTTTTAAACTATATCCCATTCCTATTCTGGATAATAGAACTGGTCTATTTCACATTTTATCAACTTCTCAAAAATATATCGCGAGAGATGATGATTCTTTGATGTTTATACCCATCGCAGATCTCGAAAGATGCAAACCAATCTATCCTAATACCAAGCTATGCTCAAATTTATTTGCATATCCAATTGACAACAATGCCATATGCGAAGCCCGTCTCTTCAAGAACCTCGACACACTACCCGAAAACTGCCAGACGTCACTCATCATCAGTCAAGGTTACAACGTACAAGAACTAGGAGAAAATAAGTGGTTAGTGATAAACGCAGAACCTTTACATGTGACCATTAACTGTCCCAAAATAAGTTCGACCGACAAAATCTCCAAAAACTCAATCATTAGACTCCAATCAAATTGCTACGCTTTTATAGGTATTACCAAAATCCAAGCTAGCACAAGTGACTTTATCAGTGTAAAAGACAATAATCACCCAATTCAAGTCCCGTTTGAGTGTTGTGGCCAAATTCCCGAAAACATTCGAGTGCCCAATCTAAAACCTTTGAAGTTGAACAATTTAAACACCGAAGACCTCGAGATTGCTAAACACAAACTCGACCAATATTCAAAAGACTTAGACGACTTAATTAATGAACCCTTTGTCACCAAACACGTCTCTTGGTTCACTTACTTCATAATTGTTTTAATCTTTGGACTATTATTTGTGTACCTATTCTATAAATATAGAATACACCGAAGAAATTCAACCATCGATGTCTCCACATCGCCCCCAGCTCCTCCGAGACCTAGTAAACTCTCCAGGACATTTACTAGCATACTTCCTCAACGAAGACGACCTCCACTAAGAAGAGAAGACGAAGAATCCGAAGACATAGAGCTTAGTTAAAACAGTTTTGTGCCTTTCTAACTTTTGTGCTGAAACTCTTCAGTGAAAATTTATTCAATTTTATTTTTATACATTTTTATGCTTTTTATACATGCACTGTATTGCATTTTTACGCTTGCTATTTTATATTCTATATTTTTACATTTTATACTTTTACAATTTTACATTTTTGCACCTTTTACATTTGTCACATTTTACTGTACTTTGTATTTCATACTTTTTCATTTAATTTCAATTTCAAAAGTTGCTGTATAATCACCAACTTTTTCTATAAGGGGGAAGTTGTTATATAAAATATTACCAAATAACTTATAATATTTAGAGTCATATGAAAGTAGCCTTATCAGGCGTATCATATTACATATGGCAGCTGCTCCTTTTGCTAACTCAACATCACCTGATTCACAGGCTCGTTCACAATATTCCTTTGTTCTAAGACTCTTCAAGTCAGCACTTTTAAACTTATAAATATATGTAAAGGAACGTTTGCTCCTCAGTTATAAACTCATTTTCATTCTTTTCACTTCTTCATGTCTGGATAGTACGTACTATCCATTTAATCAAATAAATCTTTTTAAAAAGTTCTTTGTGTTGTGTGTGATGTAACATATATAGTAAAATTCGGGAAAATACATATAATAACATAATAAAAATAGAGTATAAGGTAACATAACACAGATTTTGAGTGTTGTGAAAGTACTGAAAGTGTTGTGAGTGCCGATTATGTGTCTGCCCAAAAAACTGAACTGTTAGCTAATTGGCATCATTCATCTTTTCTTTTTCGTTTGGTTTCCTTGCATCTAATCATTTCTTGATACTTTTCAAATGTAACGACGTCGCCTTGAGTTACTATCCTTAACGAATTTGCACAAACCAAAGGATTTATGTGAGGGTTGTGAAGCTCTGTAATTTGTGTTGAAGATGCAGCTGCAGAATCTCCGCTACTTCCAAGTTTTCCGGACCAATACTCGTTACCGGGTAGAGCATTTCCGTCCCATGCGTAAGACACCACCAACAATTTCCCTAAAAATATGTTTACATTACGCATTTTGATTATGTTTTTAACAAGGGCATATAGTTATCGTATAAAATGGAAACACATCAAATTATAAGTCGAGTAGTGTGTTTGTAATTGTAACAAAAACTAGAGGCACACTTTGCAAAAAATGTTGTAACTTACACTATTTCTCTGTAGGATAATGTGTAATATGGAGGCATGTTTCATTTGACAAAATTTTTATTTTTAAATTTTCAAAACTACACATACCCCAATGCTTCAGATTACATACACATACGTATAAAGCGTATCTCACCCTCGCGTCAACCAAATATTTTAGTTGTCTTGTAAAAGATGAAGTTTTCAAAAGCGAAATGGTCGACGGTACAAAGAGATATAATTTAAATATATTTTAAAGTATACAGGGTGATTCATTTTTGCGTGGCGGTAAACTTATTTTTTTATACAATTAGGATATTATCACATATTTGCATCCTACTTTCAAAGACGATTGAATGAGTAACCATTTTATGGGTCTGTGATGGGTTAGTATCATAATATGGATTAATTTATACCAAAACCATGTCAACTTCGTGAACTCACTCTGGCACAACGGAGCAGTATCTTGGTCCTGAGACCCTTTATTAGAAGAATTATCCAAAAACTCATAGTTATGATTTTTGGAACGCGTTGTATGCTATAATATAAAGGATAGCCTTTTGGGCACTGACATCAAGTATCATGGGTCCATCTATCACGAGTGCCGAGATATTTGACACAGTTCAAGATTTAAGAGACGACAAATTAAAAAAGAAAATTAAAGGTTTCAAATGGGCAAATGCAAATTTAAAACACTGATAATTTTTTAAATTACCTCACTGAAATAGGCCGATTCCAACAAAAATGCCTAAAACAGTCAAAGATTAATCGCCACTTTTGAGCATATTTTGTTTCAACTGTTTCAAATATTCCAGCCATCATGACAAATATATTTTATATAAGTGGAAAGCTTTTTCACAGGGCTATCCTTTATAGTATACAGAGTAGTAGTCCATTTGAAAAAAAAATTATGTGAGGTGGAGGATCCTCAGCATGAGTTTAAAGTAGCCTGAATCTGGACCTGGCTAGCCGTTGGGACTTCTGAAAAGTGACTACTCTGTTTTTTCAAGTATTATTTTGTGAAAAAACAGTAAATAAAGGAGACAGGTAGAACAATAATTTAATTATTATAATATGAGTTTCTTAACTGACTCTATATAAAATAACCGATTTCTTTAGAATGCATAACATGTAAATTAGTAGTTCATGGACAATTTTTGACATAAACTAAGTCTCAAAATGCTGCTTAGTTATGTCGAAGTAAACTCACAACTTTGACATGTTTTTGGTTCAAACTCATCCATATCATGGTGTCAACCCATCGCAAACAAATCAAACCGAGCATCAACCGAATCGTGTATGACGTCATTTATGAAGTTATGCTTAATGATCACGCTGTATATTTTTAAACGTTTAAAAACTATGCCTATTACTATTCTTCTACCTATCTCCTGTTCTTTATTTACTTTTTTTCACAAAATAATACGTGACAAAACAGAGAAGCTCTTTTCATAAGTTCCAACTGGCCAGTTCTGATTCAGGCTACTTTAAACTCATGCTGAGGATCCTCCACCCTCACATAAACGAATAAATATGATAAAGCATAAATTAAAGTAATAATTGAGGGCACAAGTACCTGCATCTTTATCCAACAATTTTGTATGTGGTTCTCTATTGAAAATGTGAATTTTAATACCAGTCGTAGGATGTCCCTCTATAGGAATAATTTCTCCATGTTTATAATTACCACATTTTTCTTGCTTTATGTAAGCAAAACATATATCACTTATTGACAACAGGTGCTTGGCTAAATCACTAGAAAAGAAACAAATCGAAAATTACATTCATAGCTATTCTGTTATAATCGGAATAGTATAGTTCGCTCCATTTATAAAGCACATAAAAAATTTAAAGTTCCCACCGAGCTAACATAAGGGGAGACCGAAGCATGCTTTACTTCTCCTCACTTTGTTAAATAATAAATATAATGTACTACTTTAAAATCGCTACCTAAGATTGCCATACATCTCCGTCAATTCTGTACGCATGAAAACACCCTACAGGTCGCAATTTTTAACTTTTGGGTAAAGTATATTCTGGCATGATTAACATAACAGAAATAAACGAAAACACGCCTCTTTTAATTTCCAACTCTTGTGATAGTTACGCAAATCACCCCTAACCAGAACGTCATTTATCGGTTCCCTGGAATCGATAAACAGACCCGTACTGTGAATTTATCTGTGAATGCCGCGAAGGACGGGCCGTGCGTCCACCAATACCACCAATAATCCTATCTTGACGCAAGACAGAGTAAGATTTTCCAACTTACCAAAAACGTCATTATGTGTCTGCCGAAAATACGATTTTTAAATCTCTAGTATTATTTTGTTCATTCTAAGATGCAAAAATTTGAAGTATGGCTCTGTAGTACTCTTGTTAGCAGTAATTGTGCCGACTTTGATATTTGGATGGCCGGTTTTTTTATGTGCACTAAACAAATGGAGACAAGTATACCAAACTTTCTTGAAATTAGAAAAGTAACAGATTAAGTAATATTTAGAGAGAGCTTTTGGGTATAAATAGGGTTAGTTGGGAACCTGTGCATTAAAACTGGTGGATTAGCACCTCTACGGATAGATGGGTCAAAGATGAAGGAACGATTGGTTGAAAAATAATAATTGTAAAGAATTCGTAACACTCGTAATTCAGCGCTCGTTCGAGAGGCACATAGTATGGAGAATAGCTGTTGATTGCAGCCAGAACAGACACCTATTGAACTTCATAATAATCCGTCGAGACTATGTCGACAAAATCTTAGAATTTGCAGGTGTAAGTATGTAGAAAGCGAGAAACTTTTTTTTCTTTTGAAATAAGTACCAGGGACATTGAGAAGAAATGGTCTTTTTCATCGTACTCTTTAAAAAACAAAAGTGCTTCATTAAAACAATTGAATTTGAATTTTATTTCGTTTTTCTGAAATATCGGAAAATATTTATCGTGCAAACAAAAAGTTAAATTATTTTTTAAAGATGAATATATTCAGAAAACAATATCATGTTTTTTTTTCATCAACAGTTTTCATGTGAAATGAAGTGAAAGTGCGCTGTGACATTACGATTTTACTTTTGAACGGGCAGCTAAAAAATCCTAAATTTCATAGACGAAACTTCATAAAAAGTGTCAAAAATGAACTTAAAAGAAACGAGAAAAATCATCTTAAAGAAGAAGGTGTAGACGTCCAGTTGTATTGATTTAGTTCTTGTGCTCGGATATCTCCTGATGAATGTATATGCAATTAAAATAATTACTTCCCGGAAAAAAAACACATTTTTACTTGAAACTCTTCAAAATTAATCAAAACGCATAATTCTTATCGGGTTACATTCTTAATAATATATAATTTAATTTAATAATAGCGCAAACCATTTTCTGTTGACTTTAAAAGAGAGCACACTGAAATTTGTGAATTTCGACAGTTTCGAAATTAACCACAAAATTTCAGTTAAAAATAGCTGTATAATCGCAAAATTGTGAACGCCTTATCGCAAATCAAGGTCATATCACGTGGCCTCCTAGGTCACCTGACTTAACACCCCTCGACTATTATGTATGGGGCACTCTCAAAAATAAAGTTTATAAAACTTCTTCAAATACCCGTGAAGAGCTGCAAAATAAAGTTGTACGGGCTCTTAATGAAATAACGCCGGCTGAATTGCGTAGAGCCATTCAAGCAACTGTACGCAGAGCCGAATTGTGTATAGAAAAAAATGGTGGACATTTTGAACAATATCTATAAATGTCAATTTATGGTTTAATTATATTAATTATTTTAAAGATACCTACTGTTACCTAGTTTAAGTTTAATTGTTCAAACGGAATTGATTTTTATTTATTTATAGGCCCGATATTTATGTTCATTTAAATAAAACTCTGAAAACCGAACTGATGTCGCATTCTATTGCAAATGTCCTTGTGGATGTAATTGTGTTTACCTCCACATACCTATGCTAAACTTAATTGTAACGTTCTTTGCACTCACAATTATTAAATGTTTGATAGCTCCAGATTGCCTATAACTACACGAGTCTGTCTGACAGCTGATATTGTTTTATTACATTCAATGGCTACTATGATTTTTCCAATGTTATTAGGTTAACAAATTTACACAGAAATGTGCCATTTTAGTTTCCAAAGCCCACTAATCTATTATCTATTAGCCGCATGTTCCTAAAAGCTTGGTTGCATTGTATTTTGGCTGAAATCTCAAATATTTCTGAGCGGATTTTCAAAATTTTGGTATCATTAGATTCGTATGAAAATAAGGTATTTAAAAATGTTGGTGAACGATTAAATTCCCATTTAAAAAAACCGAGTTAGTGGGTAAAAATCACATTTAAAAATTTTAAACGCCTCTAGAGAATTAATTAATGCAATCATATTGCTCTTTTTATTTTTATAGTAACGTAGCACACAAACTAAAATATATTTTGGACACCACAGCACTCTGGATTCAGAAATAGATTTTTTAATAGTTTTAATGTTTATCAAAAAGTGACCAAAGTGGATGTATTGTATTCAAAATTTCCTCTAGATTCTAAAAATGTAAAAATATATAGGGTGTTCCATTTAAAAATCGAAAGTTGTGGGCATTTCCGGTCAAACCGGATGTGCACCAAACTTGATTTTTTATTGAAAAGATGGCATTTTAGTCGTGTAATAAGCCCTCCAAATTTCAATTTTCTATTCCAAATATTTTAGGAAATATCAGGGCGAGCGCAATTCGTGACTCACCCGGTATAGTACGCAACACAGTTTTTAATTTCACTATTAACTTTTTTTAAATTCACTTTTATGCGAGCACGTCAAATGTGACTTTTTTACATTATTAAACAGAATTCGGTAGTGGTATAATTTTAATACCTGTAACTTATCAATATTGTTCATGAATTCCTATGCTTTGATTTCATAACAATCCATTTTGATATGATTTTTTCAGAAAAGGTGCAATGGGTCGGTGTTTATAACAAGTAAAATTCTCAAAGAAAAGGCGTCGTGAGTAATACATGCATTTGACTACTGCGGCATTGAGCCTGTTGCCGTCGTTGATCAGCTGATCTTAATCAGACATGTTTATTCGCCTCGTGGCGAACCAAAAAATTTAGAAGGAAATATGTAATTTATATTTAATTTTTTCTTTTTTAATTTTTCCAAAGATTTTACTCAGAATTGTATAAAATACGATACAATTTACAAGCTTACATATATTAATCGAATTTAAACAAGAAAATATAAAAAATATATATATTTTTTTTTAATTTTATGTTTATAACTTAATAAATTAAATTCCATTTTACTCGAAAATTGTTTGTCCTACAAAAAAATATCAGATGCCTTTTAACCTCTCCAAAGAAAATTTTTGTGGAGGTTACTAAAATTGGTTCAAAATCGAAAAACATCAAATCTTCATTTCTTTTAAGTCTCCTCTTCATCCAAAAAGAATTTAATCTTTTTTTGGCCCGATAAACATTTCTCGAGATATTCAGAGAAAACGAAATTTTCAAAAGATAACCTCAATGTTTTCACTGAAGCACACTCTATGGATATGTAAACATTTGTGTTTTTTAAGTAATATACTTTGAAAATAACTATGTGCGGAATTTCAGCCAGTCTATTATTCTTTCTCCGAGGTTCTAGCTCTTTTTCGTTTTTGGTAACTAGACTATATGTATTTTTGTCGGTTCTATCTATTAATTTTATTTATTAATTACAACATATTCCATTCCAGGTCGGTTTTACTTGCTAATAAACATTATAGTTTGTCAAAGTTAGATATCTTATTTTATTATAATTATATTTTTTATAAAACATCTTTCAGGTAGATTAATCTTGTATTTTATACCAGGCTCTTCATTGTAAGAAAATATCTCAATAACCAGAGGTGTTCAAACCGCAACAAACGAAATTCTGCTTTGTACTCTAGTATATTTTGACACCATCACTTTAGAATCATACCTTCCTAAGTATTGCACTATTTGAGAACAAGTATTTAAAGTGCCAACTTATCGAGAACGCAAGATATTACATACCTATATACCTTTGCTTCATAGAGTACCACAAGGCTAGTGAAAATGTGGAATAAGAGAAACTATAGACTGTATGAAATGATGACACCCTGGTTTTCATTATTCAGTGACTCTATGTCATGACAGGACAGGATTGTTCTGTCATTAACCCTTGGTGTCTATTGTGAGTACGTGATGTGTGCTGTAGAACTGGCAGGATGGAGAGTTATATATCGAACCTAAGATTCCTCGGATGATGCCATTTTTGTTGCAGCAAATTGAAAGATGAACATTGCAATTGCAAATCGAACAATTCACAGCCATCCAAACGTATTAAAGATAGATTAGTGTGAAGTGGTAAACAAGACGGTATACGTTAAAGTCCCTGCCTAGAATACTCTGAATATGAGAATAGATATAGTAAGATTAGAAACGTGTAAATTTAGCAAAATTTGGTGTTAGAAATATTACACAACATACAGTGGCGGCTCGTGATATTGTCTGCAGAGGAGGCTTGATATTCTGAAAGACAACTGATGTGCAATATGACTACAATTTGTACATTTCCCCACCACCCCTGAGGTATTACAACGGCGCGTTACATTTTTTTGCCGTGGGTTTTTCGCCAGGATACCGATTCACGACTTGAGAGAATAGAACTAATAAAAGAATAGAATGAAAAGGAAATAGAAAATATGATGAGATGAAAAAATCATTCTCATGAAATTCTCGTTCCTACGACTCGAGTATCGGTATCCAAAGGAGTCCTACTATCCCACTTGTAATTAAATTATATAACTTTTAATAAAAATAAAAATAGTTTTGGTAAAAAAATTAAAGTGTTTTTCTACAAACAAAAAATTGTATTCATTATCACTGCCAGGCGTGTAAAATTATAAGTTTTAATAGAAATTAAAATAGTTTTGAGAAAGAAGTTATATAAAAAAAATATAACCGCGGAACTCTATATTATGGAGAATTATAAAAAATATTTCCTAAAAAATAAATAAGTAACACAAATAAATATTTTTTCTAAAATAACAACTACCTATATTAATCTCTGCTTTAAAGCCTGAATATTTTTATAAATGAGTGGTAACCTGCGATTTTTGGAACTAGCAAAATGGTTGATTATTTCATCATAAAATGAATCGTGTTTCCTCAATTCTGACAAAAAACGTTTTTCTATTGAAATAAGCGATACATTTGAAAGGCGGTCTTGACTCATTTTGTTTCTAGTAAAAATGTTTTTATGCGTTTAAGTGCTGAAAATGATCATTCTACAGAAGCTTACCGGAATTGTCTCAAAAAATAGTGGCGTTATTCAAAAAGTTCTCTAATTTTGGGTCATAAGTTTTTAAAAAATCTACCAGCTCTTTGAAATTTCCTTTATTGCACGATTCTCGTTTTTCGTCACGTCCTCGGAAATAATTTTCTTGTGAAGATAACTATATAACGGCATCTATTAACCTCTTTAATATTTCCCTATTCTCACGGACCTTTTCGTTAACATTTTCTATTTCTCTCTATGTGCAGAATCCAAGAAATTTACAATATTTTGTTTACCAAACATTTCGAATTTAATGCAAGATGAAATGTGCTTCTGGGATTTTTCGTGCCTTTCTAAACCTCGCGACAAATTTTGCAAATTATTAAACCCGGCCCTGCCCCCAAATAATAAACATCTCCAACAATATAATTTGTTTCTAACTGTTGATGCCGTTAACCACTCGATTTTTTTATAATTGTTATCACAAAACCCTCTGTTTTGTTTACCACTTTTAAAAACTAACGAAAGCATTGCTGGTGTAGGCCTGGCATTTCTTTTAATTCTTACCTTTTCGTCATAAATAAGAGTAGTAAATCCATTTAATAACAAATAATCCACCACGTCTGGACAACAAGACATGTTGTTGGGAATATTTTCACCTAGAGCACTTATTTCTAGCCCGCCTATCAAATGTTTTATGTATTTATACGTCAAGTTGTTCTTATAACCGACTAAACGCAACTGTCAGACGTCAGTTTGTTTTCTTTGTGAATCACCTGACTCTTGAATGACCTGTGCACATGCGCTATAAAGAACTGAGACCTGGAGGCTAGCCTCATACTTGGCTATTCCAAGTGTTGCTATTTTACACAGCGCAAAGAAATTCAAGGTCATTCATGTTACAAGTAAATGCGGTAAAGTTGGAAGCTATTTCGTATTAGCCTCCAGCGAACCGCAGTGTTCATTCAGTAAAAGACCGGCCGACCGGGAAATATGCATACAAAGACTATCCGGACTGTAACGATATAGGTATGTTTGTGGAAAGGAAATGTAAAAATGTTATATATAAACTGAAAATTAATTAATGAATAATAAACAATAAAAAATATTGAAAATTGAGATATACCTAATAGAAATTTCTTAAGATATTACTTTTGAAGATATGGTGGTTCTTCCAAGGGGAGGCTCAGCCTCCCCTGACGAGCCGCCACTGATAACATACAAAGATCAGCTTAGCGTTAGCCGGTGCTATTGCTTTAGTTTTCCGTAACTTTGTTTACCCCCCTAAGACATAGACTGTTTCGAAGAATGCATCTGGGAACGTTTATTATGAATTTCTTGGACCATCGCACCAACAGTTTGGTTTTTCAAGAAATACGCCGCCAAAATGACTTTCCTGATTTTTATAATTCTTTGAGCACATTAATCGTAGAGGGAAAAATATAACGGATCAGGGAAAGCTAAGACCCTCAATTATTATATAATCTGTTTATTGATTGTACTTACGAGATTCTTTTCGCAAAGGCATCCATGTATACTTTCTCCTGGTGTGCGGATATTTTCCAGACTCCTAACCCCAAACCAACAACGTGGATATAAGCTGTTGTTTCTTTCAGTTTACTTCTATAATTGGCCTCTAGTAGTAAAGTATCTATAGAATAAGTTAACCTTTTAAAGTACAGATGATTGTCAAATATACTTTTTGATTTTAAATCTGTATACCTCCTATCATCACGGGGTAAAGTTTTCTTATAGTTTAGAGTTTCCTCGTAATCCCTACATGGTTCCTCATAAAAGTTCGAGAATAAGTGATGTACACTAGAAGAAACTTTAGTGCCGTAACCATTTTTAACGATATTTTGTTTAGCATTAATCACCATTTCTTGAAATTCCATAACATTGGGCTTCTTCAATCTCGGACCGATCATACCGATTATAACACCTTCGTCTGCAATATCTTCCCTATCTGCAGAATATTTTGCCATGTTTTTTCTTGTACCCAAGTTTACGAAGTAGGTGTATGAACTGACAGATAAAAATACCGATAATTTGATTTCGTCATAACTAAGGCAATTCTCAAGAATACGAGGAGGTGCTTCCTTGTCAGTTCCTATGGATTCCCAGCCGCTTGAACCTTTTTCGCCGCTCAAGAGTACATACTTGTCATTCTTACCCATAAACATTACTGCTCTCTTCGTTAGAAGTCGGTTAATGAATTCAGTTAGAGTCATATTTTTATAAAATGATTTTTCTTTTGCGCTGCCATTATTTCTTTTATACAAAATAAATCTACAGAAAAGCTCAAGAGCATTCTCGTGTATTACTGGATATACTGAGTTAATGTATGTTTCCAAAATGGAATCGCTTACGTATTTTTTTAACGTTTTGCATCTTCCTGTGTCCACGGGAAATTTGATGGGAAATTTGTCACTATTTTGTATAATATCTTGTATTGTTTGGTTAACTGGTTTGCTGATACTATTTTGAATTAGTAAATCGTATGTTCCACCGGACCATTTTGGAGATTTTGGTGACCACTGTGGTAGAATCATCTCTTATGGGTAATGAAGATTTCTTCTGCAACAAAAAGTGCAAAGTTCACAAAAAATCGCTTATTTATTTAATCACCTTACTTCTTTACAATTACAGGGAACATGGAAGGTTATGTTTCTTGACCTTCACCAACATTCGCATCTTCTACAGTTAGCTCTCCACGTTCCTTATTGGCAGATAATTTGATATGTTAATACTATTATACCTCCACCAACGCCATCTACAATTAGCTTTCCATGTTCCCTGCTGTTATAGTCCATGCAAATTGTGGTTTTTAGAAGAAATCATTTATATATTTTTAACACGGTTTTATTAGTTTTATTAGTGTTGAATTTTATATCTAAGAATATTTTATAATTCAATTTTAACACACTTTCAGATGTCTTATTGACTTGAAATTTTCCATGTGTATATGGTTCACATGACAACAATATTTAACATAGAATAATTGACAGTCCAGGGAAAACGAGATGGCAAGAGCGTTGGGTTTATTGGGATGTATCTATGGAGAGGTGTGCATTGTTTTTCGCATTTTCTGAGTTATTTTAATCATAGTTCCAGAAGAAGGTGAACGAGTATTCCAGAAGCTTACCACCATTAACTTACCAAGCCTATGTGTATATTAGTGTTTATAAAAGTATACTTATTCAACAAATACACAGACACTTAATAATAGTAATAATAATAAAAATAATAATATAGTATGCGCGAAGACGTCAAGTCCAATATCGAGGTCGTGAGTTGCAACTGAGTGGAGACACCGTTGTATAAGACAGTTACAAATACTTGGAACCGTTACAGTTATTGGGCATAACAGAAACCACTGCGCGAAAGCAGATTGAGAACAAAGTACTATCTAGAGTGAATTAGATCTGTAAGTCATTTATTAGCTCGAGGAACAAGATCACAGCAATAAATTCTTGAGTGATACCAATAGCAGCATATACCTTCGCTGTCGTGAAATGGTTCAATACTGCATTGCAAGCATTTTATAGGAAAATAAGACCGACGCTGATAAAACAACGTATGCACCATCCTAAAAATTCATCTGAACGACTATATCTCTCATAGCATCTGGGAGGCAGAGGCAGAGGCTTAATTAATACCGAAGTGATGTGCAAAAAAAGAAAGGCGATTACACGATGAGTAAGAGTGCCACATCTAAAGAAGTACGGTTGTACTTCAAAAATCCGATTTCTCCTTTGAAATCTCAACCGCACTTCAAATCTGGGAAGACGTATGAAACAGGTCTTTCCAAACCTGTACAAATTGGCTCAGCAACATTTCGTTATTGTGGCAACATCGGTGCCGGCAGAACGCCTATTTTCAAAAGCAGGGACGACGATGGCCTGGGACCGGAATCGGCTATCAGGAAAGAGACTGATGAAGGTTTATTCTTACGAGACTTCAATGATGAACATTGGTTCAATTAATTAGACTGGTGAAATTATAATTAGACTTAGAAAGAAAGTTTATTTGTTTATATCATTGTTTTATATACATGTATATTATTATTATAATATTGTATTTTTATTATTCATTTAAACATTCATTCATGTATATAGTCACCTCTAGAGTTCCAAAAAGAGACATATAAAAAAATTATGAAAAATAATAACATTCTTAAAACTACAAAATACATCTAAAAGGTCTGGGCATATACACACACATTTTTATTTGATTTTGAATTAAATAACATATTGTATAATAAAACAAATATCTGCAGAAATATTTCTTTCTATTATTCTTAAAAGTATCGATATTTACTGGTATCGGTACTTTTCTTCCGATATGATACCGCTATTGATACTTCTCATTCGATGCCAGTATCGATACTTTTGTGGTATCGGCAAGTCCCTACACCCAAGACCAAGTAGTGAAAACTAGAGCTTACAGCAAGTACATACTTGGTCAGGACATTGACAGGACATTGGCGAGTCTACTCAGGATGTGTGTTGCGGATGCTCAGCATTGGCATTGGCTGAGTATCTTTGGCAACGCAAAAATGTAGCTATAGTTGTAGGCTCTGGCCGAGAGATATGGCCTTGCATGCAAATATAGAGCTACATTACTATAGGTGTGAGCCAGAACAGTCCTCCGCAACGACAGGGCCAAAATACTGTGGGACATTAACACCAACAGAGCAGTAGAAGAAAACAAACCTGACATCGTTTTGTTCGACAAGACAATCTAATAAGGCAATAATCGTCGACATTGCAATTCCTTCGGAGCAGCAGCTAGTTTGGACAGTTGCTAGAAAAAGGAAAAAATATCAACTACTTGCCGTGGAGCCGAAAGCAATATACCCGTTACAACAATTAGATATTGTTTCTGTTGTTGTTTCCGCAAATGGCCTGGTCACCCAAAATTGGATGGAAGCAAAACATAACTCTAGTTGCAGGACAGGCAATTGGGGACTATGCAGAAAGTAGCATTGCTAGGCACCGCAAATATTGTGCGCAAGTTTCTATCACATCAATAATCAAATACTTCCACCATTAGAAACAACTACTATAAAACAAGATCTGAGAAACACCAAATAACCCACATCCCGCTGATCTCTATAAATGTGCTCATAAGTTTCTTGATTGATGATTGAACGCCGGCTAGTTCATTAGGAAAATTAAGAAAATTAAAAAAAATAATAATAGTAATACTAACTTGGCTTACTCATTTCTTTGTATTATGACTTTGTTCCTATTCGGAAACTTGGCGAGACGGGAATACGGTCCCTTGAAATCATCATTTTACCGGGACACAAATTTTCCGCCGCTGGGCCTGATTTCGATATTAGGTAATAAGGTTCAATCAACTGGACGACACGGGTCGGTGAAATATTTCAAAATTATTAGAGGTCGTTTTTTAAATTTTACTCACAAACTGTTTTTAATATTTTTTGCCAGTAACAAGGCAACATAACTTTCTTGATAATCTCCATCTTTATCATTGTTATTTCTATTGGTGTTAAAAGATGCAAACGCTTGTATTAATAAAATATCTCACAATGAATATATTTTAGCGGGTACTTACATAAAGAATCACTACTTTGAACACCACTTGATTTTTTTTATTCACTTATGTAACGTCGGCCTATTTCCGCTACCAAGGCCAATCACCGACGCCAGGAGACGAGCTACCCCCAATCTGGAAATTTTGCCGAACCTCTTTTCTCTATCGAAGAGTAGGGATCTTTTACTTGCCTAACATCTAATAGAGAAGGGACCGACTGCTTTACATTCCCTCTCTACGCTCGCTCATACCACTTCATTATGACAAAATTTCAATTCAAAGAAACACTGAACTAATTCAGTACAAGAATGCTGAACAGTAAAGAGTGACAGTAATAATCGCATGTTCTTTTGGCCCTCCATATCGTACTTGAATTTGGTCCTAAACGATAGTAATTATCACTAATGAAATAAAAAACACTAAACTGTTTTTCACGTTTTCACATGTATTACGTCAACATGACGATCGTTTCGCTAAAACATTAGCTTCATCAGATGAGCGCACTGTAACACTACTCACAAATTGAACTTATTGAACCTTAAATACATGAAATTGAATTACCTGAAAACTAATTTGCATAAAATTGTGATTATTTACTTATAATATAAAATGTACTACTAGGAAATGGAATTAAAATAGATTAACAAGTGGAGAATTATTTATGTCTAATTGATCGTTAAGTAAAATATTATCGTTTTTATACCTATTAATTTCTAAGCTCTCAAGTAACGACAACTTTGATCCCTTACTAGCTGTATGAAGGATATCAAAATCGTCGTTAAATAAGTGCCTTTCTTCCAAAAGATGATTTGCAAAGGTAGAATTATTTTTATTATTTAAAAAAGATTTTTTATGTTCCATTATCCGTTTTTTAAAATTTCGACCTGTTTGTCCCACATATATCTTAGGGCAAGTCCCACAAGTTAGTTTATACACTCCCGACAACTCTTCTTTTTTATTCTTATCTTTATTGTTTTTAATAATAGAGCCTAAAGTATTATTAGTTTTATAAGCTATATTCAGACCTTGCTTCTTTAAAAAAGTACTAATCTTTTCTGACGGGTCCCCAATGAATGTTAATGACCTGAAATTGGATTTTGAATTATCATGATCTTTATAGGTCGGATATACTGCATTTATCGCGTTATTGTACCGTTTTTTGTGCAATAAGTTATCTATAAAAGAGGCTTGAAATCCGTTATTAACCGCGATTTGCTTAATTAAGTTAAACTCCTTATTAAATTCGTAATCTGATAGTGGAATATTTATTAGCCTATGTAACATACTATGATAAGCTGCGTGCTTATGCTGTCTAGGGTGTAATGACATGTAATTTATCGTGGTATCAGTATGTGAAGGTTTGTGGTAAATGGAGACGTAATACATGTGAAAACGTGAAAAACAGTTTAGTGTTTTTTATTTCATTAGTGATAATGGATTTTCACCAAGTAAAGGTCGAGTCTATCAACTATATGATAGTAATTATGATAAAATATTAATCCCTGGCGAATTTCAAATTGAGCCTATTTTGAGTTGATGAGTTATGAGACCTTAAAGTTGATGTTATTCCCTATCAGCCCCTCTTTTTTTCAATTCTTTGGGACTTCCGGCCACATGTATTTTTTCTTCCTTTTTAAGCGGTGCTCGGGGAATCTACAAAATGTCACTCACAATTAACCAGTATGTTACTGGTAAATAACCTCTACGCCAGTAACATACTGGTTAATTGTGATATTTTGTAGATTCCCCAAGCACCGCTTAAAACAGGAGAAAAAAAATACATGTGGCAGGAAGTCCCAAAGAATTGAAAAGAAAAAATTAAGATAATGCCACAAATAACTTTTAGACAATAATCAGCCTCATTGCCTGATAGTCTGGGAAAATGTAAAACAGGGGGTCGCAAGATCGCCTGCTATGTCCAAGATACTTTAACTTTGTGTGTTTTGGGGTGGAGATTACTAAAAAATAGGTTTCGCGATCCCTCAGAGGCTACAACATCCATAAAAATGCAAAAACATCCCATCAACGGAATTTCTCGCATTGATTGTTACAAATTTTTATAATAAAATTCATTTTTTTACTAGATTCTATTATAAATTGACTAAAATTACATGTAAATGAAAAAGAGTTACTTTTTGCTTACAAACGGCCCCAAATTACTGAAAACCTCGGAATAAATATTTTTGTCCAATTCTTTCATTTTCTAAGCATGTAATGAGTAGTTAATGGCTTTGCAGGTTATTATAAGTGACAGTTATATATGAAAACTACCCCTAGAAAAGACTTAAAAATTCAATTATTTCTGATTTTTTAAATTTAGAATAAAACTATAATGAAATATTTAGAGTTATTACACTATAATTCCCCCATTCAGCATAAAAATACCCCCTTTCTGTAAGACTTACCCCTTTTGGGGGATAGTTCTCATACATAAAAGGTAGCTGTCAATTATAATAACCTGCAGAAGCTATGCGGATCCACCTGATATTTTAAAATTATTTCGCCTCCTATCAGAATAGACCTCTATTGAATTCCATATTGATCTGCGGAGGAGTTTAATTATTACACTGTTTTCGCAGACCATTTCTCTCGTTCTCTTTGTCTTTTGGATAATAATAATAATTATCATTATTAAAATTGAAATTAAAAAACAATTATATTTTTGTTTAACCCGCTTTAACTCAAAATCGGCACATTGATATGGTAGGTATTTCTACAATTCATTTATTTATTGAAATATTGGTAGTTTGTCCACCAGTATCCAATTGAAAATAAAATCGAAAACATTCAAAATCTCGTTTTAATTGTGTTCAATTTAAGTGTTCCGGCCTCTTTCACACTATCCGGTTTTTTCGCCGTCCGGTTGCCGGAGGTAGCGAGATACATGTATGTACATGAGCGCGTTTATACTGCAGGTATCCGACATTTTCACTGTTCGACGACCCAAGGTGTTGCCGCATTTCTACTATAATCTTCCGGCTGCCGGGCAATGGAAACGCCAGAAGTAAGCGGAGTGGGGAACTGCCCAACCTTCGACTCTTCACACTTTCAAGTTTCTTGCCTAAACAGTGAACGTCTCTCGAGGGGCCATACTGTCACCACTTTTATATAACCTTTATTTCTCTGACATTTCCCATCTCACCACCAATGTGCTCTTATAGGTAGAGAGCCGGCTGTATCGATTTCCTATGAATAAGATACATGAAAAACTTTGTATAAGTGAGTAAGTACTACCACAGACCAACAGGGAGCCACTTTTCATATAAGCAAATTTTGTCCGCATCATGGAATTTTACCGGAAGTGGCGTCAAAACGGGAGGATGCTGGCAAATAAGAGGAGGCAGCCTATTTTTCTTAATAACTAGAAGGCTTGTACTTTAACTTAAAAAAAAATTCATGTATTCGATGACTTAAGAAAACAGGAAAAAAAAACTTTAATCGAGGGTGTCTCAGGGTTGCGGGTAAATTAAGCCTGGCAGTCCACTACAATCTCATTGTATACCTCAAAACTTACATTTTGACGTAAGTTTTATTCATGTATTCGATGACACAAAAAATCGTGACCGGAAGTGACGTCAGAATTCCATGATGCGGGCAAAATTTGCAAAAATGAAAAGTGGCTCCCCTTATGTCTGTGGTAGTACTTACTCACTCACATAAAGATTTTCATGTATCTTATTCATAGGAAATCTATACAGCCGGCTCTCCACCTTATAGATGATGCCTTGCTCTACGGGCAGTCTTTCTATGCATAGACTGCTGCCCAAAAAGTGCGATCATCTGAACAAGCTCTTACTATTTTCAGAAATGGAAAATTGAAATTAATAAAAACAAGACATAAACAATTACCTTACGGACAGTAAGTAAAGCAAGCAAATAAGAGTCCAGAAACTTCATTTTTTTGGCGAATATGCTAGAAGCCCACGCCTCAAATTTTTTTATGACATCTGCCTCAATATAAAATTCGATTACTAATTATTTCCACATTCTAGACTGCAAATATAGAGAAGAGACTTAGATGAGAAATTTGGATGTGGAAGTAGTAATTTCTTAGGCAGCGGTTTTAAATTTAAAATATTACAAAGAATTTTGATGCCTTGGCTTCTAGTACATACACCAAATTTCAAGTTTGTGTGCTTTTACCAGCTTGCTTTACTTATTTCCCCCTATTTACCCCCCAACCCTTCACCGAATATGTTCAAAAAACAATCCTGTTCGAGATCTCATTACAATATATACGTGTACAAAATTTCAATTCAATATCTTAAACCGTTCCGAAGAAAACGTGCGGACAAAAAGTTACAGACAGAGAGACATATTTTTTTCACTCAAATTTCAAATATCGGCGTTTCATGAAATTCTAAACCTTTTTCTAGAAATAAAAATGAAGTTTTCCTTACGACTTCTATACTTCCAATCCACTATGTGGATGCGGAAGTAAAATTGACATGTGTAAAGATTTATAAGGACAGAAATCTCACAAAAAAAAAACATCAAGTTTGTGTTCAGTTTGGTGAGGAATTTGATAACAAAACGCCTGCCGAGAAGAAATCTTTTGGTACATTAATTTCACAATTATAAATTATTATCAATGAATAAGATAAGATCTTCAAAGAGAACTGTTAATGCCCCTAATTCATCCCTTGCTAACAGCAAAGGGTTAGGTGTTTTCACTATATGCAAATTAGCTTTTTCGGTATTATTAAAATGAAGTACTTAATGTATTAAAGCATTTCCCTGTATTTGAAAAGCAATCCATCCATTAAATCAATATTTCAACAAATAAATAATATAAATTTTGAATATTTGAACAGCTACGCGAAACGCGCCATTATTGGTGGTGACACTGGTGGCATAATCGATTACATCAAACAGTAATATCGCATGTACATAGTATATAACATAGCATTTTAAAGAATTTTGTACGTTTTTACCTGTGATTTAATTCGAAATGGCTAATACAGGATTCGTAAGCAGTACTTCAGGAAATTTACCGGCAGTGGATGTGTTCATGATCACGGAATTTCTGAAGAAAGATGAACGTTTCAGCATAGCAGAATGGAGGGGCTCTAAAGCTGCAACATAAGTACTATACTTTTTTATTCTCTTTGTATTTATCTATTATTACTTTAAAGTAGTCTATTGATTCCTATATTATGATTATTGTATATAGCTGCTCAATATTATATACATACAAGGTTGATATTATATAAACATAACCTATAAATGTCATTGTCTAAACGTTGTTTGTGGCATTATCTTAATTTTTTTCTTCTTCAATCGGCGAAATATTTAATTTCAAGTTTTTATACTTATTTGTGTTGTTTACTTAAAAAAAGCAACCTGTAACTGATCCTTTGACGTAAAAGTCACAGGCGTAGAGGTTATTTACCAGTAATATACTGGTTAATTGTGATATTTTGTAGATTCCCCGAGCACTCCTTAAAAAGAAAAAATACATGTGGCAGGAAGTCCCAAAGAATTGAACTATAAATGTTGTTCATAAACTTGTAAACAGGGTTAGGTAGCTAGTTATTAATTATTTTAGACTAATACTCAAGCATAATAATGAAGTTTTAAACTTACTTTACTTACTTTGCTTACTTACTCACTTTATTTTGCATTGGTTTTGTTTTGGTATTGTCCCGAAAACCTTTCCAGCGCGTTCTTAGATATATTTTTGCATCGTGGCACAAAACACCACTTATTTTCCATTATAAAACATTAAGTTTTTACAAAATAACGTGTATTTATAATACACAACCCATGTTTGTTTACAGACAATGTAACCTCTGACGTCATTCAAATTTAAAAGGGCTTATTTTAAGGAATAAAACGAGTGCTTGGGAAAATTCATTTTTTTAACCATAAATAAAGTCACAGTCAAAGAGATTTTAAAATTTATGGAAACACCGAATTTCGTCATCTACGAATGAAACTCACTACACAAACTGTACGTCCATGGTGGCAGAATCTGAATTGACGGATGAACAGTCGGTTAATATCATATACCTTAGTTTAGTTAATATGTATATGGTAAATATAAAGACTATACAAAATGTTATCTTCAGCCGAACAGTGAAAGAACCGGATAGTGTGAGAGGCCTGCCTTACTTCCGAGCAACTCCGGGTAAACTTATTCGCAAGTCAAATTATATATTTGTTTAAAATGAAAAATAAGACTAGTCCTCTTTTGAGTCAATTTAAATTTTCAAATATTTAGCCCACCCGGTATAACCTATGTATTGTTGATTTTTACGGTTATTGACATTTGGGCAAACAGAACATTGCACCATATTGCCAAATGTGAGATAATTGCAACGTAAGTATGCATACTGAATAGCAACTTGCTCTTAACCTAAAGACAAGCGCCCGTACGTAACTAGAAAAATATTTGAGCGGGAGCGTTTGAAAACAATATTTTTCAAAAATTTAATTTATACGTATAAAAATAAATATCCACAAAATACAAAAGGAACTAAGCAGGTAATATTTTTTGCACTCCTAGTATCTTCAAGAAGGACTAGGTAATCAAGAAAAATCACAATATAGGTACTTTATTTTGTCCCAATTTTGAATAAATTTTTTTAATTTGCATACTAATATAGACGCCTAAATAATATTAGGATGGTACAATTTGAGAAAGTACCTTTTCCAGAAATATTACAAAATTATAAACAAAACTAACATATTTTTCATGTGCTTACTTGATACAATTCCCTCGGCGGCATGCACGGTACAATTTGCGACTATCAACTAATCAACATCAACATCAGCTGACCAGCTGTCTTGTTTTATTGCTCTGATCTGAATAAATTCCTTAATTCCTTATTGTTTCCTACCTCTAATTCCTATTATAGTGACATCAATCATTTAAACGTTGAAAGTAAAGTGTATATAGAAATGATATCTATTCGAATATTCTAATAATATTACTAGTAAAGTATAGATGGCACCATATATTGAAAATGAGCCAAATTACCTATACTGACTGGGGCGACGCTCGGACGGATTTCAAATTTATTTAGATAGCTCGAGTTGTATGATAACTAGAAATTATTTTCAAAAATACAGGTCGAGCCAAGACAATATTACAGGATCAAGTGCTTTTTTGAATGGAATGCTGTGTATACCAGTATACCTTTTGGAGCACTTTTTAGACTCATTTCCTTCCTATGTTATTATTGACCATCTCCCATCCAAGATGTATGAATTTTTGTTTGGTAAAATAATGCCATCTGCATATGAAAAATATCACTACAGTCACAATTGTGAGACTGTAAAAATAAAATATGTAAATACTAGTTACGAGACATCTAATTAATGTTTTTGAATCATTTTCACTTTCTAAAAATGTACAGGGTGGCCAAACATGATTTTTCAATTTGGAGCTTTTTAAATTGAATTTTCTCAATTTTCTCAAACGGAACCCCCTTTATCTTCTTCGACAATATGATGTAGAAATGAAAAACTAACATAGGTACTTGATTTGATATGTACAATGTACATCTTTATGGCTGTTTGTAACCATTTTCGATTTATTCGGCAATACGTACAAAATTCAAGTATAAATTTAAAAAGTGGATCCTTCAAATAATTCAAGAGAAGAAATTATAATGATTGCTCCACATTTCGCCCCTTTAGATTGACACACATCTCTAAGTGCTTTTGAAGTTTTGAAATTACGTTTCTATTTTTTCTAAAATTGTCGGTGTGGTAGATCTAAAAGCAGTTAATATCCGTTCCTTCACATTTTGAACTGTTGTTGGTGTGTCTTTATAAATAAGTCCCTTAACGTATTCCCATAAAAGACATCAAATTTTGTAAGATCTGGTGATAGCGAACCATTTATTGGAACCATTTCTTCCACTCCATTGAAGTAGGTAGATAGTATTTAAGTGGTCCCTTACTGCATTTAATATTGTGAGTGAGCACCATCTTGCTGAATCCACATTCTATTTCAAACCCTTTCAGGAAAATTCACCACTAATTTTAGCAATGGTTCTTCAGAAAATGAATGTAAAATACTGACCAAGTTGCAAAATTCATTTTTGCATGTGACAAAAAAATGCTGGCAATAGCACGCTAGCTTTAGAAAAACTACGTTTACGATAGATCCTAACTCTCACCATTGAACCATTTGGCCGAGATCCTTATTCCGGGATTTCCAGTGCCGAACCTGACGACAGAAAATGCTGGCAGGGGTACTTTTTGATTGTTTTCGATGTCTGGAAAACATATATCACGTTGGAAGCAAAAAGTCTCAACAAAGCATCGATGTGTAATTTAAATTTGAATGTATCAGGTCACATGACCTCTTCTACCGCTTGGACATAATAAGCAGTTATTTCAATTGTTCACCCGCTCCCCTGAACATGCTGACAAAGAGCAAGCAGAAAGTCCAGACCGATCTTATTTGCAGTAGACGGAATATCTATATTGGGAATAAATAAGGATTAAGGAATTAAGGATAGAGGCAACTTTGAAACTTTTTCTAGGAGAAGCAGTTCTCGAGAAAATTACATGTGAAGAGATTTGACCAATGAAATAATGTTATAAACGTAGTATATATTGGAATTTGCAAAGTGTATACTTTTGGTTCTGTCAACGATTATAAACATTTTTTAAAGATATAAATATGGATCGAAGAGAACTAAATTTGCTTGTAGTAAGCAAAAGTTTAAGAAGGAATGTTTTAAATTGAACCAAGCATCAAAATGTTATTAACTTTTGTCATAATAGATTATTTTTCAAAAATATGGATATCTCGGGTTTTACTGGTCGGATCTTAAAAATTCAAAGATTGAATTATTTGTTTCAATGAAATATAATAATCTATTACAAAAGAAACTTTTAAAAACTTTAACTTTAGATATTTTTTTTAATATGAATTGTAGAGCGATTCTAAAAATTTGCAACATTTTCAAGTTGACAATAGAGGGTGGAAGTTCTTTTTCAAGAATATCTCCTTTACAGATTTTGAATGTAGAGATATAAAAACCCGCAATTTGAGCCTAAAAACATCTACATTGGTGCCCGATATCAAGAATTATACCGATTTTTGCGATTTTTACTTTTTTAGGTTAAATCGCGTAAAAAATAATATTTTCAAATTCAGTCCACATAATTGTACATCTGATTTGCTAAATTTTCACGTAATTTTTTTTCTCGAAAATATTTTCGAGCTTAAATGAGTAAGTAAGTTGGTTTCTCTCTTCATTTTTAAATCTTGTGATTAGATCTCATTATTTTGACATCGGATTTAAATATATCGATAGATACTTTTTCAAGAAAAACGCTATCGCGAGATCTGTTTTTAAAAATTCCCTTGGCTGTAAGAAAAGAGGAAGAGATTTTTATTCGCCAATAGTAGTCTAGGAAATGGCGTGCAAATTCGACGACGAAAAGTTGTGTCAATCTGTAATTGAAGAAAGTACATAACTACGAAACTTTTATCTCTCTGGAAATTTGTGGTATGGTGGAAGAATATGGAGGGGGGGGGGGGGAAGAAAAACATTTTCTTTTTAATTCCCTCCCCTCTACCGCGCAGTGACCGGAAGTTTCGTCTGCCAGTTTAATTGGGGTATGTGAAGTACATATACGAACTACCTATGCGGACAGGTGTCGATAAAAATTCGTTAAAAAAAGTGCCCCCGCCCTCCATATTATCCCACGATACCAAACATTTCCCTGAGTATAGTTAGTAACTATAGTATAATACTATACTTATTCAGAATCATAATATCTAGTGATTTAAAGAAAAAGCAGCCTTCTGCCTCAATTTGACGCGATTCCATCTTTTTTCGTTTCTGACGCGTAGTCTAACGGAGGGAATGTATTTATTAAAACTGAAGTAAAAATTCACTGAAATTAAATAAATAGGTACACGACATTGATTTTATATAATCTAAGTGAAACGAGCTAACTATTATACTCTTCGCCAATTTACTACACTTTTTATATACTTGTTGCACATTCTATATGATACCATGCGCCGTTTTTTGTGAATAATATTAGTTTTAGACATTTTTTGTTTATTTATAAAACATAAAAAAAATAATTCTTTAAAGTTAAATAATTAATAGCTTTTTTATTTACTTATCGATCTTGTTCAAAAACAATATAGTTCTTCTTCTAGCTAACACTGACTTACTATCCAAATTTCAATATAATCGGAATTTTTGGCATAAGTTGCTTACAAGAAACGTGACGGAGGGATGGACAAACAGACACACGAACGGACGGATATTGTGGAACTTGTTCAGAATTCGATCACCAACACAGTGATATGAAAATTTCTTCTCTACGAGCAATATTACCTGTTTTAGAAATGTGCCGATCGAATGCAATATAAGGTATTCGTTTTATATTTTCGAAGAGTATAATAGAGTCGGGTCAAGTTTAAAAAGACCGATGTATGAATTAATATTGCACGTACGTTTTCACTATCTCTTGCACACAAACTTAAAGCCGTAGTCTGCAGGCATTGTCAATGTATGTCTACCAAGATTCTGTCCCACTTGTCTTGAGACGGAAATATGAAATGTACACTGAGGAGTGAGAAATATAGTCATATGCTCAGTGATTCTCAAACTGCGTGATTTAACGACGAATATTATTTATTTCCGTGAACTAACACCACTCTAAATATGAAAAATATCTTTATATGAAATATTTAAGTTATTTTTAGTGGTAAATAGTGAATATTCATCCGTCAAACGAACAATGTCAAACCACTAGTCTTACATTTTTCTAGTACGTAGATATTACACGTTTTACAGTAGAATAAACACGATCGCGTAGCTCAATCGGTAAGATGCTCGAACAGCAATAAATATAAATGGAGTTGTTGAGAGATCGATCGCCAAGCACTCCCACTTTTTCCAATCTGATTAATTATTAAAAGCTAATATTTTTCCTTCTAAATTTTTTATTTTATTAAACTGCGCCACGAGTTTTGTTAAAACTTTATTTTCCCCAAAAATGTGTTTATCTCTAATAAAATGTACTTTCTTACGTTATGTATTAATACACGAATGGTGAAACATGCGTTGAGTAGATACATTGTTCAAGTGTAGTGTTTTAGTGTTTATTTAACGTGTTTTAATTTATTTGTTTTAAAATTATCGTCAAATTTTCTAATATTTATTTTGTCAACCAGATTTTTTATTTATTACCGCTAAAAGAAAAATAATTTATTTTCGTTATCCTCATAGAGATTTCAGATTTGTTATATGAAATATTTTATTTTTACTGACATCGTTTCCCCTACTAATACTACGATTCTATCCTCTCCTGGCAAGAAATGCCCAAATTTTCCCGTGTCTCTTGCTGGACTGTAGCAATATTAGTCTTTGATTTCTTTTTCTGATCTCATTGTTATTGACTGAATTGGGCAATTCATTTTTTGTTATCAGTTTCATTTGTGCCCGAACCTATATACCTACAGTGTCCGTCGTAAAGTTGGATACGTATGGGAAAAAATTATATTATTGAGATTTCTAAAAAATGCTATGAAATACACACAAGAGTTTATGATAATTAATAGTAGGGGTAAAATTTGCACTTTTTTATTTTCCTCATATCTGCATCAAAATTGATATATGGGGTCCTTGCTGTATTCTATATGCACTTTTTTCGACATCTTGACAATTTGACCCACTTTTCGGTACCACGGTCAACTGTTTTTTATAGTGATCATATGACAAGTGTAATTTTTTGTTGTTGGACATTCATATACGAATCCCCAATAGAGTTTATTAGAAATGTCAAAAATATAATTTTTTCCCATATGTGGCCAACTTTATAGACACTGTATAATCAGAATTCCACTAAAATTGTGAAGTTACGAAATTAATAATCTTAACATTTTATGATATCTTTCCTATTTTAAAAAAATTATTTAAGGACATCATTGCTGAGAACTGTTTGAGAACTACCGGCATTTCTTATGCATCAAATAAAATCTTAGTTCAGACGTTTTAGCGGCCATGACACAAGTCAATTTAAATTGTACCCGACTTTAAACATAATTACTACTAACCAAGAAACGATAAAACATTGTCTAGAGCAAGTAGAGATTGATCTATAAAACCGCAATTTTCACTATGATGTAGCGTTTACGACTGTTGGGACAACATAAAATGTTAAATTACGTTTTCAGTTGTTTTAGCCTCCGAGTCTGTAGGCGGATGTTCCACTTCCTTCTATTAACATCTCCAATGAAATCACCTACGCACGCCGGGCGCTGCGTCGTTAGTGTAGGAGTAAACCCTTTTTGTCCCAAACTTGTTTACCATTAATTGAATTTAGTCCTGAAATTGAATTTATTTGTTGCTCTAAATGCGCTGTTCCTCAAACAATATATAATTTGCAGCCACTAAGACGACTAAAATCTAAAATTTCATATTTGCAAAAAATAAATCTATTAGGCCGGTACTCGTAAATAAAAGTCAAAATCATCTATTTTAGTCAGAAATGTAAACCGCAATTTTATTCACTATTCTTATAGGAAAAATTGAGCTAAACACGATGGTGACAAAAAATGTATAAAACATAAGCTTCATTGTTAAAAGCAATGGTTTTTTGAGAAAATTATCGTTTTTTGAAGTTTTTCGACTTTTTAACGAACGTCGGACAAAAAAAGTCAAGATATAAAAAATGAATATTTTGTCACTACGCGTCGTTTGATATTTGCAACGACCTTTTATCTTTGACCGTTCCATTGTTATAAACAAATTAAGGGTTCTAAATTAGCATTTTTATTCTGTTCAACAAAAGGCTATACCTACGGATATTTCATTATGGTCAAAATATTGCATTTTGTTCATAGAATTTACAGTTTTTTTATATCGATATCTCGCGTATTTTGCAATTAACAATTAACCTAATTTGTTTATTAAGGATTTGCGGCATGGCATGTTTTGCTCTCTCCACCCCCGGCAATCCATAAATATTGATAAAAACTACCATTTCTAAGTGGCCTTACCCCTTTTTTATTTTTCTTTACCCCCCTCGCCAACATCTTTAAAAAATTGCTTAGTAAACCAAAGAAATATCTCAGCCCCGAACGTCGTATCAAAATGCCAGTAAATGAAAGAAAATAAAAAAGGAAAATTTTGAGCCTAGATAGACCTCAATTCGTTCACTAGAACCGGAGATATGGGCCATTATTTGCGTTTACGACTGTCAATTATTTATCTTGTGACATCATAAAATTAATATGTTAAACTAACTAGTTTTCAACTGAGACACATTTTTTATACGATTTTGCAAACAGCGGGAAAAAACTATCTATGAGAACTAAAAGAAAAACCATATGTAAAAAATATTAATGAAATCTTTGCGTTCTTACGATAACGTGACTACTACTTACGCTAGCAAATCAAAATTCTAAAATAAATTTGTCCAGTTCCTTATTTGACATTCTCGTTATAACACTAGAATCCAACATAGTTTCCTACTGCTAAGCAGATTAAACTAGTATCTACATGACCCCCTACGGTATGAAGATTCAGTTAAAAATGAGAGCGAAGGCCTAAAATGGATTTACTTACCTACCTTGTCTTAAAATTTTGTTCATTCTAATGGATTACATTTTCATAAAATCTCTCATTCAGTTTCTTGGAAATGCTTAGCCTTTGAAACAATTTTCGCCCTTATTCTGAGTTAATCAGAAAGGTACAAAGCCGCTCATAACGACGTTTCATGCAAAACCAAGGCAATATCCATGAAATACTTATATTTGACATTGAATAATAAAAAACAACAAATCTTAACCTATCTATTAGCTAACTAGTATTGGAGCCTATATATTTTATGCATGTTTAAAAGTGAATTATTTATTATTTGTTTGCTTATAGTAATGAAACATATTCTTTACAGGATTTTGCAAACAGCGGAAAAAAACTATCTATGAGAACTAAAAGAAAAAATAAATGTAAAAAATATTAATGAAATCTTTGCATTCTTTCGATAACCCGACTTCTGGTTATGCTAGCAAATCGAAATTCCAATTCCTTATTTGGCATTCTCGTTATAACACTAGCATCCAACATAGTCCCCTACGGCTAAGCAAAATCCTATAAAGAATATGTTTCATTACTATAAGCAAACAAATAATAAATCATTCACTTTTAAACATGCATAGAGTATATAGGCTCCAATACTAGTTAGTTATATAATAGATAGGTGAAGATCTGTTGTTTTTTGTCAGTCAATGTCAAATATAAATATTTCATATTTATTCATGGATATTGCCTAGGTTTTGCATGAAACATCGTTATGAGTGGCTCTGTGCCTTTCTGATGATCTCAGAGTAAGGGCGAAAAACGTTTCAAAGGCATTTCCAAGAACCTGAATGAGAGATTTTATGAAAATGTAATCCATTAGAATGAAAACATTTTTAAGACAAGGTAGGTAAATAAATCCATTTTAGGCCTTTGTTCTCATTTTTAACTGAATCTTCATACCGTAGGGGGTCATGTAGATACTAGTTTAATCTGCTTAGCCGTATGGAACTATGTTGGATGCTAGTGTTATAATGAAAATGTCAAATAAGGAATTGGACAAAGTTCTCCTAGATAGTTTATTTTCCGCTGTTTGCAAAATCTTTAAAGAATATGTTTCATTACTATAAGCAAACAAATAATAAATAATTCACTTTTAAAAATAGTTTTCAATTGTCACAAAAATCCATTGGTATTTTCATACATTTTTTGCTTTTATAACAATTAATTTATGAACGCCGTACAACGTTTTTTAGTGTTTACGCTTCGAGTGACTTGCGCAGTAATGACTTTGTATATGTAAAATTCAAAGCGCGCTCGGTTTTAAATGCGCTGTAAGTGATTTAAAGTGGTTTAAAGAGTCATTTAAAGGTATTTTTATTTTATTTTTTAATTTTAAGTTTAATTATTTTTTTTATAAAGGGTGTTCCTTAATGGCGTGCTAATATTTCAGGGTGTGATTTCTTAGGTTATTTTATGAAGAAAAGTTCATATCATCATATATAGCAAAAATACCTCAACTGAATTAATAAATTAACCAATTAATTAATAATCATTTTAAATTATTTAGCGCAAGGCATAACGAGTAGTATATTATATAATTTTGAGTTTCATATTTTATTAAATTATTTAGATATTTAACATCCGGTATCGTTTGCAACATCATTTCATAACTAGCTTTATACGAGAGGATTTTGAAAATTACCCATTAAGTAACATGAAATATACTTTCGGAACCGGCTTGGACCTCCGGGAGAGAAGATTATCGGTTGCTGTGGAAAACCCACGAGCTTTGGCTATCCCTCTTAAATCTTGGACGAGGTGAATCCTAGACTGGCTATAAAAAATAATAAAGTCGTACTTTACATATACAGTGTGTTTTAATAGCAAGATATTACAGAACATAAGGTAAAACTGAAATCGGCGGAAAGAATGCATTTCTAAGAGTGTTACAAAACGAGTTACCTCTCTGTAAATTAAACAGGAGGTATGTGTTTGTTAGAGGTAGCTTTACTAGAAGTTTGAATTATGATTTAGTTAGAGATTTTTAGGAATATGCTAGGTTGTTTTGTAATTTTCTTTTCAAAATTCAAACAGTGTGTTTACTATCGAATTATAATTACAGTTTTGGTACACAATATTTGATGGTATTACTTAGGTATCTTGCGAGTTTGTTTAAATATGTAAAATATAAACCTTATGTTTTTCTAAGTCGACGTTTTGAAAAAATGTATTGAAACTTCGACTTAAGAGTGAACACTACCTAAGGTTAGTAGGGAGGGGCATAAAGCGCCAAATGAGGAGATATCTACCTAATAATAAAATGTTAGCCAAAAATAGTCTTCAACAATCCTATAGTGTTTATTTATGTACAACTTACACTCATTTTTAGTTAAATCACATCACCCAATTTGCAACAACAGCTTATTGTTAATCATAATTTTAATGATTAACAATAAGCTGATTCAGGAAGCCAAAATACACCGGAAATGATTGGTCTGGTCCGTATAATTGACAACTTTTTTTGTGTGTGCCTGTGTAATTAGTTTCAATTTGAATTTAATTGTTTTAATCAAGAACTGTGCGTCTGACGAGAAAAACGCAAGAGACCATTTTCATGTAGAATTTATCAGGCTAATCAAGAAAAATATCCACATGGAAACATGTCAGTGACGTACCACTTTCTTGATAAAAAATATCAGAGGACATGTTCGCAGGGACGCCACTGGTGGAGCGATAAAGCAACGTTTTTTTTAAATGGCCTTATTTATATTAACGTCCTGACGGAGTTTTGAGTATTGCTGTTCTACCACTCAACCAGGACCCAAACTCATAGACATCAACACAACAACCATACGCATAGACATCAACACAATAACCATTCCCTGCGATAATTCCCTCTACCGCAGCTGAGACTCGAACTCAGGAGAGATAACAGCGACTAGACACGTTGTGCCACTCAACAGCGGTCTAGCTCGCTGCTTGAAAATAATATCTAAAGTACTTTATGAAATATTACAAAATAACGATTAAAAATAAATTCAACACTCTGTACCAAAAAATTTAAGCCGTTGCGGACATATCGGTTTTATCGAAAAGTTGGAACTGATCATTTAACCGAAACTCTGTGAATTAGTGATGAACAGAATGCTAGCAGATTTGCAGTTTATAAACAAAATATTTTTTTCTGATGAAGCCTCATTTCAATTCAGTTGCCAGAATTGTCGATATTGGAGCAGCTTGGAGCTCTGCATTGAATAATGGAGGCTCACATACAATATTCTCAAAAAGAAAACGTTTGGGTTGGTATCATTAATTATCAAATTATTAACACTCTTGAAGGCATACTTAACAGTGATGTGCATCAAAATTTGTGGACGAAGTATTTAGTGTCTACATCAAAAATACTATTTCCTGATGTCAATTATCCAAATGAAATGGGCTGTTACATTTGGTACCAACAAGATGAAGCTCCGTCGCATTATTCACACACAGCGAGAAATGATTTAAACGAAATTTTCCCTATCAGGTGAATTGTAAGACGTGGAACTATTGAATGAACACGTCGGTCTCCCGATTAGACTCCTCCTGATTACTTTCATGGAGCTATTTAAAATCGAAAGTGTATGTTAATCGACCAGACAATATTGCGAGCGATGTTACCGGTTTTACAGATGTGCCGATCAAATGCAATATACTCTTCGTTTTAAAACGAGTATGATAATATCGATATTGTAGCTGGATGCGTTGAAAATGCCAAAATACTTCTGTGTCGATTGCTGATATGACATTATTAAATTAACAACATTCCTAATTAAAGAAATTTAGTATGTCACCACAGTTAAAGAAAATGCTCGATAAAGTTTAAAAAATCGAAAGTATTTAATCCATAATTAACTTTGTAAGAACTATTTAAGATCAGATGCAACTATCTCACTCATGTTTTATAAGACTACAGGTCATATATACGGTCTGTTATGGATTATGGAAGTGTTTTAGATGGATCAGCATCAAAAACAAATCTTTTAATTCTTGACCGCATTCAGTTAAGTCCATCCGGAAGTGTCTTGGTGCAATGAAGTCATCACTATGCAATCCAATTTTAGCTGAGGCACAAAACCTCCTTTAGCTTAACGGAGACAATTCTTAGCCAATAAAACGAATATTAAAATTAGATATCTAAATACAAACAATATCATGATGCAACCACAACTTTTCAGCTGGGTGCTGAGGAAGGTATGAAAGAGTAGCAACCAGTTAGCTCAGGGTTGGTCGAGGGTCGCTCTGTGGCGAGAATAGTTATTTAATAATTTGAATGTTACAAAACAAAAATAAACAAAGTAAAAGGGCGCCAGCGTATTCATACAACTGATATTCCTGCAACGGTTTAAGGATGAAACAATCAAAAGCAAAATTTAAAAAAAATATATATATTAACAAGTAACGTTTAAAATCTACAAAGACTTTACATGTGTTTTAATAAAAAAATGTAGGAAATTTACTACAATAAAAATGTATAATGTTTAGAGTTAAAATGATTGAAAATGTAAATACAAAAAAATAAATTGATTTATTTGAATATTTAAAAGTAATAAAAAAAAATCTCTAGCAAAAGAATTAAATTGAAAAGATCAGCTGGATTAACAATAATTAATAGTATAGTTATCTTCTGACCAAAAAGAGAAAAAAGAGAACAGACACGGTGAATGTGGCTTACGTAACTTTGGCGGTGGGAGTGGAGTTCAACGAGGTCGAACCCTGGAGATGGCCACAGATACCTGGGAGTGAGGACTGAATGATCGTGTCCTGGTCAACGATGATGTTCCAGGGAGACGCTGCGTTGAGAAGATATCCAGCCACTTACAATTTTTTTTATGACATGCATAGTACGGGTACCAGACAATCGAGCAGTATTCTAGCTTGGATCTTACGTAGGAATAGTAGTGTTTTTAAAACAAGTTCATTAGAAAATGAATGAGAGTTTCTAACAATAAAACCTAGTAAAGCGGATGATGTTACTTGCGCCACATGGTTCGAGAAAGTGAGTTTTTGATCAAATATTATAACCAAGTCTCTTATTGTTGCAGAACGTTCAAGTACTTGGGAATTTAGAGAGTAGTCAAATACAATTGGATTAGATTTTCTTGAATAAGAAATAACTTTACATTTTGACGCATTCAAGTGGAGATTATTTTGCGTACACCAGTTTTCTACTATTTTTAGTTGTGCTAGAACATTTTCCCAATCATCCACGCTGCCTATTTTCGCATATATACCCCTATATATAGTATTAATTGCTGGGCAATCCACTAGCAAGTGGTTTTTTAGTAACCACGTGGTTAACCTCAAATATACTATAATAATTCAATTAAATGCCAGCTTAAATTTAATATCAATTCAAAACAACTATGTTCCCCCAAGAAGCGAAAATTTTATAGGCCAATTATTTTTAAAAAAATTTTAGTCTCCGAAGACAATGGAGGCCCCATAAAATTTCGTTAGTTAACAATGGCCTAACTTGTTGAAAAATAAACTTTCACATTTTTCTCCAACGGGACCTTATTCTTTGAAGTGTTAAGAAAACACCACAATTTTTTTAAATTTTTTATTGATATTTAATAGTATAAAAAAAATATTTTATGTGATGTACTCTCTTTTGAGGCGGCGCGTGGAGTCCTATTTTCAGCGTTAAATTAAAATTATAAATAATGGAGATAGATTTCCGGAAGTTGGGAATTTTTGATTGGAAATTTCCTCCTCTTTAAGAATCTTTTTTCCGATTTCCGTTATCGCTTAAAGTTTTTGCCATTTTTTTTTTCATCTTAATTTGTTTATAACTTTTGCAATTTTTTATGTGCTAATAAAACATTTTAATATATTTTTCTACACGACATTCCGAATCCAATGAGCTATCGCTCATATTTTTAGGAACTATTTCAAGAATTAACACCTTTTTGAACTTGTGAATTGGACTATAATGGACAATTCCGAAGCCAATCAATTTCTCTCACACACACAAAAACTATTTAAAGTAGGCATTTCGTCTAGTTTTTCCTCTCGTTGCCATAATTCAAGAAACCTACAATTTTGTATATTTCTAAATGTAAACATGTTTCCAACTGAGACTTTTGCGTCCTATTCTGATGTAAAGAAATAAGTCATTTGTAGCCGAGTCACTCAATATAATTCCACAACAGATTAAGGTCGGCTAAATCGCGGTAAACAAAAATATGTTTTAATATTCTTTTAATATGCATGTTGGTACAGTAAAATTAAGTAAATACAGACAATACAGTAAATCAGTTGTTATGATGCAACAAAAATAAAATTTCATTACCGAAACATGCCCCATTTTTTAATACAAAGATGCTTTACTGATATCTGCCTGTACAGTGTACAATGTACACGTTTGCAATACAACGCAAAATGCATATTCTGATAAGGATTAGTCATGAAACAATGCCAGGAAAATAAACACGTGCCTTATCTTTTCGCTTTATTCATCTACTGTGTTTTCATAACGTTTAATTTTTTAATCACTATAATTTATTTACCCACTGATATAAATATGTTTTAATCATAATCATTGATCGTATTAAGCAATAAAACTGTTAAATCATTGAGACTTGACCTTTATCTGTCAATAAACTCAAATATCTGTTTAATTATCTCAGCCTAGTGAAATGAATGCTTTAGCTTCCGAAAAATAATAGTAATATGATAGTAATGATAACAATAATAATGTTTATTTAGAATAACAAAGTTTGACATAAGTATAAAATAAGTAATAATAATATGTAAATAGACATGAAAGAACAAGAGAAATTTTGTAAATGGGTTTATTCTAATGTTCATTTAATGCTAACTACAATATTATAAATCTGTAATAGTATTACGTTAGTTAGGGCTATAATTTAATTAAGATGATAATTAGATATAAACTCATATACAATTACATAAATTATAGATATACATACCGGGTGAATCACGAATTGCGCTCGCCCCGATATTTCCTAAAATATTTGGAATAGAAAATTGAAATTTGGAGGCCTTATTACACGACTAAAATTCCATCTTTTCAATAAAAAATCAAGTTTGGTGCATATCCGGTTTGACCGGAAATGCCCACAACTTTCGATTTTTAAATGGAACACCCTATATATTTTTACATTTTTGGAATCTAGAGGAAATTTTGAATACAGTACATCCATTTTGGTCACTTTTTGATAAACATTAAAAATTTTATTAAAAAATCTATTTCTGAATCCAGAGTGCTGTGGTGCCCAAAATATATTTTAGTTTGTGTGCTACGTTACTATAAAAATAAAAAGAGCAATATGATTGCATAACTTAATTATCTAGAGGCGTTTAAAATTTTTAAATGTGATTTTTACCCACTAACTCGGTTTTTCTAAATGGGAATTTAATCGTTCACCAACATTTTTAAATACCTCATTTTCATACGAATCTAATGATACCAACATTTTGAAAATCCGCTCAGAAATATTTGAGATTTCAGCCAAAATACAATGCAACCAAGCTTTTAGAAACATGCGACTAATAGATAATAGATTAGTGCGCTTTGGAAACTAAACGGGCACATTTCTGTGTAAATCTGGTAACCTAATAACATTCGAAAAATCATAGTAGTAATAAAACAATATCAGCTGTCAGACAGATACAAAATAAAGTGTTGCGGAAATGTCTTTGAATAAAAATTAAAGAAAATGAATAATTTTAGTAGAAATGAAAAGGTCGATATGTTACTGATATATGGAGAGCGTCTCAAAAATTAAACTGCAGCTGCAGAACTGTATCAGCAACGATATCCCAACAGACGTCATCCAAGCAGACACTTGTTTGCCAGAGTGGAACGAGAATTAAGAAACGAACCCAATCAACAAGATGACCATCAAACATTTATTGTAAGTGAGGACAAAGAAATTGATGTATTAGGATTTGTGATGGTACACCCAACAACATCAACAAGGGAATTGTCAATGGAATGCGACATTAGTCAGTCTTCGGTTTGCAGACTTATTTTAAAGAAACATAAGTTTCGGTCTTATAAATACCAAATACACCAACATCTTTATGGAGATGATAACGACAGGAGGCTAGTATATTGCAACTGGTTCTTAAATACAGTACAACAAAACCCAGGTTTTCCTTTTCATATTTTATATTCAGATGAAAGTAGATTTACGAACCAAGGTATGTTTAACAGAAATAATACTAGGTACTGGGCTCAAGAAAATCCGAGGTTGGTTGGGCGGGGGAATATTCAGGAAAGATTTGGCTTGGAGTACTTGGAGATCGAATAATTGGACCCATATTTTTTATGGAACACTTACTGGCGAACGATATTTATTCTTTTTACAAAACCAGACAGCAGAATTTCTTGACTTACTTCCTCTTGCCTATTTACAAAATCTGTTTTTCCAACAAGATGGTGCTCCCCCACATAATTCCAGAAGAGTGATGGAATATTTAAACAACTTGCATGGTGAACGCCTTATCGCAAATCAAGGTCATATCAGGTGGCCTCCTAGGTCACCTGACTTAACACCCCTCGACTAGTATGTATGGGCAACTCTCAAAAATAAAGTTTATAAAACTTCTTCAAATACCCGTGAAGAGCTGCAAAATAAAGTTGTACGGGCTCTTAATGAAATAACGCCGGCTGAATTGCGTAGAGCCATTCAAGCAACTGTACGCAGAGCCGAATTGTGTATAGAAAAAAATGGTGGACATTTTGAACAATATCTATAAATGTCAATTTATGGTTTAATTATATTAATTATTTTAAAGATGCCTACTGTTACCTAGTTTAAGTTTAATTGTTCAAACGGAATTGATTTTTATTTATTTATAGGCCCGATATTTATGCTCATTTAAATAAAACTCTGAAAACCAAACTGATGTCGCACTCTGTTGCAAATGTCCTTGTGGATGTAATTGTGTTTACCTCCACATACCTATGCTAAACTTAATTGTAACGTTCTTTGCGCTCACAATTATTAAATGTTTGATAGCTCAAGATTGTCTATAACTACACGAGTCTCTCTGACAGCTGATATTGTTTTATTACATTCAATGGCTACTATGATTTTTCCAATGGTATTAGGTTACCATACATACACAGAAATGTGCCATTTTTGTTTCCAAAGCCCACTAATCTATTATCTATTAGCCGCATGTTTCTAAAAGCTTGATTGCATTGTATTTTGGCTGAAATCTCAAATATTTCTGAGCGGATTTTCAAAATTTTGGTATCATTAGATTCGTATGAAAATGAGGTATTTAAAAATGTTGGTGAACGATTAAATTCCCATTTAAAAATTTTAAACGCCTCTAGAGAATTAAGTAATGCAATCATATTGCTCTTTTTATTTTTATAGTAACGTAGCACACAAACTAAAATATATTTTGGGCACCACAGCACTCTGGATTCAGAAATAGATTTTTTAATAAAATTTTTAATGTTTATCAAAAAGTGACCAAAATGGATGTATTGTATTCAAAATTTCCTCTAGATTCCAAAAATATTAAAATATATAGGGTGTTCGATTTAAAAATCGAAAGTTGTGGGCATTTCCGGTCAAACCGGATGTGCACCAAACTTGATTTTTTATTGAAAAGATGGCATTTTAGTCGTGTAATAAGGCCTGCAATTTTATATTCCAAATATTTTAGGCAATATCGGGGCGAGCGCAATTCGTGACTCACCCGGTATATACTCATTAGCTTATTTTATTTATTTGTTATTTTAATTTTACCTTTTAATTGTTTTTTACTTTATCTTTATTAATTCTATTTTTATTTGTTTTATTTTTATTTATTTAATTTCTTATACTAATTCGGTAAGAACCTCATTTCTGCCAATTTGAAATACATATATCTTACACGTTTTTTTTAAATTTTCCTGTTACTTATTTTTTTTAATTCATTAGGGATTGTATTGGATAATCTCTCGACGCCAAAAAAAAAACAGCATCGTCCAATACTTTTTTGATAAACATAATCCATAATATAGAAGTTCAAGTTTGTTTCTGCTCTTAAATTGATAAATTATAACATTAAAAAATACATCTATCTTATATTAAGTACTTTACTTTCAGTGTAGTGTATCAGTTGGGCAAGTGCCATCTTTTTTATATATTATTTTTAAAAACAGTTTCTGAATAATTTCTAATCTTTTCGGATGACATAACTGCACACTTGAACGGTATGTATGTACAATTGTACAAGCTTATTGTAAGTATACTGGAACATGTGTATTATAAAAATTGTGCAAATGTTATACTTGTACAGTAAACTTGCTCATGCATACCGTTCAAGTATGCAGTTACACCTGTAGATAATAAGATAACCTTGATTCTACTGATGTAGAGTATAACATTTTTAAATGCAATAAGTCCAATATATTTCTTAAATATTTAAATCTAAACAGTAAAGTTCTGAGAGTATTTGTGACACTTACTGTGTGAGAGTCCCACCTATGATGGTAGTCGATATATATACCTAAGTATTTTAGACAATTTGTTGACATTATTTCAAAATTATTTCCGTGGTTATTAATTGTAAGTCTGTCAAAAACAAGCAAATTACGTTTTTCGCATTTTGACTGATAATATCCTATTTTACTAAATTCAAAATCGTATAATAAAGTAGCACTTTACCACATGAAATGTCACTTTAATATATAGTAATGTTTAAATATAGTAATGTCAGTTACTTTGTGGTAGTTAATCATGACGATATAAGAAAGGAGACACTTTGTTTCCTATCACTGAATTTATTGTAACATACACGTTACTGCAGTTTCGGTACCTTAACGTACCATTTTCAAACGTTGATTTAAATGAATGAATTAATTTACAAAGGCATTTTTATGCTAAGTACTATAATTACCCTATTCTAGGTACTATTTGATCAGATCTTAAAACCAATAAAATATTTCATATACCTTCTAGTATTTTTCCTTGGATTTTAAAGCTCGAAGATGCTTCTCGAGCGGCATTTAAAATGTCCAGAACAATTTTTGAATTGTTTTCAGATCCACGACCTGACTAAAATCATATCTACTTTTTGTTTTAAGGCCTCCCATGATACATCTTTGTAAAATATTACAATGTCGTCCGCTAAAGTATAAACAGTTGATATAAATTGTAAATAGAACAGGACCTAAAATTGTACCCTGTGGAACACCACAAACAACTGTTCTTTCGTTGCTAGTTTTAGAGTTTATTTTTACATATTGTTTACGATCGCTTAAGTAACTTGACTTTAAATTATATGCGTTTCCTCTAAAGCCCATATCTTGCAAGTCTTCCAACAACTGTGAGTGATCTACAGTGTCGAAAGCCTTTGCAAGATCCAGGAAAAGGCACAATGCGGCTTTGCCCTCATTTAATGCTAAATATATTGCAGATGTTAACATAGAAATTGCATCTTGACTTGATTTACCGCACCTAAATCCAAATTGTTTATTTGAGAGCAATTTACTTTTATCCATATAACTTTCATGCATTTTCTTACAACTTTCATGAAAATTTTCGCAAAATTATTAATTAAGGAACTAACCTTAATTTGTAGCAACAGTTTTATCACCACTTTTATAAAGAGGCTTTTTTTACCGCTATTTTGAATACGGATAGACAAAAATCTTCCCAAGAATGTTATTAATGAGGTGTACTATTAGTTCTGATTTCTGATTTCATTTCGTTAACAGTTTCAGCTCGTACTGTGTGTCAATTCCTGGATAAACTAATTTAAAAAAATTGTAATGAGTCTGTTTTTACTCAATTTGGAAATGAAGTTTTGCCCAACCACGTCACAATTTTTTTCTATCCTCAAAAAACAGTTAGAAAAATTGCATTTCCTCTATTCTGATTTAGCAAGCCAATATACACCGGAAATTATTGGTTTGGTCCGTCGAACCGACAAATTTTTTTTGGGGCATAGGTACACAAAAAAATTTGTCGTTTCCACGGACTATACCAATAGTTTCTGGTGTATTTTGTTCTGCTAAATCCGAATCCTGTTTCGGTTTTGCCCCACCACGTCACAATTTTCTTCTATTTTCAACCATCAGTAAGATGCAAAAATTGCATTATTCTAACTGTCATAATAATTATGACGTGGTGGAACAAAACTGACACCGGATTCAGTAAGCCTACACCGGAACTGATTGGTTTGATCCGTGGAATAGACAACTGTTTTATTTTTTGAGTGCCTGTGTAATTATTTTATTTTAATAAAAAACGATATTTAAAATTTTCTGTTTCTTTAATATTTTGAGCCCCTCACACAACATAATAATTATTGTTAACTATTACTTTATTTTCAGTGCAGTTATATAACATCTTCAGTTGGTTTTTAATGCAGCGTTTGTAAATTTTCTATAATTATTTATTTATTTTCTACTTTTTAGTATTGTTCCAATTAGGCTAATATGTTTGTCCAATAAAATTTCCTACCCATAAACGAGAAAACCTATTCGTCATCTTGAAGCCGTCATTTTATGTTCTTGATTTTCAACAAAATATTTATCTGCAACTTCGAAAATCCCCAGATACTGCTTTTCAGATGAATCAAACCATAAATTACAAAACTAATCCTCCACATTCACGACACCATTTTGATTTATTAAATTTAGACCAAACCTCGATAACCCTCAGGTACCGATTTTCATTCGCATCAGACGATAAATGATACTTATGACCACAGCAGTCGACGTGGCTAAAAATAAACTTATCGCTATATCATTATGAATTTTTTGTTTTCCCATATTTATAATCTATGACCTCAGAACTCTCCATATACCAATCTTTGGTAGACTCGAATTTTAAATGACAATAAACAGTCCACCACACTTCACAGAGCCAAATATTCTAAAATAATCCAATAAGCATTTTACAGTGTATGGTGATGGTTTCTGTTCTTGTGGGTATCGAGTAGCAAATGTGTTACACATTCTTGATATTACCTTATCAGTTATCCCATTCACCATAAAGAATAAACAAATCCAAAAAGTCTTCGTGGGTGTAATTTAAACTTGTTGGCATTTTTTTACTTAAGAGAATGTCATTAATGATTGCTTCTATTCATAGCTAAGTTGATGGCAATTTTTCTTAAGAATTCTTAAACATTTCAGAAAATCGCCAATATTTCGAAAAGTTGTAACTTTAACCCCTACAATGCCTATACTAAAAAAAGCTAATTAAAATTTACATAATTCTATAAAAGAAATACAGGGTGCTCCATTTGAAATTAAAAAAGAAATTAGGTTTGAATTTGACAAAATATAACGTGAAAAATAGAGCATTTGATATACTATTATGGAATTTATTTTTATTGTATAGACAGCTCATCTTGTGTTCTTTCTACTTGCCAAGAGCAATAAATGCTGTTGTGACGCATGAAACGTGGGCGAAAAATTTGATAATTTCACTTCCTTTTTTAGTTTGGTCGCTTTTATAAATGAATAGTATCTGTTAGAATCAATAAATAACATAAGGATCATTGTACATAGCCAGAAGGAAGCGAATTCCATTTTCAGTCATTGTTCCTTGCAAACTTTGAGGCACCTTAAAAGCCACTTTTGACATCAGATTGAGTATCAGCTACATCGAAAATACCTAACTAAATTTAACACAATTTTATCCATTGCCCATTCGCCATATTCTTGCATATTCTGGAATGGGAAAAACGTTTTCTGATGTTTACGTACCCTGTACTTACTAGACATATCTTGATGAAGCTAATAAGGACAATCGTATCTCCATCGCCGAACTATACTCTATTAGACGAGGTGCTCAAAGTATTTTCGTTTGCAGAATGAGTGACGCATTTTGTCTTCTTCATTGTCTACCTGAGGGTTTAACCTTCATAAAAAACGATGTTGCCCTTGACCGTCGTGGTCCAGTTACTCTGTACAACCCCATGCTGGTATGTTAGACATGGTAGAAAATCGCTTTTTTTGGTCATTCTAAACAAAAAAGGTCTCTTGTCATTTTTTCGTGAAGTTGACAGTTTTCGACTTATAAACAATTTAATGTTTGAAAAAACGCAAAACGGCCATTTCCAAGGCATTTAAAAATGATTTTCTTAGGAAATGAAAATCTTGAAAATGAAATTCTTATATAATCTTTGAACATCCATTAACAAAATTCTGAAGGGCAAGTGAAGATTTTTTCTTTCTAAAGCTTATGTTTTTAAATAGACGCTCATAGACGGGCGCGAGCTCTTTCAATTGTTTATAAGTCGGAAATGGTCAACGTTACGAAAAAACGATAGGAGACATTTTTAGACCAGACTAGATAAGTGTTAGAATAAACAAAAAAAAAAATAAGTCGTTACAGCAAACTGATAGCAGAATATTTTAGAACATATCACAATTAAAGACGGAAAAATAGTCCTAACCACCTGCGATTTTCTGGGGTGAAATGGGGTGGATTTTAGGGATGAAAAATGATTTTTGCGATTTCTGGCTAAACTACGCATCCTGTCGAAAAACGTCTAATGAAAAGTTGTAGATCTACAACTTACGTGGAAAACGTTTTTATCATAACCTCAAACTTTTTCGAGCAATATGCAAAAAACCGTTCTTTCGGTTTTTTATTTTTTTCTTCTACAAAAATAATTCGACTTGGCGAAAGCATACCTCTTGGTATCCGAAATAAGCTTCATTTTTTGTAAATCAAAATATTCAACGGTTGTTGCTTAATTCAATTTAAAAAGAAAAAAGAGTGAAATTTTCAACTGCGATTCCTCATAAATAAACTCGTTTTTTTTTGTTTTTACTACTACTTTCAATAAATAAAAAAACAATGATAATTGTGTGTGGGCCTATGTGCACAGGCCCTCAAAAAGAAAGTAAGTGCTCTGTAGCCGGAATTTCAGGGGAAAGGATACTAGGCCCTTTCTTTTTCTTCCATACTTTAAATACGGTAAGAGTGCCACACTTTTAAAATAATACATTAATGGAAGTAATTGATGATTTTTCACTGGTATTGCTAAGGAATACGTTTTTTCAACTGTGTGGAGTATCGATAATTGTCCGATGATGGTTGAATGTACATTTCCTCAAAAATGGACAGGGCGAAACAGCCCTTCAATCGAGTTGCCTCCCAGATCTCCAGATGGTACCCTGCTTGATTTTTGTTTCTGGGGCACCATTAAAAACAAAGTCTACAAAACGAAGTCCCGAAGTAGGCAAGAGCTTCGAGATAGAATGGATCAAGCCTACCAAGAAATTACCGTTCAAGAATTAAGAATTATGGCGAATAACGAAGAATAATAAAAAACGCATTGAGAAATGTATTTGAAAAAGGCTACATTTAATTATTACTTCCACATCCACGTAGTGGATTGGAAATATAGTAATCGTAAAAAAAAAATCAATTTCTTTTTACCTGAAATACGTAGAATGTCATGAAACGTCGATATTTTAAATTTGAGCGAGAAAAAATTTTTCTGTCTGTCTGTCGGTCTGTCTGTGTGTCTGTCGGTCTGTAACTATTTTGTCCGCACGTTTTCTCCGGAACGGTTTAAGATATTGACTTGAAATATTTTACACGTGTATATTGTACCGAGATCTGGAACTGGATTGTTTTTTGAAAATATTCGGTGAAGGGTTGGGAGGTAAATAGGGGGAAATAAGTAAAACAAGCTGATAAGAGCACAGAAACTTGAAATTTGATGTATATGTACTAGAAGTCAAGGCCTCAAAGTTTTTTATGGTATTTTTCACCACCCACCACCCCCCACTCAATTATTAAGGGGGTTGATAAAATAAAATTGAGATATTCACTTGAAATTTGATATACGTATATATTATAATGACATCAGGAACTATATTATATTTTGGGATTATTACGTTGAAGGGTTGGGGGTTAAATAGGGGAAAATAAGTAAAGCAAGCTGGTAACAGTACAGAAACTTGAAATTCGGTATATCTACTAGAGGACAAGGCCTCAGATTTTTAAAGATATTTTTCAACCCCCACCACCCCTACTCCATTACTAAGTGGTGTTGATAAAATAAAATTGAGATATTCACTTGAAATTTGGTATACGTATACCTATATTATAATGATATCAGGAACTATATTATATTTTGGGATTATTCCGTTGAAGTGTTGGGGGTTAAATAGGGGAAAATATGTAAAGCAAGATGGTAACAGTACAGAAATTTGAAATTCGGTATATGTACTAGAAGACAAGGCCTCCGATTTTTTATAATCTTTTTCTTCAAACATTAAATTATTTATAAGTAAGAAAAGGTCAACTTTACGAAAAAATTACAAAAGACCTTTTTTGTTTAGAATGACCAAGAAAACTTAAGGAAATCGTACGGGTTAAAAAAAGCGATTTTTTCCTTGTCTAACATGCCAGCATCGACTGGGGTTGTACAGAGTAACTAGACTACGACGGTCAAGTGCAACATCGTTTTTTATGAAGGTTAAATCCTCAGGTAGACAATAAAAAAGACAGTCACTCATATTTTACAAACGAAAACACTTTGAGCACTATATAGTTTGAAATAGCTTTTCATAGAAATCGTTTTAGTCGCGTCATTTTGGCATTTTACTTCCAAAATTTAATCTACAGGGTCAATGGACTTGAGTCAATTTTTGTTGAAAAGAGTACAGAATTACATTCAGCAAAAACGCTACCTTTTACTTTTTAACGGAAATGTTTGGTTTCATTTTTTGTCCAATAATTGGCCAATTTTAATGGCCAATTTCATTAAATTAATTTAAAAATTTGTTATCATACACAATATGCCATAAAATTAGACCAAACTGGTTGCCCGGGGGTCTTTGGTGTCGCTGATCACAATTATGTGGTTCAAATTGGCCTATTGTCCAAATTGGGTCCAATAATGCCCATAAATTATCCTTATGTAGGCCTAAACTACCAATATGAAATAAAATTAGACGAAAATGGTTATTCGGGGAGTTTTGGGGTCACTGATCACGATTCTGTGGTTCAGGTTGACCTATTGTCCAAATTGGGCCGAATAATGACCATATATCCTCCGTACGTAGGCCTAAACTACCAGTATGAAATAAAATTAGACAAAAATGGTTTCTCAGTGGGTTTTGGGGTCACTGATCACTGTTCTGTTGCAATTGGCTTTTTGTTCAAATTGGGCCCAATAATTCCCATAAATTCTCCTTATGTAGGCCTAAACTACACCAATATGAAATAAAATTAGACGAAAATTGTTACTCGGATTTTTGAGGTTGCTGATCACGATTCTGTGGTTCAAGTTCACCTTTGACCCAAATTCGGCCAAATAATGCTTATATACCCTTCCTAACCAGACCTAAACTACACCTACGAAGGAGCCATACATTTGAATTGGAGGAACAAAAAATCCGAAAGTTTTTCACTGTTGCCATCAAATTCATAATCCGCGACCCCAAAAACGTCTGATTTTATATGATGTTTATAAGTTAGGCCTGCATAATGGACACATGCGCATTATAGATCCAATTTAGGACAGAATGCCATTTTGAACCACAAAATCATTATTAGCGACCTCAAAAACCCCCGAGTAACGAATTTCACCTGTTCTTAATTGATATTTGTAGTTTAGATCTGGTTAGGAAGGGTGTATGGGTATTATTGGGCCCAATTTGAGAATTAGGTTAGAACAGAAACGTGATCAGCGGCCCTAAAAACCCCGAGTAACCATTTTCGTCTAGTTTATTGGCAGTTTAGGTCCACATAAGGATAATTTATGGGCATTATTGGGCACAATTTGGACAATAGGCCAATTTGAACCTCAGAAACATGATCAGTGACTTCAGAAACCCCTGAGTAACTATTTTCGACTAATTTCATTTCATATTGGTAGTTTAGGCCTACATGAGAATAATTTATGGGCATTATTAGGCCCAATTTGGACAATAGGCCAATTTGAACCACAGAATCGTGATCAGTGACCCCAAAAACCGCCGAGTATCCATTTTCGTGTTTTTTTTCTAAGTGTTTTTCTGAACTCTTTGCAACAAAAATTGACCCTTTATAGTTTAAATTTTGGAGATTTTAAATTCTTTCATGCTAAAATGACGCGACTATTTAAGCAATTCAGAGTAATGATTGAACAAACATAAAAAAGACACTTATAGAACAGATATCTTATAGTTATAATCCATTCAATTGCTGGGTAATTAAATAAACCCGACTAATATGTATTTTAGAGAAAAATTAAATATTTATTACCATTTAGAAATGATTAATTATTTAGTAAACGTTACATTTTTTAGATAATTTAATAATCGATCGCCATAGTGAAAACACTAACTTTTTCTAGGTCAAGGTTTTAGTCAGATTAATAACGTCTGGAATGATAATTAATTTTAACAAACACAAGATTGTCATTAATAGTTTTAGACATAAATTATTATAACAGCTAATTGAATAGGTACGTTGATTTCTTTTAATATTGTAAACGTCTGATAATAGATTTTTTTATATTTGTTTACACTGTTTACATTATGTTCAAATTTTTAAACTCTTCAATTACGGAACAAACAGTAACCCATTTAACAGATTTAATAAGTGTATTATTATTTATTATGCTCTTCGCAAATACGAAACCAAGAGTATATTGCATTCGATCGGCACATTTCTAAAACCGGTAATATTGCCCGTAGGGAAAAAAATTTCATATCACAACTTTCAAAATGTCCGTCCGTCAGTTTGTCTGTCCGTCCATCACGATTCTTGTAAGCACGATAACTTAAGAACGAAAAGTCCGATTGTACTGAAATTTGGACAGTAAGTTAGTGTTAGCTAGAGAAAGAGAATGTTTTTATGTTTTGTAATTATACAAAAAAATGTCTAAAATTAATGTTATTTACAAAAAAAAAAACTGAGACTAGTATCCCATAGAATGTGCAACAGTTATATAAAAAGTGCAGTAAATCGGCGAAGAGTGTAATGGTTAATTTATTATTATTATGCAAAATGTTCAACATTAAAGAATTTACAAACCTTTTTTAAAAAATACAAACAAGAATATACATGCTAGGATTACTAAGGTCTATAGGGGTGAATTTTTTTTTCTAATTTCTTCCATATCATCCTACGAAAACATTCTGTTATATTAGGAACATAAAGCGAGAGTATTATTTTCATATACTCGTATTTATATGACTTGGTTAGTCATTCGAAAGATAAAAATCGCTGCCTAAGAAATCACTACTTTCACATCCAAATTTTTCATCCAAGTCACTTTAAAGGAAACATCTTGATTAGAATTGCACTCTAGTATGTGGAAATTATTGGTCATAGAATTTTAATAATATTTGGGGCAAATGTCATAAAACAGTTTGAGGCGTTGGTTTCTATCATATACGTTCAAAATGAAGTTTCTAGTTTACCCCACTTATTTCCCCTATTCACAAACTACCACCTCCCACCCCTTCAATGGAATCATCTCAATCATATGTCATTACAATACATACGTGTACTAACTTTCAAGTGAATATCTCAATTTCATGTTAGAGGTGTTTCAAAATCTCATGAGCTTTGACCTTGGTATGCGCAGAGACATAATTTCGGCGAACGTCACAAATACACAACTTCCTAAAAACATTAGATTTAGGATTTGCACGTTATCCCGAACTGTCGCTGTTTACAGACCTCCATTCCAATGGCCCTTAGAGATTAATTTATTAACTAGCGAATTTTGCGCGGGGTTATTCATCTAATCCCAACAATATGTAAATAAATCATTCTATTAAATTTCTGTGATAGCACTGATAGCCGAATCAATGTTTTCAAAATGCACTCCGCCTTTTGCGCCTCTCGCGGTTCATAAGGCTCTGAAAGTACTCTATCAATCCCATTAATAATGGAGCGAAGGTGGTGGGGGTTTGAAAAATATTGAAGAGAAACCTGAAGCCTTGGTTTCTAGTATATATACCAAATCCCAAATTTCTGTACTCTTACCAGCTTACTTTACTTATTTTCCCCTATTTACTCCTATTTAACCCCAACACTTCAACGGAATCATCCTAAAATATAATTTAGTTCCAGATGTCGTCATAATACATACGTGTACCACATTTCAAATGAATATCTCAATTTTATTTTATCAACCCCTTTAACAATGGAGTAGGGGTAGTGGGGGGTTCAAAATATTATACAAAAATCTGAGGCTTTGGTTTCTAGTACACACACCGAATTTCAAGTTTCTGTACTCTCACCAACTTGCTTTACTTATATTTCCCTATTTACCCCTAAATAATCCCCAACCCTTCAACGGAATCATCTCAAAATATAATCTAGTTCCAGATGTCGTTATAATACATACGTGTACCAAATTTCAACTGAATATCTCCATTTTATTTTAGCAATCCCTTTAATAATGGAATAGGGATGGTGGGGGGTTGAAAAATATTATAAAAAATTTTGAGGCTTTGGCTTCTAGTACATACACCGAATTTCAAGTTACTGTACTCTTACAAACTTGCTTTACTTACATTCCCTTATTTACCCCTAAATAACCCCCAACCCTTTAACGGAATCATCTCAAAATATAATCTAGTTCCAGATGTCGTTATAATACACACGTGTACCAAATTTCAACTGAATATCTCAATTTTATTTTAGCAATCCCTTTAATAATGGAATAAGGATGGTAGGGTGTTGAAAAATATTATTAAAAAAATTGAGGCTTTGGCTTCTAGTACATAAATCTAATTTCAAGTTACTTTACTCTTACCAACTTGCTTTACTTATTTCCCCCTATTTACCCCTATTTAACCCCAGACCATTCAACGGAATCATTTCAAAACATAATCTAGTTTCAGATGTCGTTATAATACATACGTGTGTACCAAATTTCAAGTGAATATCTCAATTTTATTTTACCAACCCCTTCAATAATGCAATGAGGGATTGAAAAATATAAAAAATCTGAGGCCTTGGCTTCTAGTGCATACATCGATTTTCAAGTTTCTGTACTCTTACCAGCTTTCTTTAGTTATTTTCCCCTATTTGCCCCCATTTAACCCCCAACCCTTCATCAAAATAATCCCAAAATATAGTCTAGTTCCTGATTTCACTATAATATATGCATGTACCAAATTTCAACTCAATATCTCAATTTTATTTTATCAACCCCTTTAATAGTGGAGTGGGGGGGGATGAAAAATATTATAAAGAATTTTGAGGCCTTGTCTTGTAGTACATACATCAAATTTAAAGTTTCCGTACTATTATTAGCTGGTTTTACATATTTCCCCCTATTTACTCCTATTTACCCTTCAACCCTTCACTGTGTATCGTCAAAAAACAATCCAGTTCCAGATCTCGTTATAATATATACGTGTACAAAATTTCAAGTCAATATCTTAAACCGTTCCGGAGAAAACGTGCGGACAAAAAAAAGTTACAGACAGACCGACAGACAGACAGAAAATATTTTTTCGCTCAAATTTAAAATATCGACGTTTCTTGACATTCTAAACCTATTTCAAGAAAAAAAATGTTTGAACGTTTTTTTACGATTACTATAGTTCCAACCCACTACGTGGATGTGGAAGTAATATTGCTGGATTAAAAGAAACTTACAATCAACGTATGTAAATAATTCTATTTACTTCCATTATTGCATAATAATGCGTCCTGCGGCACCCCTTCCGTAATTTTGCCTCAATAATATTTTAAGGGGATTATTTTTCTTCAAATGGACCCATTTGCAGGGGTGAGAAATAAAAAGCTTCGATTTCGAAAAAGATGAGCCACCATAAACCCCAATACATACTTAGCACATACTTCTCTTTATTACAGAGGGATCTTGCAATTCTTATGCATTTTAAAACTATTTAATGTTGCTAGGATTTAGAATTTTCATCAAGCAACCATGTAAAATTATCTACAATTTTTTGTTCGTTGCTCTCGTTTATCTAAATACAAGGAAAAATAATCAATACTTATGTAACATAAATAGCAAAACAAAATATGTGGGTTAATTTCACTTTCCTAATTTTGTATTAGGTATTACCACAAAGATGAACCGAGACAAGGGAATATTGCAGGATGTTGATTAAACTAAAATTTGCACCTGTAAATTTAGGAATTTCCATTTTATATAACTGCTTCCTATTTGCTTTTCCTATATTAATTTAACACTTTAATAGCGAATTGTATAATAAATTAAACTAAAATTACGATGATGAATCATTTTTAAAAAGTACAGAACGGAAAACAAAGCAATTGTTAATTGTTTGATGATAATACCCAACGAATATAGAATACAAACAGTAATTAAGAACCGTTACTGAGCAAGCCATAGCTAGTGATCATGTGATCAATGTTAAGTAGGTAACTCGAAAGACAGCACATTTTGTATTATTTAATTTAATTTATTGTAATTAATACATTTATACAAATAATACTAAAAGAGGAAGAATAATATGTCGTTTTTCAACTTCTTCAAATATGCTGAATATATGTGACTAGACAAAAACGTCATAAATGATTCATTCTGTTGTAATAAATATATGGATGTTGCGTGAGACTAAAGACCCCAGGTCATAAGACTTTTGCCTTTGATCAAATGTCCATTAAAGCATCTAAATATATGTTATAGGTATTTGCATATATATTTTTTTATTATTTAATATCAAACATTACATGCATGTAGAACTTTATAATCTGTTAGTAAATTGAGTAGGTATTTTTACACATATTTCTGTTCTTTAACTGACTACAAATTTTTACAAAGAAGGCGGTCATCAATTCGACGCGTATATACTGTTTTTATTTTCGTATTATGCTCTTCTCAAATACAAAACGAAGAGTATATTGCATTCGATCGCACCATTTTTAGAACCGGTAATACGCTCGTAGAGAAAAAAAATTCATGTCACTTTGTTGGTAATCAAATTCTAAATAACTTTCAAAATGTCCATCCGTCTGTCTTTTTCTGAAAACAGGCGACAATAGTCGGTAACCCAGCCAAATTTTTTCAATATGGCGGCTTCAAAATTAGGGTCAGAAGAAGAGAAAAAGTTAAAAAATCCAATAAACCAATAACCCAGCTCCAAAAAAAGTCCTCAACCTGGAACTTGACCCAAGAATACCAATGTATTTTTTGACGCTGAATTCGAATCCGAACTCAAAAAAGTCCAAACACCCTCAAAATTCTGAGCTAAAGCGAAAAAATCACCCTTAGAATACGGAAAAATCGCCTTCTCCTAATGCACAATCCTAAGGTTTTTGAGAAAGACTTACGGCGCTGTTGCGGTTTTTGAGAAAGACTTTCGTCCAAAAGCCTCTCTACTCCAAGGAGAAGTCTCATTTACGAGACTGAGAACTGTCTCAACTCGAAGACTCAAACGTTTTTTAGAACACGATAACTTGAGAAAGAGAAGTCTGATTGTACTGAAGTTTGGACGAGGAAGCAAATCGATCAGTAGCGAGAATTTTTATTAAAATAAACCCCCCCAAAACTACCCCATTGAGGGTGAATCGTAGTAACGTTAACTATAGCATTTTTTTAAACAGAAATCTCCAGTGTCAGTCTTTTTTTGATTATTCAATGGTACTTACCCCCAAAAGACGCTGAAACCACCCCTACAAGGGGTGAAAACGAGAATTTTCACTGCAAACTGATTGATTTTAGTCAAAATAACATTCGTCCTGTAGATTAGTTTATGATTACATGTTTTTGAAGACATGACGACGCAACGGTTATTCATCCCTTTCTTCTACACAGAGGCTGGGGGTGAGGGGTAAATTCATCCCTTAAATTTTAATAAAAGTTAATTTCTGATAAAACTGAAAAGCTTTTCTACAGCGATGGGAACGAATATGTACAAAGAAGGATTTTGACTTAATCGAAACAACTCTTTTTATCCCAATTTTATTGGTGGGAGGGGCGGGGAAAGGGGGAGGTACTATCCAAAATATGTTATATGTTCCGATTTTTTTGTCATAAAATCGCCCATATCTAATAAAATATGCGCTTTGAAGTAAAACATCAAATAGGTAAAAAGAAAAATCGAGAAAATTCCTATCGAAATTTTCTAGTCCTATACTCATATTTTCCAAAGGTATATATGCTCAAGAAAACGTATTAACCAATTTTCCCACGTATAAGAATTTTTGTTAAAAAATTATAACAACACAGTTTGCATATAAATATTCGAACTACCAGTTTTCTTATGTACTCGAAGTCGATTTTCTGGTGTATACGAAGTTTTAAAATTATTATTTTCATTCGGTTTTTCCGAAAAATGGCAAAAATTAAAACATATTAAACATATAAAAAAGGAAAAAAAGTTTCTTTTTATACGGATAAGACTTTCCTGTTGCTCAATCAATCAACTATTTGCTTGATAAAATAACTACCAATTTTAGTCATGAAAAGCGAAAAATTCTATTCCATAATTTAAGTTATCAATATAGCTTATCGTAAAATAACACATGTTCAATAAGACAGAAAACTTGAAAAAAATCAGTAACAATGGTATTTTATGCACTTCTTTCGTGATTTTTCTTTTTACCTATTTGAAGTTTTACTTCAAAACGCATATTTTATTAGATATTGGCGATTTTATGAAAAAAATCGGAATATATAAAAAAAATTTGATAGTACGATTCACCCTCAATGGGGCAATTTGAGGGGGTTTATTTTGATAAAAGTTCTCACCGATGATAACATAACGTTTTATAGGGTGTTTGGAGTAGGCAAAAATTTAGGCGATAGTTTTTAGCTTGAATTCCTTGTTTGACAACATTTACAGCGTAAACCTGAATGTTATGGTCATAATTACCCCAATAACTCTTCCTCCCCTCTTTCAAAATTTCCGTCAATTTATTTTTTTAACTTTTTGGACAATTCAAAACATTTGCCACAAACTGTGGCCGTTTTGATTACAATGCGATTCGGTTTTTAGTGCACGCACCGCAACGCTCAATGAGAAAACTCTCGCCGACAGTATCAATGTAATCCTTTCACCTACAACTACAATCAAATCAAAGAACCTAGTGGCTTGATTACGATGGAATACGTTCAATTTTTCACAGGCCCGCATATAAATTGCCAGCCCTTAAGGCCCATATTCACAAGAGACAAGTTTGCTTGATTGGACGAATACTATCATCAAACCACTTCGGTTAGTGGTTTGATAAATCTTTCACTGTTCGACACTAGCTCCTAGAATAATTAATAGGGAAACATTTATTATTTTTGTTCATAACTTTTTTTCTTAGTACCTATGTTTAAAAACTATAAGAGAACCTAAGTAGAACTATAACAAGCCTATTACTATAAATTTTCACTCAATAATTTCAGTAGTTTGCAAAATAGTTAGATTTAAATTTAAAGATTATGCTAATCTTCCCATTTTGTAGTTTTAAATCTAACTATTTTGAAAACGACTGGCATTATTGAGTGAAGATTCATAGTAATAGTCTTGTGATGGATCTACTTAGGTAGTGTTATAGTTTTTTAAATATACGTACTAAGAAAAAAAAGTTAGGGCCTAAAATAATAAATATTTCCCTATCGTATGTCTTTTTCCAAGAAATGGCCACCTCCTGCAAATTATAGGGCATGGCTCGGCAGTGGTCCAATAGTTTCCTCAAACTAAGTCTAGTACTCTAGACCAACAATTTCGTTGGAATTGCAGCAAAATTGGTAGTTGGGTATTTTCGGAGTAGGTAATACTAAATCTAAAGTCAAAAGTTAAAAATGGAAAGTAGCGAAATCAATAAGGCTACCGTAATTGCAAAAATGTTGCAGGTTCTCTGCAGATTTTTTTAATTTGTAGAAACTATGTCTCTGAGAATGGTGAAATTTTTTTATTTCAAAAAATTTGGTGCCCTTTCAAAAATCGTCATTTAGAACTATAGATATAGAATTTAAAAGGTCGGTGTAGAAATGAAGAAATAAAATCGAACGTATTTTTAATCGGCCTCAATATCAACATTAGGTAATATGATTCAGTTAATGCGAAAAATGGATAATAGTGCAGGGGCATAAGTAAATATTTCCCGGTCCGTGGGATTTTTAAGGAGGGAGTAGTATGGCTATATGGGATGGATAACTTATGAACCATACAATTACGTATTTTGTCAGCATTTGTGTCAGAGGGCCTGTATGACGTCATTTATTTATTTATTTATTTATTTAGATACAACCACCCAACAGAAAACCAATTAAAGGGTGGGAATGTTACACTAGTAAGCACAAACAGTATAAGTATTATATATACCAAATTCACAGTACGTGTCGTACTGTGAAGAAACAAAATACAAATGTAATACTAAGAAAAAACTGACTTAAAATAATATATACATAATTTCAAAACGGACGGTAATTTCTTTTTTGCAGTGTAACTCGTTTGTGGTTGGCTTTATGGGCATTTTGCTGGAAATCTACGTTGTTTCTGATAAAAAACCGCTGTCTAAGGAATCACTACTTCCACACCCAGAGTTTCCATCCAGGTCACTTTAAAGGAAAATATCTTGACTATATTTGCACTCTAGTATGTGGAAATAATTGGTCATGGAATTTTAATAATATTTGGGGCAGATGTCATAAAAAAATTACAGAAGTTGCAATTTAGCAAGCTTCGTTAAGACATTGAAAATGAACAAAATTGTAAATGTAAAAGTTACATAACTCGGAGTAGGTAATTGTAATAGGCTTTACATCAATATTCCACAAAAAATCGGTTTCGTAAAAATGCGAGAACATGAATCTAGATATCAAAATTAATCAAATACACAAGTTTTACAAAAACGATGCTAGGCGACGGTCGGCGTCGAGACGAAGTGCAAAAATACAAATTGAGGTATCAAAATTGATCAAATACACAAGTTTTACAAAATCAAGGCTAGGCGTCGGCCGGCGTCGAGATGACAAAGTGGAAGAATACGAATCTAGGTATCAAAATTTATCAAATTCAGAAGTTTAAAAAAAAAACGACGCCAGCGTCGGTCGGCGTAGAGACGTAAAAATGTAAGAACATGAATTTAGGTATACAAATTCATGTAATATACAAGTTTTACAAAAACGACATAAGCCGTCGATCGTGTCGAGACGTAAAGCCGCAAGAATATCAATCCAGGTATCAAAATTTATCAAATACACTAGTTTCACAAAAACGACGCTAGGCGTGGGTCGGCGTCGAAACGTAAAAATGCAAGAATATGAATCTAGGAATCAGAACTTACGAAATACACTAGTTTTACAAAAGGTGTTGGTCGGCGTCGAGACGTAAAAATGCAAGAACATAAATATAGATATCAAAGTTAATCAAATACACAAGTTACACAAAAACGACGCTGGGCGTCGGTCAGCGTCCAGACGTAAAGATGCAAGAATATGAATCTAGGTATTAAAATTTATTAAATACACAAGTTCTGCAAAAACGACCCTAGCCGTCGGTCGGCGTTGAGACGTAAAAATGCAAGAATATGATTCTAGGTATGAAAATTTATCAAATTCGAAATCAAATTTGGATTTTTCAAAATGTATGCGATGTAATAGCACCGAACGCTTTCGTGTCCAAATATACAGACAAATTTCCAAGCGTTACACAAATCGCTACTGGACCCCCGTATTACCGTTACATCTTCGATATGTTAAACATTTTTAATGTTAAATATTTACCCCTATTTAACCCCCAACCCTCCAACGGAATAATCCCAAGATATAATCTAGTTCTTGATGTCTTTATAATATATACGTATACCAAATCTCAAGGGAATATCTCAATTTTATTTTATCAACCCCTTTGGAAAATGGATGGAAAATATAAAAATTTTGAGGCCTTAGCTTCTAGTATACACACCAAATTTCCAGTTTCTGTATTCTTACCAGCTTGCTTCACTTATTTCCCCCTAGTTACCCCTATTTACCCCCCAACCCTTCACCGAATGTGTTCAAAAATCTAATTCCAGATCTCGTTATAATATATACGTGTACAAAACTTTAAGTCAATATCTTAAACCGTTCCGGAGAAAACGTGCGGACAAAAAAAGTTACAGTCAGACCGACAGACGGAACAGTGTTTTTCGCACAAATTTAAAATCTCGATGTTTCATGACATTCTAAACTTATTTCAAGAAAAGTAAGTCCTGAACTTTTTTTTACGATTTATACTTCCAATCCACTACGTGGATGTGGAAGTAACAAGAGACAAAAAAGGTTAACATAACTTTTTTGATATCTGTTACAGTTTCTTAGATATTCGCAGATTGTTCGAGCACTGAAAATTTCATAACGTGTGATTGCTTGGTAACAACGAAAATAACACTCTATCCTCCCAGTCCAAGGTTATCGCAGTCATCGTTATCGCAGATCTCTCCATCGCCACCACACTTACACATTTCTGAGCACCAAGACTGTGCTATACACTTGCAATTTACAGCACACCGTCCCTTCTCACAACCACAACGTACTAGATTAAGCAACCATTCTGGTGCACATGGCATCGAACTCATCGTAGGAGAATACTGATTTCCAGATTTGTCCCATCCATATTGTGCCGGTTCTGGGAGATTTAGATGTTGCTTATCAGCACTGCGTCACTCTAACACTTGGTAATGTACTCTTAACATATATGGAGTTAGGGAGGATTTTGTAGGGGATAGATTTTTACTTTGCACATCCTTCTTTGTGAACATCCACCAGGGCAATTCCCCAATGTCTGATATTCTCTTCCCTGGCAAGTAAACTTGACAAATAAATTGCTCGACCAATTTTTATCTTCTGGTTTAAATTCTTCAAGAGATACAAGTATAGCCAAAGCTTCAAGAACTCCTTTCTCTGCTATATGGAAAACTTTCCAAGAAGATATTTTGTCGTTATTTTTGAAGGATTCAGTAATATCATGTTCCGAAAATGCATGAGAACTAACAATGCCTTAACTTTTGTCGGTCCTATACTGAAGATTGATATGCTTTGAATTTCTCTAAAGTCATTTCCATCTGATGACCTTGCCTCATTCCTCCAACTAACTCTCAATGTTGTGTAATCCTCTGTGCATGCAATATGGTTTTACTTGCGAGATATGTTGTTAACTCGTCCTTAGTTTTAGAATGAGATAAGAGAGATCTCATTGTCACTTTTTGAATATTGGTAGAGTCTGTTATTTTGTACTCAACAGGCATTGCTTTCCCAGATCTTCCAGTTCCATCGAGAACAGCTGTTAAATATGAACAAGGTGCTGTCATTATTTGTTCTAGCAGATGTGACCTTTCATTTGTACCATTTTAGGAGAAGTGTTTTTCAATAACCTTCGTCAAATTGCTTTTGTTTGAAGGTAAAGTCATTGTACCATCTAAGTTGGACAACGAACGAGGTACTGCCGAAAATTCATATTTACTAATACATTCTTGCAAGTCAATGTCAGTTCTACTTCTTGAAGCAATCAGCAAAGGCGTAAACAATAAGCGATCTGCCTTCGCTTGTATTATAGTGTCTGATAGTTTTGTTTTGACCACTTTGTGTGCACTTTTACATAAACTGAATTTTTATTTTTTCATTTGTGCCCAAAGGTTACATTCTTCTGATTAAATCCGCTCCTCTTTGAAGCTATTGTACAACTCTTGTCCTTTTTCTGTCATTCTCGACGTGTTCTTCTGGATGTTTTCATCAAATACTACCTTTGTTGAAGTGTTAATGAGTTCTTTCTCATGATAAGTTACAGGGTTAGTGGATGACATAATAGAGTTATACATCTGTTAAGCATCTTCCTTTTGGTGTTTTTCATGGTTTGGGGTTAGATGATGAAACATTTCTTTTACTTTGGCTGACAACCTTGGCAATTCAGCTGAAGTTAAAAAAATCGTTTTAAAGCCTGTTTTCTTTGAGTGACATTGACCACTTCGCCTAACACTTTTATTTTTTTGATTTCTTGTTCAAGAGCTTCGTCAGTACCTAAAGCACAACAAGGTACATTTGTCTTGCTAACAACCCAATTTCCTCTACAAAACTCGATCCACAAGTCAGGGTGTTTGGTTTCAATCAATTTCATGTCAGTTAAGTATCACTCTTATACTTTCATAGTTGATGAGACCAAGGGCAAAAAAGTACTTAAGAAACTCTTCTAATGATACAAGATGTAATTCAAGGTCATTACAAAATACCTATCTGGGAGTGAACATTAGCTCAAAACGCCCTCGGAATTGTTCTCCTCCTTTAATATTTGCAAAATTAAAAATATTATTATATCTCACAAACGGTAACATATATCAAAAAAGTTATATTAACAATTTTTGTTCCTTATTTTATTAGAAACAAAAACATTCAGAAAAATAGAGCCATAGAGCCAACAATAAACAAGTTACAGAGCAAAAAGGAGATTAGTGTCCCTGTCTACCATGGAATCAGGCAAAACGCCTGGTAATACGTTATTGGTTCATGGGATATCCATCCCATATTGTCATACTGCTCCTTCCTTAAAAATCCCACGGAATTACGCAAGCCCCAGCACTATGAGAACCGAAATGTTTTTGTTATTGATGGATACTAATACTAATGATACTAAAAAATGCAGTTCGTCAAACAGACAATTGTCCAAGTGTCTATTTATTGATATGGTTTGTCCAAATTCCTTTTCATAAGATATTCTTGATAATGAAAAAGAACGATTAAATACTTAAATATAAATCATTATAAAATGCGTTGTTGATTATTATTCAGATTATCTAGAATACTTATATACAGGTTTTTATGAAATATATTTTAATAAACTGTTATTGAAAAAACCCAATCTTAGTGTTCTTATGTATTTTATTTTCCACATATTTCCACGTTTGCGTGTTTTGTAAATAAATATTTGGAAAACTGTCAAGTCAAATGCATAATTTGTTTATATTGTTCGTATCTGACAAATTCACGGTAAACTTAATTTGGCATACAGTTGGTATTTTACGTTAAACAAGAAAGATACTTTGTTTATTTAATGTTATCTGCTTGCTTTAGATTTAAAGTTGTTTTTGCCTGTTTGCGTAGTATTTGATTTTGGCTCCATTAATAAGTACTGAGTATATATTTGTTTGATACAAATGAACGTACATAACCACACGTACAAAAAAATAAAGAAGTCTATATAACAAATATACAGAAAGGATAACCATTTTTAAAAACCATAGATTTTTTGAGTTTTAAATAAAAAATCTGTAGATTCTTTTATGGCATTGCACTGTACATAATTCGTTAATTGTGGAATTATATTTATTAGCCAGAAATATAGTAAATGGATATACGCTTCCGATGTTTGCTGAAGCTATAAACAGAAATGGAAGCTATACACAGAAAATACAGCGACTGTCGACGTTGATTTATCTCTCGTAAAAAAATTGAATTTAAAAAATTCCACATCCAAAGTAAGGGGAGGGGGTACGGAAGCTGTACTACATATACAGTGTGCCCCATTTTGAAAGGAAACACCCTGTAAAAAATGCGTCTATTATCTGATTTTAACGGGGCTTTTTTTAAAAGATAGGCCATCGAAAGCTCTACTTTTAACAAAAATTTAAAGATATATTTCAATATTCAAGACCTACCATGATTTTTTTTCAACGTCGAAAATGACAAATTTGATTAGCAATTTTTTAAATAAAAACTAAGTATACCACTGGATTCAGAAACATCTCAAATGGGTAAATCGAAAATTTCGTGAAAGAATATTAAATATTGACAGATTTATGACAACATTAATGTAGGTTATATTTTATAATAACTTTTACATGGTTTTTTCTAAAAATTGAAGTAGCCCATGAAAAATAAACAATAGAAAGATAAATTAAATGGCTGGCCTATCTTTTAAAAAAAGTCCCGTTAAAATCAGATAATAGACATATTTTTTACAGGGGTGATTCCATTCAAAATGTGTCACACTGTATATTTAAATTTTATCATTACTTAGAACGTCACAAAATTTCTTAAATTTTTTTTTTTTTTTTTTTATTGTAAAACCCATCACTTAAAATAACTGTGCTTTCCATATATCCTTCACCTCGTATATAAATAAAGATAAACAACAAAGTTACAACTTTATTTAACTCATTAGCATTATGCATATATGCATAATAAACAGGTTGGGGAATGGGAAATTTATATAAGCACAAACACGTTTAAGATAGGTAATTAAATAATTTCCAATTACGAAAATAATTTTCCTTGCATGTTTGGGTATTTTTTGGGTAAAATTTGATAGTAAATCCAGTAAATTAACAGTTATTTATGTAATATTAAAGATTGATATTCCAATTATTATGTTATTAGTCGTAATCATTATCAGACGAGGCTTTGACCGAGTATTCAGTGATAACACGACGTACCTATGATAATTAGATACGATACAAATTGCACACATATTTTTTCTGATAGTGGAAATTTGTGAAAAATTTAATATTTGGTTTCGCACTAAAAACTTGTAAAACTGCAGCATTGTATGCGCTTTTAGCATTTACTAATAGTTTCTCTCAGTTTAAAATGCAGTGCTTGTAAAGATAGGGAACTAGTGTCCTTGTCTCTGATTGATACATTTACAAGCTAAGTTTACGCAGGGGAAATTAGTATATCACAACAGATTTCTTAATAAGAACATTTAAGGTCATTTGGGGTATTTGGGCCATGATTTTACAACCTGAGCGAGTAGATTATACTTTGAAGTTGCCTGAGAACCACTAATAAGTTATATTAATATCTAAAATATTGTTTATATATAATACAATATATAGTCTTTAAATATATAATATTCAATTCCCGAGTCAAATTTAATTTTCTTTGTAATTATAATTACATAATAAAAAGTCTGATGGGCCCAGTTACCCCTAGAAATTGGGGCAACTGGACCATACGGGTCTTGGTTTCATACGAACGATTGTTATTTGAACTGGGGTAAGTGGACGTGTTGGTAAACATGTAAACTTCGTACAAAAATTACCACAAGTCATTTAAACCACACCATAGTCGAGTTGTCGACGATGTAAGAGAACTACTACATAACAATTAGGTGTGAAATTTATTTAAATTTAGGAATAACACAACTTCTGTTAAAGTAAAAAGGGCAAAATTAAATGTAAAAAAACATCCAATTTCAAGTAAGCATAAATAACAGAGGCCCACAAAAAAAGTGATCTGCACCAGGGACCTGACATAGTAATCCTATGTATTTCGACGTGATGAACACGAATCCAACGTCCGTTTAGCTCCGTTATCCACCAACTTTTTGTAAATCGCGAAAATAATCTAAAGAAATGGAGGTTGCTTAGGCTATTTTCGCGATTTACAAAAAAAATAGTGGGTGATGGAACTAAACGGACATCAAAATACATAGGGATTAATGTGTTGGGTCCCGGGTTTAGATCGCTATTTTTTGTGTGACTGTGCGCAGTGATCTGTATCTATCTAATAAATAAAAACAAAAACAACATACTTAATGTGCTTGGGGTAACTTGGTCCCAGCCGTGCCCAGATGCACTAATTAACTGGCCCACTTACCCCATTTTTGAAAAATTGTGGGGTAACTGGGCCACCCACTCAAGCTTATGACCTAACGCAGAATACATGCTTGCAATAACATTTTAGGGATATATCATGCTTCTAATTTATGCTAAATTAACTGTGACGTTGATAATATATACAGTAAACCTGTAGATATTTCATAAAAATCAAGATTACATCACGTTGCTATGAAAATTTTGCACTACAAAATTTAAAAAATTGCTACATAAAAGCAACAACACTCAGAAACATGAGACTAACTGTTATAGTGAGATGACATTGGCCTTCAGTGCTGCCAACTGCTTGAAGTATTTCAATGTATTTATAAGATAGCCAAATGCAAAATGAAAGTGAATGTAAACCGTTAATTTTCATTTTGTGTACCAATGTCCTTGAGACGGCCTCGATAGGGATTGCACTTACTTGGGAATTTCCATGTGCCTGTGTAAACTGTGCTCCGCTCATAACGTAGACAACTGCATTATAATCTGAGACCTACTATAATAAGGAATTCCATTATGGTACTGTTGTCTCCATTTCTTAGTACACATAAATACGGCCATCAAAACCGGCCTTCAAAACATCAAAGTCGGTGCCATTACCTGTTAACGCGAGTACTACAAAGCCGTACTTCAAATTTTTAACTACTAGAATGAATAAAATAATACTGGAGATTTAAGAATCGTGTTTTCAGTAAAATCTTAATGACCTTTCTGGTAAATTAAAAAATCTTACTCTGCTTTGCGCCAAAATAGGAATATCTCATCCATTAGTGAACGCATTGCCCGTCCTTCGCGACACTGGCAGATAAATTCAAAGTACAGCCCTGTTTATCTGTTTTCTGGGTATGCCGTTCTAGTTAGGTGATTTGCGTAACTATATCACCAGAGTCAGAAAGTGGCATGGTTACGTTTATTTCTTATCTTAATCAATCCAGAACATACTTTGCATAAGAGTAATGATGTTTTATCGATTAAATAATAAAAAATGAGAACAAAGAGTATATTGCATCTAATGGGCACATTTCTAAAACCATAGAGAGAAAATTTTCATACCGTTGTGTTAGTGACCGTCCGTCTGTCCATCCGTTCGTCCATCCGATCGTCCTCTGTCCATCACGTTTCGTGTAGGATAAGTAAAAAAAAAATTTCGATTGTGTTGAAAGGACAGTAAAGTACTGTTGTTTAGAGGAAGGGTGCTATTGCTTTTTAGCAAAATGGATAGGTACATAATTTTTTTATATTTCATAATTAAACTAAAGTTCGCGATTAAAAGGACCGGGAGTTCGAATCTACTGGGAGTTTGAATATATTTTCTTTTTTCACCTCATTTTATATTAAAAAGTATTTTACGGATTAAATTGGAATTTTACAATCAAAATGTCTAAAATTAATATTATTTACAAAAAAAACCGCAAAGTATCCTATTGAATGTGCGACAATTATATATAAAGAGCAATAAATCGGCGAGGAATATAATGTTTACTGTAGCTTATCATGTATTAAAGTTTTAGTAGTTTATTGACATATTTATATTTCAAATGGGTCTTTTGTAAGTCCTACAGTAAGTCCTACAGTAGAATTTCCACGATCGTCATTTACATTCGCAATATGTTAATATTTATTTGGAATGTAATTGGGTTTGTCTAATGTACTTATAATAATATACAATACCTGATTAAAATGCAAATTAATATGCATGATACACGACAGCGTTACAGATTCCGTGGAAAAACAGTAAGTACCTACTGTGCAAGATATATTTACTTTCTAAACTATGCCAAATATTATCGATATCAGTTAAGGCTGTAGTAGTATCTGGAAATTAATATTTTATTACTTTACTATAGAATTAGAAATAAATTATTTTAACATAAAGAAATTCCTAATGTATTTATTTGTTCTACTCATTATATCTTACAGAAAACATATTAAGGTTTTCCCAAATTGACATTGAAAATACTTTGTTATTATTAGGTATATAAATATATATCTACTTAATAAGAGAACATAACAAAAATAATATATGAAAATTAAAAAATACTGGTTTAAACACAAACTGAAACCGTTAAAATGCACTAAAAAGGAGAATATAATGTCAATAATAAGCCAACCATTATACTCTTCGCCGCTTTACTGCACTTTTTATATAATTGTTGTACATTCTACTGAATACTCTTCGTAGTTTTTCTTGTTACAAATAGTATCTATAATAGTTAGTTTGTATTAGCGTTTGTCTAACTGCGAAATGAATGAAAGCTTGGTCCATAGTCTTATCGTAGTTGTTACAAATTTATTGCTCTTCATCAATTAATATAATATGATATGTGAATAGGAACTATTGCCAGTTTTGCAATGTAACAATATTGTATAATATAAATATATAAATTTAAAGAATTTAAACAATTAATCACTTTTTGATTTATTGGTTGATTTTGTTCAAAAGGATTCTTCCTCTAGCTTACCTTAACTTACTGTCCAAGTTTCACTACAATCCGAATTTTCGTTCTTAAGTGTACGTGCTTACAAGAAACGTGACGGACAGACAGACAGACAGACAGACATACGGAAAGACAGACAGACGAACATTTTGAAAGTTGTTTAGAATTCGATCACCAACACAGTGATATGAACATTTTTTCCCTACGAGAGATATTACCAGTTTTAGAAAAGTACTGAACGAATGCAATATACTCTCGATTTTGCACCACCGATATCTGATAAAGTGTGCATTTCCCGACCTTGTGCCCATGAGAACTTTTGATCAGAAGGTCGAGAGGAATGACAAATATCGATTCCAGCGAATTTCATCGGGGGCCACTTCCCATAAGAAATGAGCACCCCCTTTGCACCCCCGATATCTAGAAACCTGTCCATTTTCCGACCTTGTGCCCATGAGAACTATTGATCAGGATGCCACGGTCTACAAAAACCTGCAATATGAGCAAATTTGGCTGAAACCCAATATTGTCTAAATGTTATTTGTGGCCATTATCTTAATTTTTTTCCTTCTTCAATTCTTTGGGACTTCCTGCCACATGTATGTTTTCTTTTTAAGCGGTGCTCGGGGAATCTACAAAATATCACAATTAACCAGTATGTTACTGGTAAATAACCTCTACGCCTGTGACTTTTACGTCAAAGGATCAGTTAAAGGTTGCCTTTTTTAATAAACAACACAAATAAGTATAGAAACTTGAAATTAAATATTTCGCCGACGTTTCGGAAATCTATTCTGTTTCCTTTTTCAAGGCTTTTTTTGAAAAATCTTCTTTGTTGTGTATGAATGTTTGTTATATTCAATATCCGTAGATACTTACTATTTACATAGAACTGTTGATATAGTTGACAGTTTTTTTTAGTTTTTATACAATGTTAAGTTTGTGAAGTTCTTCTTTTAACATTGGCAGCCAATGTCCATAAGATTAGTGCGGTGTCCTTTCTTCCTACATATTACAAAAAATATTCGTCATCCTGAAGCCCCCATTTTGAATTCTTGAATTTCGACTAAATATTTATAATCTGCGACATAGAAAATTCCCAGATACCGATTTTCACACGAATCAGACCATAAATTACAAAACTTATCAGCCATATTGACGCCGCCATTTTGAAATTTTAAATTTGCATCAGATAATTCGGCTCAGTGGCGCAGCGCTAAGGTGTTTGGCTTGCGACCATTTCTACCAAAACTTCTCACTATCACACACTTTCACCACCATAATTTTATTCTGTACCTATCCCTTTTTTATCTCTAACTGTTTGTACCCTGTTTGTATTTTTGTAATTTTTGTTATTTTGTCAGTTTTTGTTAAAAATTCCTTCTTGGCCAAGAAACTTATAAAAATTACAACCTCTTAAAAACTTAAATTTCCTTTCTACAACCACAACTTCCCAACGGCGAGCAGACTGTTGGGGCACAATTGCCTCGAACGGGTTTTTTCATTGATTTTTTTCCCGTCTCAGCAATCCAAATTCTAAAATGTGAAACAGTGCGCGACCAAACGTTTTAAGTGAAATATTTTAATTTTAAGCTTACTGTGTAGGCAAAAACAATGTTAATGTTAATTTTAAGCCGCCACAGGCGGCAGGAGTTTTAACCTTTAAATATAAGTTTTATTGAGCCGAACCGGTCGCGATTCGCCCAACCGCACTAACACCACGGCGCTGCCGTGTTATGATGGCTTGCGACCATGGAGTCCCGGGTTCGAGTCCTGGCCAGGGTATGACTTTTAATGTGTTACCGAGACTGTAGCAGTGGGCTAAACTTTTGTTGGATGGTACAATATGTCTAGTCGCTGTTATCTCTCCTGAATTCGAATCTCAGCTGCGGTAGATGGCAATATCGCAGTGAATGGTTGTTGTGTTGATGTCTATGTGTGTCCTGGTTGAGTGGTGGAATGGCAACAACTAAACTCCGCCAGGACGTTGATCCCAACAAACATTTTTTGTTTTATAAGAGTAACCGTCCTATTACCGACACCGAGTTATATACATTCAAGTGATATAATGCAAGACTGGGAATAGTTCTGTTACTCCTATAAACCGCTTATAACGCTTAAATGGAGAATCATATAAAGGTAACAGACACCAATATTTAGTCACGCTATACACCTCAAGGTTGCAGAACAGTAAGTAACAGAAACTGATCAGTAACTGCTATATCACTTTTTTATATAACCATTTTCCATAAATATTGGTGATAGAAATATATCCGTTACCACTAAAAAACTTGTTATCAACGCCTCTCTCTCTCTCTCTCATTTATAATGTCTCGTCTCTTTCCTAGAGATCCTATACCAACTGACACAAGAATAATGTGGTAATGAAATTAAATGATGTAGGTACCTACATGGGCATAGTGGAAATTTTGCACTGATAAAGGTGCGTGTTACTAAATTTACTTTTTAAATTGGCTCTGACATCCACAAAGATCAAATGTTAGTGCGAATAAATTATTATCGTAAAATATGACCTTTATACTTCGGAAAAAACTGTGGGCCTCTAAAATATTAAGCAATTAAAAAAAAAATTAAATAAAAAAAATATATGAAAATTTGAATGACATATTTTTTTAGAAAATAGTACAGAAATATGTTTTGTACATGCAATTATGTCTAACTGCACTTCATTTGTTACGAAATTTTGAGTTTTTAATACACATTTTTTAGTTTTAAATAATGATTACTCATTGCCGCAAGATGGCTGCCAAACTTATGGCCGATGTTTTATTATCAACAGTTAATGTATTTTAAGTAATGTAATATAACTTTAAGCTTTGTTATAAATATTGGTTACTTTAATATAACTGTTTGAAATATTACATATCTTTAAATTTTATTAGGCAACTCTTGGTAATCTTATAACACCATCAGTAGACAATTTTTTGCGATTAATTCGTGTAAATAATGGTGATTTGGCCTGCCATTGGCTGGAACAATTGTTGTTTAATTTTCAACCAATCACAGGCGTTTGCAGCAATATCTTAGGATCTCCCGGCAAAACATTTGACAAACGTTTATTAAAAATGTTACGTAGTGCTTTTAATGCGTTCTGCTTTACATTAAACATATTTGCCCACATCCTTAATTCGTTACGCATCTTTTCATTTTTCTCATCGTCTGTTGCCAAATCATGCAACTGAGAAAACTCATCATCATCTTCTAGTTCAGTAAACCACTTATTTCTGTTTTCATAATGTTCAACAGTATTAACCTCTTATTGTTCAGTAGTAAGCCGCTTTTTCTTACTTGTGACCTTCTCAGTGTCATTATTAACATTATCAACCGTGATATTATTCTGTTTTTCATTGCCAAAAGGAACGTTTTCTGTATATTGCCCACCAGAACGTTTGACTTCCAGTCCTGCAGTTCTTTCATTCTTTTCAGTTTCTTAAATTTCAAAGGCATCATTTTTTGGAACTGAATTCAAGAGGATTGAAAAGTTTTTTTAAACTTTCTGGTGAAATGTGCTGCTGTATTTTATTTTCTTCGAATTTTGTAATGCCAAATTCATTATTAGACATTTTGTTTGCTCTTGCCAATTACTTTACAAAACATAACCTATAATCAACTAATAAGTTTTAAAGTTTTATAGTATCTACTGACGCTCTTGAGTTATATAAAGGTTGCACGTTGTTACTATCTGCAACTGATGTATATAATTGTAACAACTAACACCACTATAAACCTAAACAATTAATAATTATATAATGTAGTAAAGGTTACCCTTATATAACTTTATTATATACCATTTGGTAGCAACCACTTTAAGTTTTATAATGTAGTAACGGAAATATATCTGTTACCATCTTATAGACCTGTAAGTAATAGTCATGCTATAAAACTTTTATATAACTCCGCAACTACTTTGGTAACAGTATAACATTTCGTAACATGATTATACAAATCTGTTACACTTATAGACCCTTTATAAAACTAATGGTCACCGCATGTTACTAGAAATGTTTGTTGGGATATAAATAAGATTACCCTCAGATACCGATTTTCAGTCGAATCTGATGATAAATGATAAAAAACCTAACCGCCATATTGACGCTGCCATTTTGAATGTTTGTGTTTTGTTCACATATTTGTAATCTGCGACCTCAGAAATTCCCAGAATTCAATTTTTAGTAGAATTGGATATTAAATGACACCATATTGTACGCCATCTTTGAAACGCCATCTTGGATTTTTCTATAAAATATTCAAATTGTATTGTCATGTGAACCATATATACATGCCAAATTAGAGTCAATACGACGTCTGCAAGTGGGTGAAAATATTCAATACTTCAATACGGTACAATGGAAATCAAATATCATTGTAGGTCTTATTGTTTTTATCAAAAACACTGATCACAAGATATGCAATTGATAATCTCAAAATATTCAAAGAATGATTCTAGTCGTAAAGAACTTATTTCTAGGAATTTATTTGGAAATATAAAAAACTCCAGGTTATAATAATTCGATTATACAATTAGTAATAACAGCTACAACTCTATATTAGTATTTTTTAGTTATTCATAGAATGCTGAGATAAAGTGTTAATTGAATCAACACCAACGTTTCCGTTTTTTAAAGTTACTGTTTTTACTGTTACTATTTACTAAACTAATTATAACAGTGTTGAAAAAAGTGGGTAAAATTTGCTAAAAACGATATAGATTTTTACTTCCCTCCGTAGGGAAATATAAACCGTATTAATGTGATCGATTTACCAATATAAGGTGGGCATTTCTGCCGATTCCGGACATCCATTCTGGATGTTTGATATACCGCCTAATCGGCTGCATACGCGGAATTGGACATTGGACATGCTTGTTGCCAGCATCGAGAGCCGCATGATGCAGGGGTAGGAATATAGGATGGGAAGTGCAGGTGTTTGTGAGATGTTTCTTTTTCGTTTCTGTCGTTTTTGTGGTTTTCCTGTTTTTGCTAGCAGTTGGACAATATTCCTTTCAGCTCTTTTCAGGCTTCTTCTATTGGCCTTTGTCGTTGCTGCATTTTTGACTCCATATGTCATCGTAGGCATTATGATGGTCGTGTATATCTTTTTGGTTAGGCTCAATGGTGGTTTATTTTCCTCAAAGAAAGTATAGCTCTTGTGTCTCTGTAGGCCGTCTTGATTCTGTCCCTCCTTTCAGTTGACTCGTTAGGGATATTCCTAGGTGTTTCATTCTATTCGTGGTTCTCAGGGTGTAGTCTCCTATCTTGTATTCTTCCCCACTGACTGGACTTGTTTCAGTCAATGGGTCTCGTACCATTATTAGGCTCTTCTTGAAGTTTATTTTCATTCCAGAGGAGTCCAGATGTAGTGTCATGTTTCTTAGAAATTTAACGATGTCTTGTTCTTCCTCAGTGATGATGAGTATATCGTCGGCGTATTCATGCACGATGGGGGGCCTTATCGTTCCATCGTTTCTATTGAAATTCTGATTCTCCTTTATTCTGCTTTCTATCACTTGATCCAGGACTGTGGTGGATGGTCAGGGGGATAGCGGACATCCTTTTTTGACTCCTAAGTTTCCGTCGTCTATCCAAACCATTGTATTTTGGTGTTTTCGTGTAGGCATGCTTTTATTATCCTGTTTATTAAGTAGTGTGACACTCCCCTGTTGCGTAAAGTGTTGATTATAGCCTCATGACTTATGGTATCAAATGCAAATGTAGAGGTCAACTGAGACTATATTATGTAGTTTTGTTCCTTCTTTCCACTTTTCTTCCAAGATCCGTCTAGTGTACATATAGTCGTCCGTTGATCTGCCCTTGATGAATGCCGTTTGATAATCTGGTAGTTCGCCGATGTATTTTTCTATTTGTTTGAGAAGGAATTGTGGGTAGTATCTGTCTGTAATCTTCTACGTATTGTGGCGATTTGGTTTTGGGGAACGGTATCTACATGGCTGTGTTCCACTCCGCAGGCAGGGGTGTGGTTTCCATCCATACGTTGGTGATGATTTCTAGGGTTAGCTGCTCTATGCTGTCCTGTCCATAGTGCAGTAATTCGTTATTTATTTTGTCTATTCCCGGCGCCGTGTTTCTCTTAGCTCCGACAATTATTTCCTACAGTGATCCATTTCCTGTATTAGTTTTATTTGACTTCTCTCTGCGTTTCATTCTTATTCTAGTTTCCTGACCCAATGCTACACTGGTATGTATTTTCTGGGCTGCGGAGGGAAGTATTGTTTGTATTCGACAAAAAGTCACCCTCCGAGATTTTTTCGTTTCGGATCATGTAGGTTACAAAAATACAGGTTTTGCAATTTTGTCAGTCTGTCTGTTGGTGCATTCACTAAAAAACTACTTGACGGAGAATTTGGTAGGTTACTGACGCTACTGGCACCGAAGAAATGGTTAGAATTTCACTGGAAAATATACAGGATGGACCGTCTGAAAGAAATAGATAATGGAAAAATAGCTTTTCGCTCTAATTTAGAAATTCCACGTTTCGTGAATGACAGTCTAAACATATTTTTTTTAAATATTTTTTTCTACACTATTATAGAATGGTGGAAAAAATGTTTTTGCTTAAATTTAAAATTTCCACCTACGATATTCTAAACCTATTTCAAAAGAAAGTTTTTGAATTTTTCTTTCAAATGAGAAATTTCTTTAATAATTTTTTATTTTTTTTATTCTAATTTTTTAAGTAACCCTCCCCAGAAGGGTTGGGATTATTCTCGTTTTAGACATTTTTTTTGTTTAATTACAAAACAGAAAAATTTAGTTTTTTAAATTACTAACTTTTTTTATTGATCGATTTCGTTTGAAATAGGACTCTTCCTGTAGCCAACACTAATTTACTGTCCAAATTGTAATTCAATCGGACTTTTCATTTCAAGTTATCGTGCTTACAAGAATCGTGACGGGCGGACTTTTTGAAAGATATGTCGGCGCCACCGAAAATAATTTCTGTACGCCTATGATTCTTAGGAACCCAGCACTAATACTTGTGATTGTTTATTATTTTTGTTAATATAAACATTGTGGTTGACTTACCTACCCCAACCAATAACAGTTTAAGATTCGATGCATTTCCTTATATGGGCATGGGAACACGCTTATCTTAAGCGAACGAAACAGATCGGCTAGCCCGGGGAACAAAAAGGCATTCTATGATTACCTGTGAAAGAGTTAAGATTTTATTATCGCGGGCTAGCGGGTCGTGGATCGTTAGTTCCTTTGTTTTATTAGATTTATCCGATGGTGTTGAGACTGTTTTGATTACTTGTATTATTCGTGTGGACAATTAGACTTTGTTATTAAATTTCGTATTAAGTGAAATACCAGTGTCGTACTTGCTAACATGTCCAAGCGGTCTAACCCTAAACGTGCCCCCGTGGTATCCGACATCAGAAGTGGTGGATCAAGACTGCAAACCGGACATTCGGACAGTGAGGATGAAGTGCCATTACAACAAAGTGCCATAAGTGCAACTTTAGAAAGAGTTAGAAAATTAGAAGAGCAACTATTGTTAGCTTCTACAAAATCCCCAACACCATCTGCTGCAACATTTACTAATTTAAGGCTGCCAACATTCGATCCTGCATCAAACTTTGCAGACGCCGAAAGCTGGTGTACAATTGTAGACTTGTGGGTAAGCAAACGTAACCCAGACGTCATGAATTTAGTAATGACGTTATCTACAGCCATGAAAGGCGATGCAGCTAATTGGCTCATATCTGCCAAACCTACAGAAAAGAACTGGACGGCCTTAAGAGCAGAATTTTTAGCAGTTTTCGCCAAACCTGTCGATCCTATTGAACGATTTTCGGAAGCTGTTAACGGGAAACAAAATACGCCAGCAGACACACCTCTCATTGACGAGATGCTGCACTCCATGAGGACTATTTTCAGTTTGCTAAAAAACAGGGAAAGCGACGAATCATTTGCTGTACTTGTTGCCTGTTACTTAGGATCAATTCGTAATGGATTCGTGAGGCGAAGATACCAAACTGACCGACCAAACGATGCCAAAAGTATGTGTACCATGTTATAGGGGAGACTTGGTAAAAGACCGGCGCTATTTCCCTCTGGTCATCAAACTGGATCGAAGCGTCGAGCTTTATCACCACCCTGCCGAGATGTCAAATCTGCGCAGTTCCATGGAAAATGCAACGAATGCGGACGAATTGGACACCGTGCGAAACATTGCAGAAATCCCAGATGGTCACCCCCCCAGATCATCCAGAGTGAGCCGAGAGGAAGGATCCAGCGCAGTCACCTGCTACACCTGCGGCAAGCCAGGCCACATTTCATCAAAGTGTTCAAATGCCAGCCGAAAAGGAAGATCTGGAGAGAAGCAAGTCAGTACTTGTGAAATGGAAGCCTTGCCTGTTGCACAGCTGAAACTCAAATCTGGTGAGACCTTTCCTTTTTTTTGGTTTGTTTTTGACACAGGTTCAGATTGTTCTCTATTCAAAGAAAGTTTAACCACTCATTTTGATGGTAAACGTCATAGTAATTTAACCACTTTGAAGGGCGATGGTTGTGGTTCATAGTACCAAATGATATCATGTCTGCTCAAATTATCATAGGTAAAGATAGCACAAGACAATGAAGTTCACTTAAAATCAGATGGTTTATTTTTTCCCGTGAACCAAAAGTTCAGATTTGCGAACAGGAAGCTGTAAATTTCAATCAAATTGAAACCGATTTAAGTAATAATGGTAAACAAAATTTAGTTAAACTGTTGTCTAATTATAGAGATCATTTTGTAGTACCTAGTTGTACTTTCAGGACGAGTGAACACTGGTAATTTATAAATTGTTTAAAAGATACAACTAAATTTGTTCAAAGGAGACCTTACCGAATGAGCGTGAAATTGTCAGAAATAAAATTACAGGATTACTCGAAGTTAATATCATAAGGCCTAGTTGTTCACCTTTTGCTAGTCCTCGTATATTAGTGAAAAAGAAAAATGGTACTGATCATCTTCGTGTAGATTATCGCGAATTAAATGTAAACACGATACCTGATAGGTATCCTTTTCATCAGATTCCTATACACTCTAATTCTATAAAAAAAAAAAAAAACACATTTGTCACACCTGATGGACAGTATGACTTCTTAATTAATTAGCAATCGTAAAAGCGTTGACATGTTATCATTTTCTTTTTTTGGAAGGTATTTTACAGTTTTCACAGACAGCAACTCTACGAAATTATCCCGTACAAAAAGTAATTCAGCCCCACGCGTACACCGCTGGTGGGCATTCTTACAAGTTTTTATCTTTGACATAGTTTACCACGAAGGGATGAAACACTCAGATTTCTTTTCAAGAAACCCTGCTTCAAGTACCCAAATGAAAACATAATGATTCAATTAATATGGTGCAGGTTATTGACCTTCACTCTGACTAGCTAAGTATCGCACAACCACAAGACGATAGTTTAGTAAAAATAAACACTGCCCTTAGTGCCTATGAACTAGACCCAGATATCGCTAACGCATATGTCATCCGAAATACTGGAGTGTAAAATTGAAAGAAACAACCGCTCACATTATTTACCGGTTGTCTTGAAATCCATGATTTGGCCAGTAATAAATCATGTGCACACAAACTTGAAACATTTAGGATAGGAGACAACTCTAGATAATGTACTTTACTGGTTTCTTAAAGTGACAGAAACTGTTTGAAAATTCGTTGATACATGCCTAATTTGTAAAATAAATTAGGAAACAACAAAGAATACGTATTTGTAATTATCGATGCTTTTTCTCAATTTGTTATGCTATATCGTATTTGTTCTTTAACTGCAGAAACTGCTGTCAGTTGTTTAAAAGAGATTACTTATTTATTTGGAGCACCTTCGCGTATAATTTGTGATCAAGATAGATGTTTCACTAGTAGTGAATTTCGCAGCTTTTGCTCTAATTTTAATATTAACTTACATTTCATTGCTCAAGGTGCAAGTAGAGCGAAAGGACAAGTCGAGAGAGTGATGCAAACATTGAAAAACACTTTGACTACTTTGAAACTGAAAATGATCGAAATTGGCAAGACAGTTTAGGTGAATTTCAATTAGCTTTAAATAGCACAAAACATAAAGTGACTGCTTTTAGTCCTGCTGAACTTTTATATGGAAGATCTATACGTTTTCTGGATTTACAAAAAAAAAAAAAAAAAAGTTTGTTATAACGAATGTCTTGTTTTCGACGAAAAACTCTGTTTACCGTTTACAGTCCATGAAGTTGCTAGTAAAAATATTGCAAAGACATCTAAAAGCGATGCAAACAGAAAGAATGCTGGAAAAGCTATTGTTAGGCCCTTCTCAGTGGATGATTTTGTTTTTAGCAAAACTAAGGAACGTATGAGTTCTAAACTTGATCGTAAATATAGAGGTCCGTTTAAAATTGTCAATATTTTGGAAAATAATAGATATGAAGTAATTAAGTCTACAGAGGTAAAGGTAGAATATTCAAATTTGCACATGATCAATTTATCAGTGTGCCAGAGGGACAAGGTGAAGTCCCGAATGAGTCAGATTCTGAAAACGAGAACCAGAATGAGCCTGTGTCGGCGATTAATTAGAAATAAGTCAATTATTCTCCTGAGAGTTATTTTATTGCAGATACTGATGAGTAACTAGGTGTTATAATCAGATGGGGCACGATGTGTTGCCGCCTTGTATATTGGTGCTGATGAGTAACTATGTGTTATAATCAGATGGGGCACGATGTGTTGCCGCCTTGGATGTTGGTGCTGATGAGTAACTATGTGTTATAATCAGATTGGGCACGATGTGTTGCCGCCTTGGATGTTGGTGCTGATGAGTAACTATGTGTTATAATCAGATGGGTCACGATGTGTTGCCGCCTTGGATGTTGGTGCTGATGAGTAACTATGTGTTATAATCAGATGGGGCACGATGTGTTGCCGCCTTGTATGTTGGTGCTGATGAGTAACTATGTGTTATAATCAGATGGGGCACGATGTGTTGCCGCCTTGTATGTTGATACTGATGAGTAACTATGTGTTATAATCAGATGAGGCACGATGTGTTGCCGTTTTGCATGTAGATCCCGTTACAATTAAAACCGGATGATGCTCGTAGTGCTGTAGAGTTGCATGAATTCTTGTATGTCGATCCCGGTAGAATGCAGACCGGAAGATGCCTGTAGTGTCGCATGATTGTTTCATTGGTATACCAATAAATTCTTAGATGTAGCGAAAAATTTGCTTGTGCATGGTTACCTGGTTAATACTCTCGTAGTCAGGATGAACGAACGGTGTTGATTGACACATCATTTTTGTTTTCATTACAGGTTGCCAACCATAAGAAGAGTGCCCGAGGACGTGCACGTTGTCAGTATGGCCGTGTCGGCGCCACCGAAAATAATTTCTGTACGCCTATGATTCTTAGGAACCCAGCACTAATACTTGTGATTGTTTATTATTTTTGTTAATATAAACATTGTGGTTGACTTACCTACCCCAACCAATAACAGTTTAAGATTCGATGCATTTCCTTATATGGGCATGGGAACACGCTTATCTTAAGCGAACGAAACAGATCGGCTAGCCCGGGGAACAAAAAGGCATTCTATGATTACCTGTGAAAGAGTTAAGATTTTATTATCGCGGGCTAGCGGGTCGTGGATCGTTAGTTCCTTTGTTTTATTAGATTTATCCGATGGTGTTGAGACTGTTTTGATTACTTGTATTATTCGTGTGGACAATTAGACTTTGTTATTAAATTTCGTATTAAGTGAAATACCAGTGTCGTACTTGCTAACATGTCCAAGCGGTCTAACCCTAAACGTGCCCCCGTGGTATCCGACAGATATTTAGAATTCGATCACTAACACAGTGATATGAAAATGTTTTCTCTACGAGCGATATTACCGATTTTAAAAATGTGCCGATCAAATGTAATCGTTTTGTAATTGCGAAGAATATAATAATATTTGTTTTTCTGAATTCATTTTCTAATGATTCTGACAAAGTCAATTTTAACACTTTATTTTATTGATTTACAGCTTTAAAATTGTCGTTTTCTTCCTTCAAGAGAGAGCAAGGCCTAAGATCAGTGGGGAAGGGGGGGGGGGTGGTTAACGCGCCAAGTGAAGAGAGATCTCCCTAAAAAGCAAATTTTAGCCAAAAATATTCTTCATCAATCCTGTAGTATTCATTTCTGTACAACTTACAATTACTTTCAATTAAATAACATCCCCATTTTTCCAAAAACAGCTTATTGTTAATCATAATTTTAGTACAATGCTGTTTTAATAAATGGAACCACTTCGATAGAATTTAAAATTTAAGATGAGGCGTTCAAGTACTACTTCATTTGCACTATCTTTATCCATAATACAAAAAAACGTTGATATTTTACCCTTATTGAATATACTTATAAGACTAGATAACCATAGTAGTCGCTAGCGCCATCTAGGCGCAGAATTTAGGATTCATCTTGTCACCTTGCTCACTCTTAAGTGATTGGAGTATGTGGAATTTTGTATTATTATTGTTACTTGTGTGTTCTTTCAATATTTTTAAACGCTCTTTCGGTCTGTCCAATATATATTTTAAAACATGCGCGACACGTCAGATTATAAACTTTAATTTTCTTTTATTGTTCCTTCTTTATTATTGTTGATGAATTTTTCCAGGGTATTATTTCTTTTGCAAGTAATTCTTATATTATGTGCTGTGTAGTCAACTATTAAATTGTACCTGTTTAAATATTCTTTTGTCCGACATATGATGATCTGTGATATTTTTCACCAAACAGATAAAAATAAGTAACTCATAGTTACTAATAGAAGTACAATTATATGTTTTTATAAATTATATTGGTTGAAAGGATTTTCAATTTGTAGAGGTTGTAGTTGTATGAATATTAACATAACACATCAGGCTGCACATACATCATTAAATGTATATTTTTTTTCTTACACTTAAACATACATACACAGTGCTGCCAAATAGGGTTGCCAATCCCGGGGTCCCGAAATCCTGGGACTCCGGGATCCCAGTCAAAAATCTATCTCCAAAATCCCGGGATTAAAAGTTCTATTCCCGGGAACCTCGGAATAAGTTACAAAAAATAAAATACACAGCTTAGAATAGCAATAATTATTTAAATTTTTTTAAAGATATAACTCATGTCATTATTTTAATATTTACCACGCGACTTGGCAACATGGCAGTACGGAGCTTGATGTCGAATGCTTGAGCTGCGTCTAGTGTAGACGTTTTGATATCTTTTTTCAAAAACCTGTAAATTTTTATACATGTTTGTTTGTTTTTCTCTGTTTTGTTCCATTTAGCCTTTAAAATTAATAAATAATAATTAAACCACTAAAATTGAACACTTGAATTTTTTCGGGTTTAGTCCCGGGATCTCGGGATTAATTGACATTAGTCTCGAAAATTTCGGGATTTAAACAATGGTCCGGGATTGACACCCCTACTACAAAACTACTTTTGAAGAAGTAGTTAACTACTAACTACAGCGTACTTATTAAAAATGCATTGTGGTTGAAAAGTACTCGAGTACTTTGAGTTTGAGAAAGTAGTTCAACTAGGTGTCTACAATTACATTTACAACTACTTTTAGAACTTGTGCACTTAAGGCACTGATATCTTTCTCTGTCACACATATGTTATAACCGGAAAGTCTAATATACTTACATAATTTGTAATAATATGCGATAAAGTCAAAAAATGCTTTTTACCACCAGTGGGCAAGCAAAGTGTGCTAGTGTACCTACATATAGCACCGACAACCTACCCTACAGTTCATTTACGGGTTCCATTGTTACTATTTGGAACTTTTTTCATTTACTTAATATTATTAAAGCTTATTATTCAGGGACCAAGAATATGCCACAAATTGGGCTACTGAGATTACCATTTTCATTAATTAAAGAGAAACACAAAAACTCATTTACAAATTGCAATTTCCCTTTAACATTACTAATATTTCAAAATTAGAATCAGATAATGAATTTCTATTTGCATTTATCATACTCACAAAAGAAAACAGACGTTCCACAGGAGTTGATGAAGGCCAAGGCACAGAATAATAAAACAATCAGAAGGGAAACTCTGAGCATTGCCCATATACAATTTCACTCCACAATCGGCCATCTTGTTGGGGTTAAAATCAGGGGCGTATTCTGTACTGTTGTAGTCAGGTCCGCACTTAGGAATTTGTAATTTAATTTTGTAGAATACACTTTTCAGCTTTTCTCAAGAAATTCTTTAAAATAATTGCCTCTGAATTTTCTAAAAGTTCCCTTTGTACGTTAGTGCTGAACTTATCATTTTATCGTACTAATTTTGTAAAAAACAGTGGATCACACTAACGCCATGTTAAAAACAAATTTTAACATCTTTACACAGCGTTTAAATAATAATAACTATTATGATACGAAGGGCGTGAATGACTTGCAATATGAACTTTATAAGAACAGCCCATTTTATTAAAATGCATTATTTTACAGTAAATACATAAATTGTCATATATGTCAAACAATGCCATTTCAATTCAACAATTCTTTAATATAATCTGAAAGCATACGCATGTCATTAAAAATTGTTTGTAAGTATTCTGTAGAGGAATTTTTAAATGCCTAACCATATTACAATATTTTTCTACAAAACTGTTGAAGATTTTAACTCAATGTCATGGGACAATAAATGTCTATTTTTATTCTATACGATTGACTTTATCCCTGTGTAATAATTACACGTATATTTTGTTTTATTAATAAATCTATAAATTTTAATGCCAATGATTAATTAAATAGTAGTAAATATACCGTCCTGAAATTTTCAATATAAAATTGTTTCTAAAATACAATACAATAACGAATAAATACCCTATACTGAAATTAGGTCATATGAGAGGTGTGTATAAATTGTTTCATTATGCGTGTAAAGGAATATATGTATTGACTATGTTATATTATAACTTTAGTGCAAAACATTACTGACGGGATTGATTAGGCACACAAAAATGTGAAGATGTACGAGATCGACGTGGAAACATTATAGTGTTAGATACAAGTAATAAATCACAATATTATGTCAAAATACACCAATTACACATGTTCATTTAAACAAACAAATTACTACTGTTGATAACAGTAACAGGTGAGTATAGGTAACACAGGTAACATAACATTAGTGAATAATGAGCTTAACTTGCAGCCGTGTATTCCAGGCAGCATCTAGGACCAGAATGACTAAATGCTGACAGGCGGCGGCATCAATTGTTTTATAAACATTAAACGATATGACTAACACGTCCATCCTGACAGGAACTTCGTTCTCGAAGTTAAGTGAGGTTAGTTATATCTGAAGACAACACTTCACAAATCGGTCTGTTCAACTCGACTAATATTGTTTAGGTTCTGAAATAGTTACATAACAAAACGTAATATGACGATAGTCTATTCATTAGAAAACAGAACCCAAAGCTTTACAACTTTATCAAGTAACACAATGTATTTCTGCATCTTATGCATTTCACACAACTGCAAAGGTCTTAACATGCCTGCTCTGCCTGTACTTTCATACATATGTGCGCGGCTTTCCACCAGTCATAACATTTGCTGGCGTTTGGCACCCAAAAGCAACATTCGTTCAAAATGTTTCATTCCGTCCACAGACGTGCTAAACTTGGTGTAAGGTTCCTACTATCTACTTTACAGATTAACAATGATTTGCAAGTCTACAGTACCGTCCGGCAGTTTTACCGACGTGATTAGACTACAGCCCACTGTTCGCAATTATTATTGCAGATCTGACGTTCCACCAGGTTCTACGACGCTGGCGTGATTAGACAATCTGATGTTCCACCAGGTTCTGCGACGCTGGCGTGATTAAATAATCTGATGTTCCACCAGGTTCTGCGACGCTGGCGTGATTAAATACTTTGATGTTCCACCAGGTTCTACGACGGCTGGCGTGATTAAATAATTTGATGTTCCACCAGGTTCTGCGACGCTGGCGTGATTAAATAATTTGATGTTCCACCAGGTTCTACGACGCTGGCGTGATTAAATACTTTGATGTTCCACCAGGTTCTGCGACGCTGGCGTGATTAAATAATCTGATGTTCCACCAGGTTCTGCGACGCTGGCGTGATTAAACTTGGCATTTATAGGTCTGTACAAGACTACCCCGTCAGGTTCTGCGACGCTGACGTGTGGTTTGAGCTTTCACATTTGTCTCTCAAATTCTAGCAGCCAAAACACATCACACTCAACATTCATGAAAAACAACTAGTAAACTGTAAACTTACACTACTCTGTAATGGTACTGACTTCTAGAAATGGAAATAAACCCTCAATTTTTCAGCCACTTTAACTGGTGGTCGTCTCGACGTTTAGCATTAATTTTCTCGAGATTCAGAGTATTACTTTGTAACGCTTTCCTTACCTTTTCTCGGTCTGCATAGGACGAATATCGTCCGACAAATTTTGAACAACGGACTGTATTACCGGAATAGTCGCTTCAATGCCCAACAGAGCCTATATTGGAGTCATCTTAACTAATTTTTGAACAGTAGAGTTCAACACGAGCTGTATTTTCTACAAATTGCTCGACCATTCTGACTTAACATCCGTCTCTATACACATTGTCATAATGATAACGTTACATAAGTTACATAATGATAACGAACATCCCACGAGTCGAGGCACCGAGCAATTTCTAAGATTTGAAAGTTCTACTCGGCGTTGGCTACTATTATTTCAGGTACGCCAAAGAGCGAAAAGAAATTCTACAACTGACTCTTTGTTTCACTGGATGTGACAGTTTTCAAGGGTAACAATAAACAATATTTAGTAAATGCATCTATAAGCACTAGAACGTACGTTGGATTCAACGGACCTAAACAATCGGCATTCACCATGTGAAAAGGGTCATCAGGCTTAGGCAAAGAAAGGAGACTAAGCCGTTACTTTGTGATAGTTAATCATGACGATATAATAAAGGAGACCACTCTGTTTCCCATCAGTAAATTTACTGCAACATACACGCCACTGCCGTTTCGGTATCTTAATGTACTATTCTCAAATGCCGATTCAAAAGATTTTACATAGACTTTAAGTGGACCTGCACATACATATTCTCTTAACAAACCAAACAATGTTTTATACAATTGTTAACAAAACTTCTAACTAGTGATGGGAATAATCGAGATATTTCAATAATCGATTATTATGAATCGAGATATTTTAATAATCGACTAATATTAGTAGTACTAAATTAGTAGTAATGGCAATGTCCATAACATAACTCTTCTACAAGCACTATTGTATTGATTGATGATATATGATGAATCCGAATATTTCGAATGGACCGAACGACACAATTGACATACAATGGCATATCGCTACCGTATTGCATTAGTGCAGCAAACAAAAAAAAACATCTTGTCGCCTCAAAGACAACATGCATGCATGCATGCTGATTATTGCCGTTGTGTTGTCATTATACTGTATAGCATAGTGCCATTAAATATTAAATTGATTTATTACCTACTAATTACCCAAATACTATACTATAGTACTATTCCAAGGTCCAAGCCTATAGGAGCATAAACAAACAGACTTTGCCGCCCAGCAGGCCAGCTTTGCTATTATTATATTAAATTATTAATCGCCATCATCAGCGCTCCACTCTAAACACGACACCTTAAAACCGAGAGATAATCGAAATCGAAATAAAATAATCGAATCGAATTGCCCTGCGCCGGACGCTGCGCATCATTCATCGAGCTCGAGATGTACAACTAATTTCGTATCTCGATTATTCCCACCACTAATTTTCCTTAACACTACTCGTACACTACTACTTACTACTACTAATTTAGTTCTACTAATTTTTAAAAGCAATAATCGATTATCTCGAGATATTTAAATAATCTACTAATTCGATTATCGTATCTCGATTATTCCCATCACTACTTCTAACTAGAGGAAACCAAAAATGCTGTTCCTATTGCCAGAACTTTATAGCCCGTTGTTATTAAATCGCTGAATTGGTCTAACAAAGATTTTATTGTCATTTCATGTTCAGAAGGCACAACATAAACATGTCATTGTGCTTCGATAGGCGATTCTTCAAACACTCGCCGAATATCAGGAATTCGACTCCGATGTACGACTGTTCCTATGGCGTCAGTCACAGCAATTAAATTTGTATCTTGATATAAATTACAACCTATCAAAACATCAAAATTTAAAACATTGTCGGGGACTAGTAAGAATGTTAACTCGGTTTTAACTCCTGTAATTGCAACCTCAGCATTATGTTGTTCTCTTACTTCCACTGTGCCCGGTAATATTTCCCGTACAATAGGAACACGATTCAATTTTGTTTTGAAACATCGAGCGCTATTTCTCAAAGATCAGCGATACATCGGAGCCTGTATCAATGGGACCTTGAAATTCCTTACCAACTAAGTATACACAAGTAGGGAGTGCAGTTTTGCTTATGGTGCAAAAATTAACTTAGCGCCTTTGTTCGATTGCTCTTTTCGTAAACAATCTTTCTCAGAATGCCCTACCTTATCGCAAAAGGTACAAAGAGTGTGATTACCACCACTCGATCCTGCCACAGGTTCATCCCTACGCGATTCAGCCTTTTGCGGAATTTTCTTGTTACATTGGCTCCTGATATGCCCTAGTCTACCACATGCGGACATTTAATATTTTTATGGCTATTGTCTAATGGAAAAGAGAACTTTCGTTTTTTAAATAAATTTGTCTCCGAGCTATTGTCATAGTCTCGCACCCTATTTGTGAAAGTGGTTAAATAAACAAGCAATTCTAATACAGTTTTACAAACCTTAGCCGTTGCGGCATCGCGAGCATATGATTCCCTAATTCCATGAACAATTAACTTTACAAGGTCTTGCTCTTGCCGGGTTACCCGTAAATTTTCAACAAAGATGATTTTTTGTGACCTTAGGCATTGGACGTATTACAACGACTACTGTCAAAATTAGCAGCCTCGCTCAATAAACAGCCCAAATTATAAATGTACTGCAATCTCTTACCTCAGGTGAGCAGTCATCTTACCTCAGGTGACCAGTCGTCAATCGTGAGCATTCCTCTTACCTCAGGTGCCCAGTCGTCAACCCATTTTCGTGCGTTTTGGATCAAATGACGACCATACGACCAACCTGTATCAGTACTTCCGCCCTCAAAGCCTTCACCCTCTCGATAATTAATTGCTCCATTTCCGGATGCCAGGATACACACTGTTGTGACACTATGAGCACTATCCACACTTCTGATGTTAGATACAAGTAATAAATCACAATATTATGTCAAAATACACCAATTACACATGTTCATTTAAACAAACAAATTACTACTGTTGATAACAGTAACAGGTGAGTATAGGTAACACAGGTAACATAACATTAGTGAATAATGAGCTTAACTTGCAGCCGTGTATTCCAGGCAGCATCTAGGACCAGAATGACTAAATGCTGACAGGCGGCGGCATCAATTGTTTTATAAACATTAAACGATATGACTAACAATAGTATACCTACGCCTGTGTATCCAGGTTCGAACGAATTATAAGTGGATCAGACGATATGTCAATATTAATTTAAAATATTATTGAGTTATTTTAAATGAGAGTATTATGCAAAACAAATGCAGTCAGGCATTGATCAATGTAAATAAACAGCAAAACAAACGAAAAAATAAATAATATCTGTCAACTTATGACCAATAGGTTATACGCAATGTTGCCAGATGAGTTTTTGAAATTACTATAAGGTACATGAAAATTATTAATTTTAGTACATAATTTTTTTCATGTAACCATCTTATTTCTCAAGAAATTGAATTTGAAGACATTCGATTACTGCAAAATGTACCACATGAATATTAATGCTTTTGTGACAAAACTATACAATTATTTATTCCTAGTTCATCAGAAATTATTGTACATCTGGCAACTCTGCATAGAGCACACGATTATCAGTTGTTTTACCCCAGGAACATGGCGAATTGGATGCGCGTCTAGAAATGCGCGAAACTTCCCCTTCCCTGAAAGATTCCATTCTGATTGTTTTATTATTCTGTGGCCAAGGCATATTATAATATACAAATAATTGGGTGAGAATTCAGCATTTCAATGTTGCTTCTAGAATTGTCCAAGTACGTTAGAAGTTGCAACTTTACTTTATTGCCCAATTCAGTATTTTTCGTCTTCTTGGCCATTGTTGGTGTTGGCTGTATTAGCTGTAGCCGTGATGGGTTCGGTGGATTCGTCCAAATCGAATTGATATTTTTGAGATTTTCCTCGATTTTAGTGCTCTCAGACAGTTGTGTATTTACATCTACACCACTTGTTAAAATATTTATAGCAGAATTTACCAATAACTTTTCAATATCATCTCTTGTTAAGTGACTATTAATAAAATCTTTAATTGAATATAGCCATTTCAGTATATAGCTGATAATAATGTTATTTCTTGATTCTTTAGATACCTTTGAAATCGGTTCCTTACTTGTTCTATCAGCTGTATTAATATCGGATTCATACATTTTAGGTTTTTAGTATTATTCTTAATTTTAGTTAGTTTGTTTCTAAGTGTGATAAATGTGGGAAGAAGATGTCCAAATTAAGTATTATTTTCTCCTTGAAGATAAATCAATAGCTTCGGCAACTGGCGTCATTACCATTACATCTTCTATATAAGTAAAATTTATATCCTTTAGGGATTCTCTTATTTTCAATTCCAATTTATCAGTCAGTGCGTTTATTTTATTTCGGTTAGTATTTACAATTTGGTTTAATGAATCTTACAACGAATTCCACCTTGTCGGACATGGATAATTTAAAGGACGCACAGTAGTTGCAACTACTTTAGTAGTTAAAATTATATTAATAGTTTTAACTACTTTTAAATAGTAATTTGAGTAGCGGATACTCAATACAATACCGATGTATTCACAACTACCTATAAATACTTGTAGTTAGTAGTTAAATTAAAATTGTAGTTAAATACTAGGCAGCTCTGTACATACATACAGACTTTTTTATTTGATATTTGAGTTTGATATATTATGAAACGGATTTATTAAAACATGTTTTATACAATGATTATTAACAATGTCCAGTTATAATATACCAATTTGTTTAAATCCAATCAAGTGTGAGAAAAATGTTTATTATAATGATATGTGACATATCATTGGAAAGAACTTTCTAAGTAGAGTTCAGTAGATATTTTTTAAATTTAAATTTGAAATATACGTTCATTATGAAAAAAAATGTGTGAAATCTAGCTGTTCATTTCCTCTATTTTCCGAAATATATCACTCCAAAATTTTAAAACAGCATAAAATAACTTTTTATCCATTCAAAGAATTGATTGAAAAGTTTGATTTAAATATTTCAGACAACTTACGAGTATACATATTACTTCCACATCCACGTAGTGGATTGGAAGTATAGTAATCGCAAAAATTTTTTTTTTTTTTGCGATTACTATACTTAATTCTTAATTTTAGTTAGTTTGTTTCTAAGTGTGATAAATGTGGGAAGAAGATGTCCAAATTAAGTATTATTTTCTCCTTGAAGATAAATCAATAGCTTCGGCAACTGGCGTCATTACCATTACATCTTCTATGTAAGTAAAATTTATATCCTTTAGGGATTCTCTTATTTTCAATTCCAATTCGCCAATCAGTGCGTTTATTTTATTTCGGTTAGTATTTACAATTTGGTTTAATAAATCGTATAACGAATTCCACCTTGTCGGATATGGATAACTTAAAGGACGCACAGTAGTTGCAACTACTTTAGTAGTTAAAATTACATTAATAGTTTTAACTACTTTTAAATAGTAATTTGAGTAGCGGATACTCAATACAATAGCGATGTATTCACAACTACCTATAAGTACTTGTAGTTAGAGTCGGGTCAAGTTTAAAAAGACCGTTGTATGAATTAATATTGCACATACGTTTTCATTATCTCTTGCACACAAACTTAAAGCCATAGCCTAAAGACATCGTCAATGTATGTCTACCAAGATTCTTTCCCACTTCTTTTGAGACGGAAATATGAAATGCACACTGAGGAATGAGAAACATAGTCATAAGCTCAGCGATTCTCAAACTGTGTGATTTGACGACGAATATTATTTATTTCCGTGAACTAACACCACTCTAAATATGAAAAACGTCTTTAAATGAAATATTTAAATTATTTTTAGTGGTAAATAGTGGATATTCATCCGTTAAACGAACAATATCAAACCATTAAGTCTTACAATTTTCTATTACGTACATAGTACACGTCTTAGAGCAGAACAAAGTAGCTAGCCTAGCTCAATGGGTAAGATGCTCGATGCAATAAATATAAATGGGGTTGGTGCGGGATCGATCCCCAGCACTTCTACTTTTTTTTTATTATTTCATTAAGCTCTATTAAAAGTTAATAATTTTCGTTCTATAATTTTTATTTTATTAAACTGCGCCTCGAGTTTTGTTAAAACTTTATTTTCCCCAAAAATGTGTCTTTTTTTATTTTGTCAACTAGAATTTTTATTTATTACCGCTAAAAGAAAAATAATTTATTTTCGTTATTCTCATAGAGAAATGGCAAGAAATGCCCAAACCTTCCCGTGTCTCTTGCTGGACTGTAGCAATATTAGTCTTTGATTTCTTTTTCTGATCACTCATTATTATTGACTGAATTGGGCAATTCATTTTTTGTTGTCAGTTTCATTTGTGCCCGAACCTATATACCTACAGTGTCCGTCGTAAAGTTGGCTACATATCGGAAAAATTTGTATTATTGAGATTTCTAAAAAATACTATATTGGGGGTTCGTTTCTTTTTTTACATGCAAATACCTTTATTCAACTAAAATACATACAGTTTTTGTCGAAACCAATCAATATATTTGTGAAATAGACACAAGAGTTTATGATTTTTCATATAGTAATTAATGGTAGGGGTAAAATTTGCACTTTTTTGTTTTCATATCTGCTTCAAAATCAATATATATGTATATTAGTCGCGTCATTTTGGCATTTTACCTCAAAAAAAGGTACAGGGTCAATTGACTTCATTTTTGTGGTAGAGTTCAGAAAGGCATTTAGAAAAAACAGTACCTTTTATTTTTTAGCGGAAATGTTTGGTTTAAATTTTGGACCAATAATTGGTCAATATTAATGGCCAATTTAATTTAATTAATTGAAAAATTTGGTTACTCTGGGGTTTTTGGAGTCGCTTATCACCAATCTGAAGTCCGATTTGGGGAATTCAAAATGGCGGACCTTAAATCGGGCCATTTTCCATAAGAAATGACAATGGATATCTTGGCCTTGAAAATCTGTGCTAGGAGGTTTTCGAGGTTGCTGATTACGAATCTGAGGTCTGATTTGGTAAATTCAAAATGGCGGACCGGAAGTAGAGTTCATTTATCAAGAAAAACTTGTATCTTTTTCGCTTTTGAACTGAAAATGAGTACTTGGGGTTTCTGAGGTCTCTGATAACGAATTAAAGGCCTAATTTACGAAATACAAAATGTCGGACCGGAATAACACTCTATTTCTCCTGAAAACTCGTATTATTTTCTTTTTTGGGCTGAACGTGGGGGGGGACTCGGAGATTCCCGTTATCGCTGATAACGAATCTGATGTCCAGTTAGGGAGAATTCAAAATGGCGGACCGGAAGTAGTATATTTTTCAGGAAATACTTTTTTATTTTTCATACCTTCAGCCCGAAAAAGTAAAAAATACGAGATTTTCCGAAGAGATTGGCTGTTCCTCCCGTGTCCGCCATTTTGAATTTCGTAAATTGGACCTCTGATCCGTAATCAGCGACCTTAAAAACCCCTGAGTACTCATTTTCAGCCCAAGAACAAAAAAATATGAATTTTTCCTGATAAATTGACTCTACTTCCGGTCCGCCATTTTGAATTTACCAAATCAGGCCTCGCATTCGTAATCAGGGACCCCGAAAACTCCCGAGTACAGATTTTCAAGGCCAAGATATCGTTTCTCATTCCTCTTATGGAAGATGGCCCGATTTCCGGTCCGCCATTTTGAATTTCCCAAATTGGACTTCAGATTGGTGATCAGCGACCCCAGAAACCCCCGAGTAACCATTTTCGTTTAATTATATGGTATATTGTGTATGATAAAAAAAATTTCAATTAATTTAATTAAATTGGCCAATTATCGGAAAAGCAATGAAACCAAACATTTCCGCCAAAAAATAAAAGGTACTATTTTTTTAAATGCCTTTCTGAACTCTTTGCAACAAGAATTAAGTCAATTGACCCTGTACCTTTTTTTTGAGGTTTTCAGATTTTTCATGCTAAAATGAGGCGACTATATGGAGTCCTTGTTGTATTCTATATGCACTTTTTCTTCATAAAATTTTTCGATATATTAACAATTTGACCCATTTTTCGGTACCACCGTCAACTATTTTTTACATTCCTGCCAAACCGGTGATCACATAACATGTGTCAAAATGTAATTTTTTGTTGTTGTACATGCATAAACAAACCCCCAATAGAGTTTTTTAGAAATATAAAAAATACAATTTTTTCCCATATGTAGCCAACTTTATGGAAACTGTATAATCAGAATTCCACTAAAATTATGAAGTTACTAAATTACTAATCTTAACATTTTATGATAATATCTTTTAGGTATATATTTTTAAAATTATTTAGCGATATCATTGCTGAGAACTGTTTGAGAACTACTGGTGTTTCTTATGCTTTAAATAAAATCTTAGTTCAGACGTTTTAGCGGCCATGACACACGTCAGTTTAAATTTTACCCGACTCTAGTAGTTAAATTACAATTGTAGTTAACTACTAGGCAGCTCTGTGCATACATACAGACTTTTTTATTTGATATTTGAGTTTGATATATTATGAAATGGATTTATTAAAAAATGTTTTATACAATGATTATTAACAATGTTTGTCCAGTTATAATATACCAATTTGTTTAAATCCAATGAAGTGTGAGAAAAAAGTTTATTATAATTATATGTGACACATCATTGGAAAGAACTTTCTAGGTAGAGTTCAGCACATATTTTTCAAATTTAAATTTGAAATATACGTTCATTATGAAAAAAAAAATGTGTGAAATCTAGCTGTTCATTTCCTCTATTTTCCGAAATATATCACTCCAAAATTTTAAAGCAGCATAAAATAACTTTTATCTTTTCAACGAATTGATTGAAAAGTTTGATTTAAATATTTCAGACAATTTACGAGTAGACATATTTTACTTTCACATCCACGTAGTGGATTGGAAGTATAGTAATCGTAAAAAAAATTTCAAAAATATTTTTTCTTGAAATCGGTTTAGAATGTCATGAAACGTCAAGATTTTAAATTTGAGCGAAAAAAAAAATTTCTGTCTGTCGGTCTGTCGGTCTGTAACTTTTTTTGTCCGCACGTTCTCTCCGGAACGGTTTAAGATATTGGCTTGAAATTTTGTACACGTATATATTATAACGAGATCTGGAACTGGATTGTTTTTTGAAGAGATATCCGGTGAAGGGTTGTGGGGTAAATAGGGGTAAATGTGGGGAAATATGTAAACCAAGCTGGTAAGAGTACAGAAAATTGAAATTTGATATATGTACTACAAGCCAAGGCCTCAGATTTTTTTACAATATTTTTCAACCCCCCACCACCCCTTCTTCATTATTAAAGGGGTTGCTAAAATAAAATTGAGATATTCATTTGAAATTTGGTACACGTATGTATTATAACGACATCTGGAACTAGATTACATTTTGAAATGATTCCGTTGAAGGGTTGGGGGTTAAATAGGGGTAAATAGGGGATAATAAGTAAAGCAAGCTGGTAAGAGTACAGAAACTTGAAATTTGATGTATGTACTACAAACCAAGGCCTCATATTTTTTTATAATATTTTTCAACCCCCCTTCATTATTAAAGGGGTTGTTAAAATAAAATTAAGATATTCATTTAAAATTTGGTACACGTATGTATTATAACGATATCTGGAATTAGATTATATTTTGAAATGATTCCGTTGAAGGGTTGGGGGGTTGAATAGGGGTAAATAGGGGAAAATAAGTAAAGCAAGCTATTAAGAGTACAGAAACTTGAAATTCGGTGTATGTGCAAGAAGCCAAGGTCTCAGATTAGTTATATTATTTTTCAGTTCCCACCACCCCTACTTCATTATTAAAGGGGTTGATAAAATAAAATTGAAATATTCATTTGAAATTTGGTACACGTATGTATTATAACTACATCTGGAACTAGATTATATTTTGAGAAGCTACCGTTGAAGGGTTGGGGGTTAAATACGGTGAAATAGGGAAAAATGAGTAAAGCAAGCTGGTATGAGTACAGAAACTTGAAATTCAGTATATGGACTAGAGGTTAAAGACTCAATTTTTTTTTTAAATATTTTTCAAAAAATCTGGATGTGGAAGTAGTGATTCCTTAGGCAGTGGTTTTTTATGTTATAATTCTTTCATCATTTCTTTACTAATTACTTACTAATTTTCCTTGGAATCCTCTACTGAGGTTGACTGAAATTCTAAATTTCTCTCCAGTATTATTGTTTTAATGTTTTCAGTAAGCGTACCTGATACAGATATAAACGTTTAATAAGCACTACCTTGAAGTACCATATATTGTTAACACTTAGTGGTCATTGATCTACTTACTTGGTTAAGTATTGTTTATTAATTAATTCTCACGAGGAATAAAATGCTCTTTGGAATTTTCTATTCAATAAAAGCCGCATAATAAATTATTATAGACGACCCTCAAATCCAAGAAACAGATCACGTGCTGAATGTTACACAAAATATAGACCCACAACTATTTCCTATTAACACTGTCACCTGCCGGAGCTGTGGGCCAACCCAGGAGAGGACGATCCCATTCGATTGAAAAAATATTGGTATTTTACATAATCGTTGGTAAAACCAATAATGCATACCCTACCAAAAAATCTCAAATAAAGTTGTCTCTACTTTTTATCTCTATTTCTTAACAAATATTTAAATCTATTTATATTTATCCTTGCAAATTTTCACATTTTAGCGACATACCTATAGACAAAATTCCTATTTTCTACACTTATTAAAATTTTAACTTTAATTTAGCACATTCTTGTGTTTTACTGATAACACGGTAAAAATTGATGATAATAATGATGACATAGGCCATTGTTCCATTTTTCAGTTAGAGCGACTTAAACATAAACGTAATAATTTCCTTATTTTTATTTTTATTATGACTGTTATTACCATTTATCCAATAGACACCGAAAACGAGAGAAATGGTTCTTAAAAAAAGTTCTAAATAATTATTTATAATAATCAAATTACCCGACGGATCATTATGAAATTCAATAGGATTCTATGCGGATAAATAGGACGAGTCGACTAAAAAAAATTCAAGTGAATTATTTAAGGGCTGCGACCTGTAGAGTGCTCCCGTAGATCTTCCAAATATACTTGGTATCAATTTCGTAAGACGAAGGAGTTTCTCGCTTGCTATATTAACTCCTGCAAATTCTCACAGTTTGCTGACAGCCTTAGACATTTTTTTTTACACTTGTCAAACTAAGACTTTCCCCGATACAAAAAAATAAGCCTTTAAAAAGGAACAAATAGGTAATATATTCACTGCCTCGAAACACTGGCTATTTCTTTTTCTATAAGTGTTTTCTTGGACCGTGGATTAATAGTTTTCGGTTAGGTAGATACATTATTTGTTTTACTACAGAATTCCCACTCCATACTTTCTAGGAGTTTTCCAGCAGAACGCCACAAATAAAGAAAAACAAAATTTCTGCCAATAGGGCAACATCCCAAAGTTCTCCAACAATGTAAAATTATTCCAGACGGGAAAAAGAGATAGCGACCCGGAGAAAGAAGAAAAGAAAAATCCCTGTAACGGGAAAACAAGTTGTAAGGTTGTGCAAATTATATCATAAGTAAATAAAAGCTTCTCTGTGACACATATTTTAAATATTTTTTGTAATTTTTTTTATAGATTACAGATATCAGAAATAAGTTAATCACCCACTCAATGTGTTAAAGTCTACGAATTAGGTAAAGTTGTGTAAGATCAGTTTGGCAAATACACAATGATTTATTTTATCTATTACGTCCGTTTCATAAAAGTATATAAAATAAATGTCTTCAGATTTGTGAGAAAGTAGGAAACCACCCTACTGAGGAAATGTACATTTCTATTTAGCAGGGGAAAACCATAAAGAATAAACAATAAACAATGAGTTATGCATAATGTTTAAGTATCTTCCATGAACACTCATAATATTTTTATTTAATCCAAACTGACTTGTCACTATCAGTATTACTGATAAGAAGTTTAAGTACTACTTTTAACAAAAACAGATGATTTGTAACCTCGGAATTTTTAGATCGCGTGTATGCAAATACTGATGATTTATGCTGGGTGCCATGGAAAACGCATGATTACTGATTACATTGAAAATATGTTATCGAAATGGGGTCACTTTTTAACGATATTAACAAGTTACGCCAAGGATTCTATCCTTATACTCTTGTAAAGTCAATGGGGCCTGAGACATACTGTGATTTCGATTATTTCTTTGTGGTTACCACTATTCTTCCAATTCCTATAGAGATTATGTTAAGACGTAAGTTGATGACCCAAGAAAGGAATTGAAAAGATTTTAAAAAATGATTGTGCACATACCTCATCGAATGGGATGTCATTGGACAGGCCTCATAAAATTTTAAAAAAATGTGTTGGGACCTCTTAATTACTTCCACATCCAGATAATGGGGTAAAAGTATCGTAAGTGTTAGAAATTGTAATAAAACTAGTACTTTAGAAAAATAACAATATATTCCGCGAAGTGAAGAAATAATACAATTTGAATAGAAAATATTAATACATGCGTATCTATTGATAGTTTGGAACCAAGTGTCCTCATTCCCTCCGTCAGATCCCCTCGGCTCCGTTGACATCATCGAACGTGCCTTTTCCATAAACATATCTAATGGTGCCTGGCATTGTTCGAGTGCTGCCGATTCTTTAACACGGCCTTTCCTGACGACCAGCGTCCTCGCGTGGGTATGACGATTGGAACAAGATGTTTCTACTTTTCTACAAAAGAGAGCACAAAAATATTTAGTTACTCATAATTATTGTCTTGTGATTATTTTCATTCATGTGGAAGTCCTCATGCATGATTCCACTTGAATCAAAATCGTAATGGCTACCTAACTACTTAACACTAACTTAATTATGGTACCTAACACGGCCCATGTGGAGATACAGATCCACAAGACAACCGACTCACGTTCAGGTCCGCGGACTCCGACTGATCAGGTCGTCGAGCCCCCTTAAAACTACGGACACTCTGTTTGCTTGATCAGGACAAACATGGTCCCACACCTGGCAGGACAAACCAGACCAAAGTGTTCTGGACAAACCAGATCTACCTTACTTGACAGACAAGATCAAGGTATCCTGCTGGACAAACCAGACTATTTTCCTCACCTTACTGGATAAACGAGACCAGGGCCTCTTATTATTTTTTTTTAATCGCCATTAATAAAATTAATCAATCGCATCATATTTTTGAACCACTGCTCCACAGTAGGGAACTTGCGACCTTTACATTCTTTTTCTGTCATTAATCTCATATTGCTTGTGCTCTACAATATTTGTGACCATAAATTTGCCCATTTAATACTACCAATATTTTTCCAGCAATCATCATACAGGTTATTAGCTCCCATCCTTTCCAAAGAGCATTCGGTTATACCTCTCAACTTGCCAATTTCCTCCAGGCAACCCAACGCCGTTTAAATAATGAGTCGCACCTATTTCTTTAATAAAATTTTGAAACTGAAAGGGCGAATAAGCTTTGTTGTCGATCTGAAATGATTCGACGGGGAACACCAAATATTTTAATTATAGCCATATCTGAAACGTATTTCGTTTTTGTCTTTTGACCAGGTAGACTGCTAAAAATGTTGTGAATGTATTAGAAATAGCAATTATTTGAGTATTTATCTCTACGAAGTACGAGTGTATATAAGGGGCCAAGATGATCAATATATTTGCTAATCAAATGGTTTTAGAAATTAAATTTAAATAATCAGGTTTTATTTTACCAGCTGGTGTTTTAAAATACAAACAGCTAAGACAATTCTTTACTTATTTTGGTAACAATCATCTCATATCAGCGAATCAATATTTTCTAGCTAGCAGATCATTTTTCAAAACTGCGAATTATCCTGTCATCATGCAAGTGCAGAAAATTTGGAAACGTGCCGATTTTGGTACCGACTACTCGTTAATAGTATAGTTAATTTCATAAGTTCTTGAATTATTAAATTTAAAAATATAGCAAATAAATTCTTGTCAAAGATATACACATATTTCCGTTTTTCTCAAAAACTGCCAATTTAAGACAAATTACAACCTTAGAATAAAAACATTTAATATTGAATTAGATAGGTATGTCATGGTTAAGTGGAAGAGCAGGTGGTATGTCACCTGAATTTCGCATATGTACAAACTCTGTTTATTTAATAAAGTTATTTATTATTATTATTATTATTATTGGGTCAAGTTCAAACAACTGGGTGCTTAAGAGAAATTTAATTTAATAATTTTTAAAGACCTGATCTAACACTCTTATTCATCATTATCCATTCTGTAAAATTTTGCCCGGTAAGTATATTTACAGCAATACCGAGACGGTCAAGAACATATAAACAAATCTTCCCTTCAGCTCCAACAACAATAATGCGGGCACGTACGCATTACACACTAACTCGTCCTGGGTCCCTGGACTGTTTTGAAATTTAATGAATTGTTTGGAATATTACAAACTGTAAATCGAGATCTTTGACGGTTCAAGACGTTCTCAATAAGCACTCATTTCCTAAATTAATTTAACATCTTACACTTCTAGTTTCCACGAACGTGCACACTCAGCAACTAGACTATCAAAGTCACTGCACTGCTTGCAGTAACACAGTGCTGCTGAAATTCGGCCTTTTCCTGACCCCTGTTATATTAATGAAAATAAAAATGAAATTTATAATGACAAGTTAATGCAATTTATAATACCATCGGGTAAAAATATTTGGTAAACATATACATCATTAAAAATAATGCCAAATGCTTAACAACAAATAGGCATATCTTAATAAAACTTTTGGTTCCCATATTTTATAATATTTATTATACTAATGTAATGTATACCGGCTGCAGATGAAACGATTTGTTTATTGATATTCTCGGGACAATTTCTCTGTTTAATTATGACCTTAACTTTTACAGTAATAACATTTAGGGTCTCTCCATTGTAGCCGACTACTCGATTTGTTTGAATAGTTACTTTGATTAGGCATTCCTATTTTGAAACAACTTACATATTTTAAAATGCTTTGCTTAAAGTGCCGGATTCGTAATATCTGCTGTTTCAACAAAGAATTGAATGTGTGGGCTATCAATTCCTCCCACAATTAAACTTTATTAGAGGACAATGCATTCTATGAATTAAGGTACCAGGTCAGGGCGAAACAGTTCGAAAATGATGAACAAAAACTAAATTTAAAGCAATAAACTATATTGATAATATGTAGGTACAATACTTGTGTTTGGTAGTTGACAAGCTAATACCACGTAAATCTTTTCTATGAATCAGCAACAGCCCATGTTTACATTTCAATGGCGCCCATCACCGATTCATAACCTAAACAACATTACTTCCAACGACTGTTGTATTTTAATATAACAACTTATAACAAGGAATAGATTTCTAGAACATATTCTTAGAGAGCTTTGGAAAATCTTAGTTTACATTGCAACAACAAGGTCATGTCCATGATTAAATCTTTTGGATTGAAACTGTCACATAACTTTCAATTGATCCCAAATAAAAATACCTGCGTGTAGGTAAACCTTGATACTTCACACAATTGCTGACCTACGCAAATGCACTTTTTAACTACGTGTTGATGTTAACTTTTAAAATCGTCAAATTTGGATTCAATGTCTGCTTGCAAATAAATTTAGCTCAGATTGAGAATTATGAGAATTGGTGTTCCCGTACTTTGCTAAAAATCTATACAATCTAAAAATACCTGGTACAGGTGACTGATAAGCGGACTCATCATTTACCGACCAACGACCTTGAGAGGATCTTCTAGCCTTCTGTACCATACCACAATGTACCAGTACCATACCAGAGGATACCATAATTACCATACTATACCACAGTATCCCATACTGTTCAATTGTTAGTGGATGTACTTGTTCCTAAAATAACTGGTGCACTACACTGTACTGTACTACACGGACACGTGAGCGAATCCCACTTCTGATGTTAGAAATTGTAATAAAACTAGTACTTTAGAAAAATAACAATATATTCCGCGAAGTGAAGAAATAATACAATTTGAATAGAAAATATTAATACATGCGTATCTATTGATAGTTTGGAACCAAGTGTCCTCATTCCCTCCGTCAGATCCCCTCGGCTCCGTTGACATCATCGAACGTGCCTTTTCCATAAACATATCTAATGGTGCCTGGCATTGTTCGAGTGCTGCCGATTCTTTAACATAAGTATTGTAAATAATCATAAAAAAGTGAATTCTGTCCGTTGGTCTGTCGATCTGTAACTTTGTGTGTGTGTGTGCACAATTACTCTGCAATGGTTTAAGATATTGATTGCAAACTTGGTACATGTTTGTTTTATAACAAGATCTGGACCTAGATTATATTTTGAGCTTATTCCTTTGAAGAATTTCGCTGCAAATAGGGGTAAATAAGTAAAGCAATTTACTAAAAGTTCAGAAACTTGGAGCAAAAGTGTTGTCTGGAAAATTATGAAATCACTATTTTTATAGAATGAACAAAGTCAAGGCGAAATAGTTCTTAATAGCTACGAAACTCTATTGTGTCCGTGCCCAACATGCTCTTGGCTGGTTATTTCTCATTTGTTGCTGTATATCTTCAGCCAGATTTTGGCCTACTTTTAAATTCTCGTTCCATGAATGTTTCACACAACTTTTAAAACTGTTGGTTTTGAATCAGAGAATGTTGCATTGAGAATAGTGCTATCTATATCTTTTAAATATCTCTGTCTGCCTTCCAAATCAATAAGCGTTAACAAAGTAATTGTTTCACGTTCTGTAATTCAACCATAATTAAAGAACAATGTAATATGTGCACACGCAAACTGGATATTGACGCAAACAGACAATAGTAAGAATGTTTTGATACCCTACCGATCAAAGACTGAATGTTTTTCATCTTATACAAATCATAGCAACAAAAGATAAACAATCCAGAAAACCTAGAATTTATGTAAAATTCATAGATCAATGAAACATAATTGTTAAAATAATAATAATAAATAATTAAGTCCCTAAGGATTTCATTATTTATTTATTTTTTAATATTTCTATTCCACTATTTCATTTTTCTCAAACCACAAGTCGCGCTGTCTTAAAGTTACATGTGCTTGACTGAAATTGTTAAAAAGGTATCTGAGATAAAAGAGACGAATTAGTAAAGCTTGCAAGCAATGATGTGAAAGATGTGGGTAGCACAATGTTAGTGACCATAAATGACACAAAAACGAAACCTTTACAATTGTTACAAGCATAGAATCCTGTCAGTTTTATTGACTCTTGTAGGAAATATGTATAATGGCTTTACGTAAAGTTTCCAAGTACAGTTCAAGCACGTTTTTCGTTACATACAAAAGTAATAAATGTTCCACTTAGTGGGTTAGTAAATGCCTGTCCGGAAAATTACTCCCAAAACCAAAAACTTCCTGTGTTATTACTATATACCAGTTATCACTTCGGGCGTTCTTTCGCCTACTGGCTAATGCGGGTACAGACATCTGCATTTTTAAATAAGCTGGTACGTGGAAGTCATTAACGGTAGCCAAAAAAATTCCTATGGATGATGACGAGTGAATGAACCCTCCAAGTACATCGTTCGGTCTAATTAATATTGCTACTCCACTCTGGCAGGTACTGTAAATATTCTAGCAAGTGGAAATTTTCTCTTAAAGTTGTTTAGGTAACACTTTCTGAGGTCAGTAAAATAATTAACCTGGTACATCAAGATTTGTTTCATTAACATAGACAGTGTTACAGTTTATAGTGGAATTCGAACCACTTCTTAAGAATAATATATGATGAAAAAATATTTAGCTGAGCTCGAACCAGTTTCACTATATAAGCGAGTTAGCTAGTTACATATATTAAATATTAACTTCAGAGCGACTGTATTCCCGAGACCCGAATCCAAGAACTAAACCTACCATGTTAAGTATTTTTGTGTTCATTTAGCTATATTTAGCATGAAGTGAGCGATAATTTTGTTCATTCGAGAATTTGGCGGATGCGCCAGAAGCAAATTTTGTTGGAATTGCATTAAAATCAGTCAGGTATATTCTGAGGAAGGGGGGCAGCACTTTGAGCTCTAACGCTGCAGCAGGTACCCAAAAAACCAGGCGATGTGGCTGGGTACGTAAGAATTTTGAACCTAATCCAATTAATGTCCATAACGAGACCCACTTACTTAATGTGAACTAAACAGAATTTTGACTATTCCTTTGATGTACTGATTGGGAGCCTTAAAACGGGGGTCGAAGCACTGCGCTTGGAGGAGAGGAGGATCAGCTGAGGTGACTCTTCAGAGGCTCGTGTGTCTATCGGGGGCCCCAACACGACAATAAATAAACCGGAGATATTTTGACTATTTTCACAATTTGACTTGTAGTGGAGCCCAGAAATATACTGCCGCAGGGCCCGCTGTGGCTCTCGGGAGTACTTCGACTTTGACTCTGCTGGTATACAGATTATTCGAGATGACCGAAGAGGTTGATGTGGGCATAGCAGGGCGTAATAGCGGAGTACCCAGAGCTCTGGGCAGGAACTCAACCATCTTTCAGACAGAAACGCCCAGGAATGTATAGATAAAGGCATTCGAAGGGCAAAGATACTTTCGGATAGCCGGGCAGTGTTGAGAGCTCTCAGGTCTTGTACCTTTGAATCTGAAATTGCCTGGAAATGCAGACAATCTCTAAATAAACTGACAAAAAATAACAATGTTACCACTCTTGCAAAAAAGGCGTTGCAGGATCATTCTTTGGGCCTGAAACATGTTCAGGCCCGACGAGAGGGGGTGTTTCCCCCCGAGCTCGGAGGTTTTTGAGGGGGTCCGGTGGTTTTGAGGGGGCCCGGCTTTCACTTAAAGTCGAAGATTAGCATTTGCATTGGGTAAAATGTGAGAGGTATACTTTTAAATAATTAATAAGAATAACAAGTTTCGTATTGTATATTTTTAAGGAATATTACCACTTTAAAATTTTGATTGAGGCAAATATTGAAACATAAGGAATATCAGCCCATCGCTGCGCTGTTTAAAATTTTGATTGAGACAGACGTTCAATTTTGAGGAGTATCTTTTCCCGCTCTTCAAAATATTGATTGAGATAAATATTTAATTTAAATGCCACCCCCGCTCTTCAAAATTTCAACGAGAAAAATATTAAATTGTAGGGAATAATTCCCCCCGCTTTTCGTAATTTCAGTAGAGTAAATATAGTTTATTATTATGAGTGCCACACCCCGCTCTTTCGAAATTTATATTTAAGATTGGTGGGAGTTCGTATGTTACTACCCCCGGGCCCCGGTTTTCCCTCGACGGTCCTGACGATGTTGTAGCGTATCTAAGAGATACAGGATATGGTAGGAATGCCTCAGGCGAGGCAACCGGAAAAGTTCATAACTTATTCGACAAAGAATGCCTCAAGGCCTACAGGGCTTCTAGAGAACTCGAAAAATCTGACTTGAGATTGATGGTAGGTCTTCTAATAAGCCATTTCCCCTTGAGATATTATCTAATTAGCAAGACAGAAAATTATAAATGCAAATACTGTAATACGGCAACAGAGACTGCGGAACATATACATTGTGAATGCAATTGTTAATCCACATTAGGCCAAAGCAAGGCCGTCGAGAGCCACAGCGGGTCCTGGGTCAGTTTATTTCTGGGCCTCACTTCATATCCAAGTGTGTATCCAAATAAGGAGGAAGATGGCCAAAATGTCTTCCTTCCTTCTTCTTTCTTGACTCTATGGGAATCGCCAGTTTATTCTTTGTCAAATTGCCTATTGCTCTGCATTTAGGTTGCCATTCTATCTTTTACAAGGGCCCTATGCTCCTGCGTCCTAGTGGTGATTTATCGTGGGCAATTTTTACTATTCTCCCATGGTCCATCCTATTTATATGCGCGAAAAGAGTTGAACTCTTTTCTTCCTGTTTGACACTCAGTCATTAATGTTTAAATGTGAATTATTTATTATTTGTTTGCATATAGTAATGAAACATATCCTTTATAGGATTTTGCAGACAGCGGAAAGAAAAACTATATATGAGAACTAAAAGAAAAACAATATGTAAAAATATTAATGAAATCTTTGCATTCTTTCGATAACCTGACTTATGGTTTTCTTGACTAAAGATGACGGTCTCGGATGATTAGGGGTCGAGCTTGAGCTCTTTGCCCCAATCATCGTTGTAGACCTGGACTGGCCTAGTAAGGGGTGGGCCTACTTTTTCGCCTATCCCCCCCCCGCAAGTGCGGACGGTATTGGCGATGTTAGCAAACCTCTCCTGGTCCTGACTGTTGGACCCTGCCAGCTGGGTCGTTTCTTCTGACGCTCTTCTGTCTTGGTCTTCTTTCTTCACTGGCATGTATAGGCTCCCGGGAGCGTCTTTCGTCTGTCATGAGAGGGAACGGCTGTTACCGAGCCCTCTCGAAGTTTGAAAGGGATTTGGGGGTGTTAACTAGTCGGAAGCCCAGGGTGCCAATTGGCATCATGTGCTCCGATTTCGTCGGAAGGAAGTGTGAACTGTGTAGTTCAGGATTGTGTTCGGCCAGAGACGCTTTCTTATCGTCAGAGGCCGGCACGGGCTAGGATAAGGGTACCGAGCTGGTTGTTTGCTTGGTACCCCCGGGATCGGGTATTGGATGTTTTTGGTAATTGTCTCCTTGCGGTGTGGCTTGCAGATCGGGCTGAAATAGATAAAGAGTTAGTTATACTTACCCATTATCCAGGATCTGGAGCCAAAAGCATAGGTACATTAATTTCCAGGAAAACTACAATCTTTGTAAAAAGTTGAAAGTTCTGAGCAACAACTAATTGTAGGCTATAACACTAAAAATCCTTTAGGTCGAGGTGAAGGAGTGACCCCTTAAACAATCTAGGCATTTTCGGAGCAGTTGGCAGTAGCTCTGAGGACAAAAGTGAAAAATTCAAAATGATGACTCGCCATATTTGTAAAACTTTACATAAAATTTAATATATGGAAATATGAGGATCATCTGGCAACTAATTGGATGTTAAAGCTTAAAAATTCGACTGATAGTTTTGTTTATTTTATAGGCACTACATAACAGGTACCTACTACGAGGTGTAATAAAAATTTCTTGAAAAAAGATTTAACAAATTTAAAAACAGTCACTAGAAATGTGAAATTTTACTGCCTCCCAAATAATTGAACCTTATATAATATCGACATTGAGGTTCGTGTAAAAATAAATAAATGACAAAATTCAACGAATTTTTAATGGACCTTATTACCGATACTAAGTATTAAGATTTTTTGAGTATCCTTCTGTTAAATGTGGTTCAACTTCTAACTTCAACTTCTTTCACTAATGCCTACATAAAATTATTGTAATGAGATATTTATATTTTTTCAATAGTTTAACAACTGTATATTCAAAAAATATTATCAACCTTGGATATCACATTCAAAGAGTTAAAGACGTACGTTCTGGCGGTATTTATAATAGATTTTCCTCATCAGTATACAGAACAAGATTTTACGTCCCAATTTTATTAATCTAAAAATTTTGATGGCTTCACATTCGCAATTACTTCTTGTTTACAAAGTTACATGACGTAGACGGATTTGGGGCGTCAGCGGTAAACATAACCGGAGGCGTATATTCACAGAAACAGTTTAACAAAATAAAAGATAGGTTCGTGCCCTCTGTAAACGGGTACGAACAGATCTTTCCAGATCATCGAAATATGATATATTTAAAACAACTATCGTTAAATATTCCTGGAGCTCGGGATATTAGTATACTCTTCGCAAATACACAACGAAGAATATATTGCATTTAATCGGCACATTTCTAAAACCGTTAATATCGCTCTTAGAGAAAAAATGTCCGTATCGCTGTGTTGACAATCGAATTCTCAAAATGTTCCTCAGTCCGTCCGTCGCGTTTTTTGTAAGCACGATATCTTAAGAAAGAAAACTCTGATTGTATTTAAATTTGGCAAGTAAATTAATGTTAGCAAGGGGAAAAACCCTATTGTTTTTGAGGAAAATCGATCGGTACAAGTTATAGAGATATTAGCATATTTTTTTAATGTTTTGTAATTAACACAAATAAATGTCTAAAACTAGTATTATTTACGATAAAACTGCAAATATGCAACAATTATATAATAAGTTGAGTAAATCAGCGGAGAGTGTAATGTTTACTATAGTTTTTTTCATAATTTAACAGTGGATACACAAACAATGCAACTCAAACAATTTGCACTGGCTAGTTTGCATAGGCAAGTTCAAAATATTTCATTTTAAGATTACGATACATGATCAGTTTCGTTTCTGCTATACAGGGTATCTTGTAAATAAGTGGACATAACATTATACCACACGAATTAGACAACTCTCAAATCCAAAGCCTAGGCTATCCGGTTACAGATTTGACAACATGCAAACAACATTCATTACCCACCGACATTTCTACAACTGTGGTCGCCACACAACACGCATGAGCCCACTACGCTGCTGTATGGGTAACATTGAGTAACTAGGTGTAGATCAGATCAAGACATGAGGCCCTTTGACCTTTGACCTTTCATATATCCTCAAACGGGGCGTCAACGCCTTCCAAGGTTTTCGTATAGCATGGCTCGGAATATTGGTTTTGTTTCTATCAGAAGTGATTGAAAGGAGACGGGTAATGACAGCAAGAACAACCCTTGGGGACAAATTCTACCCTAACAGTTGGTGGAAAATTGAAGTTACCTACATTTAAGAATGTGGGTAGCTTCAATTTTCCACCAACTGCTAGGGTAGAATCAGTCTCAAACCAAGGTTTAAACGTGTAATCCCCCGTTTTCAAGAATGCTGAATATGAAAAGAACTTTGTCAGGGCCGTTTTACCCTTTCTACCCCTTAAACAGACAATAACCTCCTTATAACGGTTTCTTAAGATTAATGGTCGACAAAGCGTGCTTGAAGGAAATTCACTTGGAATTCTATGCAATTCGATAGTACAGAAGACTCTCCAAGGGAGTGGAAAATTGATATCAACTACATTCTTTGTTAAACGTTTACACACCCCGTTTTCGAGGACATGAAAAAAATATATTGTCAGGACTGTTTAACCTTTTCTATCCCCTTAAACAGACAAAGACCATGCCTTATGACAGTTTCTTAGCAGTGATGCTCAGCAAATCGTGCTTGGAGGAAAATGATTCGGAATCTCATGAAATTAGATTAGGAAAGGATGATGACATGAAAGGATTGTGACGACCCTCTAGGGTGTATTTGATCGACGCTGTTAAACGAGTATAAACATAAACCGAGCCAGTATATACGAAAACCATGAAAGGAGGTAGTTTTTGGCCGTTTGAGAGGTAGGAAAGGTCCAAAAGCAAAGTAACCGTCATATTCTTATTCGGCACCCTCAAAAATAGGGGGTAACATACTTACTTACGTAAATTTAGACGTCATTCGCCTACTTATCCGACTTATTGACTCCTCTATATTCTCCCATATTCTCGAACAGAAAATAGTTTTCGATTATTTTTGTTCTAGACATAACGATAACTTGGGTCATTCCAGAGAAATGATTGAACAAACAAAGAAAAACGTATGTACGTGTCAAATTGAGAATCTCCTTCATTTAAATTTTTTTAAAGTCGGTTAATAAAAACCAGAAATTTGAATGAAGGGCAAGCAAAGTAACATGTGAAGTAGGATATATAGTGGTACCATATAAAAAAGCTTTACTTAATTCCTTATTTTAACATTCAACATATAAGAACGCGGAATTGGTTTATTACGAAGATTATGAAGACGAAAAAGAAAAAGTGACACTGAATAATGTTTGCTTTTTCAAAAGATACCAAAAGTACCATGTAAAATTAAGTGACGATCGAACATATTAAAAACGTAAAAACTTAAAGAGGCATTCATTTTCAAAAGGTTTAAAATTAATAAAACAATAGTTAGTTAATACAATTTTTATGTTCCGCGAATTTTACTAAAGTGAAACGGTTATTTAACGGATATTCTAAATTCGAAATATTGGAGGCCTAGAACGAACAGGATAAATTGTAAGTTTAATTAACGTATAACAATCTACTCAGTTAAAATTAATAAACTAAATATAGAAGGTCCAAAGGTGTAGGGTACATGTTAAATGATACCCACGTACGTATTGCGTACCTACTTTATTTATAATCAATTAATCAATTCATGATTGCGTTCGTACTACGTGAACCATCATTGACCACTATTATGGGCTTCTATCTACTTCTTTTATGACGATCAATGGACGCGAAAAATACATGATGACAATGTGTTCATGTGGTAAGAAAATGTTGGTTTCTGCCTTTTCAAATCAACGCTCAACGACTAATTCTTTTAAAAATATTTGGTATACCCGTTGGAATCTATCTGAGATAAGTTATAATACACCTCCCGTATATACATTTATTGTTATATTATTATACAGGTAATAATTTTCGAACTCTAAATTTTTTTTTTTAGTTTTTCACGACGAGTAGGCTTGGCAACACTTTCACATGTTCCATCGAATGACGAAAGCCCGGAAATGCGACTGGCATGGGGCATACAATTTTTCCATTTTAATACCTTTTATTTTATTTAACTATATATAATTCAATAGTACTAAGATATTGCATGGTGGAAATTATTTACAAAATCAAAATATTAATATTTACATAAAGTAAACAAAATAAATTGACCACCCGATGGTATGGCTGTAGATCTTACTGGTTAAGGTGCCCGTCGGGAAAAATTTTGCTGATACATGCTCTCTCCAAACTTCGTGTATGGCTTCATTGATCCTAGTCTGACAGCATTTTCCTCTATAACTTTTTTTTTGGGGCGTTTTCCCGCTAAATTTTCCGAAACATGTCATTTTGACGGCATGTAAAAAATGTATAGATACTGTTATTTTTCCAAGTAGAATAGCTTAAAAACGTGAATTGAAACGTGAAAAAATAATTGTCTGACAATAAATGTGGATCATTGGGCGTGGGCGTGTCCGCTATCTCGAACATGTCAGAAAAACGACTGTAAGAAAATTTATTAATAACCAGCTGATTTTCGCTGTATTAATTTATTAAAACATACAAAAACAAGTTTTCATATTGTCTGACGAAAATTATTTTCCGATTTCCCAGTCTGACACGTCAAAGTTGTCGGTTTCATGACAGCAAAAAATTTATTCATAACATTTGTTTATAATTTTTTTTGATTTTTAAGTAAAATTTATAATACGATTAAAAAATTGGCTGACGGTGAAATAAAGCCTTTTAGCTGGAAATGTTAAATAAAAGGTTTTTCTATGTGGTTGTCAAGCTACGCTTGGATGTTACATTCATATGTATATATTGAGGCTATATTTATAAATAACAAGCTGATTTTTTCAATATAGCTTAATAAAAATAAATCAAATCCAATTTTTTAACTGTCTGACAAAAGGTGTTTTCCAGTTTTTCAGTCTGACGCCTGGAAAATACAATTTTTTAATGTTATAACTAATATTGTAAAGTGTTATCTTATAGCTTGTTTCAAGACCTTTAATTTGGGCCCTGGATGAAAATTTTCGGGCTAGTAGTACCGGAGATATAGCGATTTTAAACGTACTAAAAGACAATTTTTCGCTACTTTTTTCTACAAAAGGTTTTACATATTTTTCAATATTATCGAACTTAAATCTTGGGTAAGTCGAATTCAGATAGTCTAAAAGAGTTCAAAAAATTCAAAATAAAGATTATAAAATAAGTAAGTTGAAATACCTTATCTTTTTTAACCGTCTTCTCGACTAAACGAAATTTAATTTTTTTATCGCCCTAACTTCGACGGCCGCTATTGGAAAATTATGTTTTTTTGTCAGACTCTCGTTATGCCCCACTGTATTTGTCAGACACTTATACCACAAATTAAATACCTCTTTTCTGCATATAATTTTCCAATGTCTGAAGGTTATGAATAAATTTTTTTCTGTCATGAAACCGACAACTTTGACGCGTCAAACTAGGAAATCGGAAAACAATTTTCGTCAGACAATGTGAAAACTTGTTTTTGTATGTTTTAATAAATTAATACAGCGAAAATCAGCTGGTAATTAATCAATTTTCTTATAGTCGTTTTTCCGACTTGTTCGAGATAGTGGACACGCCCAATGACCCACATTTATTGCCAGACAATTATTTTTTCACGTTTCAATTCACGTTTTTAAGCTATTCTACTTGGAAAAATAACAGTATCTATATATTTTTTATATGCCGTCAAAATGACATGTTTAGGAAAATCTAGCAGGAAAACGCCCCAAAAACAAAAAAAAATGATAGAGGAAAATGCTGTCAGATTAGGTCCAATGAAGCCATACACGAAGTTTGGAGAGAGTATCTATCAGCAAAATTTTTCCCGACGGGCACCTTAATCATACTCTATTTTAAATTAAACCATCGCTGTGAGAGACACTTGTGTAAATTAATTCTATTTGTTTTAAATATTTTTCTAAAGGAAAATAAAAATAATATGTAATAATAATTTAGATGGATATGTGGGTACTATTTTGAGTATCAGGGAAAGCAAAGAAAACCCTGCTATAAACAATGGGGACTAATTTATCTAGGTAATTGCCATTATCTGTATGATCTTTGTGGGCGGGAAGAAAGGAATATGTGTTTAAGTGTGTTTTTTGGTTAGGTGTTTTTTTGTCGTTGTCGTGGGTTTGTTTTTTCTTTATTTGTTTGTAGAATAGGTGTAACCCCCTTTATTTATTTTAGCACCTTCCATAATTAATGTATTATATATTATTGCAAGAGCTATCATTGTAAACTGCCACACGAACACTGGTTTATGTGGCATATATATCAAATTGTAAACATTGGAATAATATTTAAATAAAACGTTGATCGATTGATTGCATTTCTCTAATCCAAATGCCATTCTGGTCTCGTCATTTATGATTATTATTTAATGAAGCTCACTCCAAAACAACCATACGATCCAATAGCATAACTCGAGCCTTCTAACAAGACGAACTTACGGCAGACAGACAGACAAACATACGGACTAAGACACATGCTTCAAAAAAACGTTAAAAAGTTTAATATTTACATCTATCTAGTTTATTATTAGATCTCTTTAATTAAAATTAAGTAAGTTTGTCGAACTCGGCTTTTGCATATCAAATATATCCAAATTTGGAAGTACAATTAAGTATCATTAGTCAACTTCATAAAAAAATATTTTAGAGGTTAGTAATGCTTAAGTACAATGAATACACACTTAATTTTATTTATGGCTGTTTTATCTGATAGAACAATTGATTATATCTTTTCTCACAATACTCTTATGATAAGACATCTTATTTTTTTGTTTTTGTGCATTATTGACACAAAAACAAATTCGAAATCGCACATACATGGCGATGTTCCTACGAAAACTTGCTACAGTATAAAAAATATATATAAAATTTCCCACTTAAAACTTTATTTTACAAAGTCCATTTATAAACTTATTGTGAATTCTATGTAGATAAAAGTGTATTAAAATCATAATCTCAATGAGTAATGCAATACTTATTTTTCTTTAAAATAATTATCTTCTCTAATCAATTAGCTAATAATTACCAGGAAATTTTAAAGTACATCTATTGTTAAAACTGGTTTTATTGTATTTTTAGACCAAATTGAAATCTTTCACATAACAAGTTTCGTGCATTTTGATATAGCAATACTAAATTTAGATAACATTCCTAGAGTTTAAACATATAACCAAAATTTGTGTAAATATGTACTTAAATAATATAGATGTGTATGATAAATACAACTACATAATTTTATACAATTATGTAAAATTCATGAAAAAAAAATAGGAAGTTTTTATTATCCTGATATGGGGAGATGTATAATGACGCACCGAGAAACTCGTTAATCTTTGATAATAAACATATAATTAGACAATTTTTTAGCACTTTAATCCATTTTTATTCGTCAAGGTTTCCAAACTACAAACGATTTATTGAAACTTTTTGTTTATCTTTTTTATATCCTTTCATAACTTCATTTGTTCACGTTAGTTGAACACCCAGAAATTATCTTACGACGTTTGTACCATTCAAAATGTCAAGTAATAATACTTCTCCCATTTCGATTCAGATTTGTATGAATGCGAGGTGAATAGTCAAGGAGACTTGACTCTCGCCCTGAGTTCCCGGGTTCGATTCTCGCTCGTGGAACTTGAATTTTTCGAAAGTAAAAAAATGAATTCTAGTATACACGGATACTGTGTGCGTCTCGTAATGTGTAGTCCCTCTTACACAAAAGTTGCTTCAGTCCCTCACTCAGCTAGAAATCGTTTTAGCAAATTTTACACAACGTTGTGACATTTTTTTAACAATTATAAAATTTCAAAGCAAGACGTTATACAGTTTTATAGATTTTAATTGTATATAATTGTATATTTTATTTTCCTAATATAAAGATTTCATTACAATGGTTTTGTTGGCAACACGTTGCAACAAATTGAGTCTTTATTTATTTTTACTCCACAGTAATAGCAACTTTAGCTTAACTTACACAGGTCAACAAATGAAAAAAATGTTCCTCTCTAAAGACTAAACCTATCATGCCTTAAACCTTTTGGGTGCTTTTTATGGCCAAAATACGGTTTTTGACAATAACAACTGGGATTTACTCGTAGAACATTTTTTAAATTGAATATTCGGTTCAGCACCCAAAAATACTTAAGGCATGATTTAGTCTTTGGAGCGGGACATTTTTTTGTTAACCTGTAATATTGTTACATTGTTACCATTCTATTTACAACTAATTTTGAGTACTGTTGAAAGAGTTTACGCAACATGAGTAACATGAAAATAGTAATTTTATAATCGCTTGCTATCAAATTTGTGAGATTCTGACTCCCAACTTATTTATTTTCAATATACGGTAAAAGTTATTTAAGCCTAATTATATTAATTCCGTCGCTAGAAATCGTGTAATTTAATGACATATATTATCTACGATCAGTTTGGTGCCATTAATTTAAACGTTTGCGCAATTGTTTCACATAAAGATAATAATCGGTTGATGATCATCTTAATCGGAGCTCTTGAAAGTATTTGAAGTGAATAAAAGTAAAAAATACAGTTACCAATTTTATTCTCAAGCTACTGTTTTAAGACTAGTCTTGTAGAGAAAATAGAGGCGACTTTGGTCAGTTTACTCTACGTTGATGGGAACCTAGAAGCTCTAAATGATAGATTATATTTACCAACACGAGAATAATTAACATAAAGGCCTCTGTGACAGGCATTGCAAGTATTTTATAAGCGTCTCGTGTGATTATTTGTTATACTACAGATCGCCACCACAACACACGAGTACCGATAATAAACTGACGTTATGAAAAAAATTGTTAATTTGGTAATTACATTTCATGAATTAGAGAATAACAGTAAATTTAATAAGGATATGTAAACGATGTGTAAAATAAGTTCCACTATTAGCAGAATAAAATGTGCAAATCGAAAATTTCAAATTAATAAATTGTGGAAAATTAACCACAGATAATGTATTACCGAATAACAGCTTCTTTGAATTAAATGTACAGAATTTAAAAAATTGTGGATTTTACAGTCAGAATATATTTTAATATTTCACAAAAATTGTAGAAGCTAGCTTAATCCGTTCAGATATTTGTTTCACGAGTGAAGTAAGAATATTCTATTTTAATGCAATCGTAATCCAAATTTGTAAAGAAAGTGTGTTTTTTATAATTAGGCGAAAACATTTCAAAGATTTTTCTTCGTGCAAGACTCAAGGGGGTTGTATTATTACCTGTGGTGTTATTATTATTAATATTATTTAAATTGATCATTCCTCCATATAGAGGAGTCTTTACCGATCCCGTGGTGTTACTCCAAGGAATGCAGCTCTATTGAAACCTGATTCTAGAGCCCTTTGACTATATTTATGATGTCACTTCCAACAGACTAGAGTCCAGGCCATAACAAGGGACCACAGAAACTCCTACTCCAAGATTTTTCTCAAAATATGCACAGTTCCCAATAGTGCGATCTTCTCGGCTTCTTGCGCAGTCGGTTTACTGAGCAGCGGCAATGGCCCTTCTTAAGAGCTGCTAGGCATAACTGTGGTCATTATATTCCACATTTATTTATTTATTTATTTATTAGCTTTTTAAGATACACAGCCAACAAGTTGGTTTTACGTAAAATATGTATACAAAATTTTTTGAAAAGCATTTTTTAATCTTTATTTTTCATAATAACCAAAAAGTCATAGGACATACAGGAAGCAAAATATTTCCGAAAAATCGATTTCTGTGACATTTGACCTTGAACAGGTTGAAACGCAAGCAAGATATCAGTGGGGACATTTGACACATTATTAGTAATATAAAAGTATAGGTGTTTTCGAAGAGCATTTTTTAATCTTTATTTTCTATAATAACCAAAAAGTCATAGGACATACAGGAAGCAAAATATTTCTGAAAAATCGATTTCTGTGACATTTGACCTTGAATAGGTTGAAACGCAAGCAAGATATCAGTGGGGACTTTTGACACATTATTAGTAATATAAAAGTAAAGGTGTATGCAAAATGCTCGCTCACTTGAATTTTTTAGCAGATGCTGCTCTTGCCTGCCAATATAACTGGAGTATAAACCAACCTGCAAGATGGCGGTGATAAAATAATCCCGCTATCTTGGTTGGTTGGTTTATACAATTTTGGATATTAGATTCATATTCATGCAGAGACCTTAAAAACCCCCGGGTAAAAAGATTTATGTAAATAGGATAAGAAAAAAGTTTTATTAAGATTTAAATCGAACATGGCCATTTCGGCTAAGCTCAATAATTTTGGTTAGCATAATTCAAATATCGACTCCCTCACGTGTTTAGAAAATTTAATAACGAGTTTTTTTAAATTTATCTCAATCGGTTGCGAAACAACTGCTCCAGATAATTTTGAACGAAAAAGTTGCGATTCGTTACACTTGAAGTACTGACTTTGTACATTTGCCTTTCAATGATGAATTGTGCCCATTGCATAGTGGGACAGAATATCAGAAATTTGGCCAATATTACGGAATTTCGTCCCACTGTGCATTGTTGCGATTTTCCTCGTCTTCTTGTCCATTTTTACGATGTCAATTCCAAAGCTGTAGTTAAGTAACTACAGAGACAGCAATAGAGCTTATCACTGCGATTTTGTTCTTTGTGGTTAGTTCAGCCTAATGCGTCGGTGGTATTTCATTGCTACTCTGGTTTTTTCTCGCATTTGTAAATTTCGATACAATCTTCGACACGCAGATAGTATATTTCTCCCAGATCCATACTTCGTATCACAGATTAATCATTCAGTACTATGTTCTGAAAAGTCACATGTGTAAGTCAATAGTGCAATAAAACACTCTTGAAAAGTGCCGCTGTAATAGTTATTAAACAAAATAGGTGTAAAATTATGTTGTTTCGCGAATAACGAAAAAACTGCTTGCGACAATTGAAAGAGGAGGAAATTTTACGTCAATAATATGTAAGGAAATTTTTTATACGATCGAATCCCTTGGAGATATGAATTTGTTAATTAAGTTATAATATTGTATATGGCTGCACAGTACGTGCATATGTGCTAAAAATGAGGCGTGCTCCGTACAAAAATGTCTATAACTTTGGATTGGTAAAAGCAAAAGCAAAAAAAAGAGCTTGTTGAAGAAAAATGCTTCACTCACTCGATCCATGTATTTAAATGATCAAATCAAAAACATATGCTAACAATATTATTATTAACTAATTATTAGCATACAATCACTTATTTCAGTAAATCTTCTGTAAATTAAACAAAACAAAAATTTAATTGAAATTATTGATAGGTTTCTTGAAATGACCATTATTGAGATGTATTGAAAAACATTTTTTTTAAATTTTCTTATTCAATACGCACCTTTTATTTCATGAATTTCGGGAAAACCAGCACTTTGTTTTTTCCGTAATTTGTAATTTCAATCAATAATAACAATAGGTGTAAAATACTTATTGACAATTCAATAGGTGGTCAATATACAGCTGAAAATCCACTTCACGATAGAATAATTTATTTTATTAAGGAAAAAAATGTTTATGATTTATTTATGAAATACTAAAAATGAAATGATTATTCCTTGAAAATATTGAATTTTTTATTGCCATTAACCGTCTGCTATTAAGCAAAAAATTCACAGATCTTGCATCTTTCGCAAGTATTTTAAGCGTATTGAAAATACCAGATGCAACTATACTGCTCTTGGAGTCCAAGGATGGATGGCTAGGATGATAGGTATTTTCAACAGTTGCATTAGGTATCATTAGTGATTAGAGATAAAATAAAAAAAAAAAAAAAAACTTTTATCAAATTTGATAATACCACTTGGGTTCATTGTAATTGGACCCATGTTCAATGACAAAAATTTCTTAGATTAACCCAGCTATCATCTGTTAAATTTTGTCATAAAGCTTGTAGAACACCCTGTATAGTGCTTTTCTACTGTACTTTTTTATATCACACTTGTGTTTGATCATTTTATTTACATAATTTTAAATATATTTGTCCATACGATCGAATTAAGCTAGTCCATGTTTTATTGGGTTATTTTGTTTTTTTAATGTTAATTTGAAAGTGACGGTGTTCTGTAAGAAATAACGCAAGTTATGCAAACTAAGGGACATATGATATGGCAGTGTCGGCATGGATCACAAGAGACCATTAAGTTTAGGAGTGTTTATATTTATATTTTAGTTTCGAGATACTCCTTGGATTGTTATTGAAACGTGATATCCCTAATAGCATAGCGTTGAGTGAACGGTACGGTTACAAGGCCGGCGCAGCGGCCTAGACAGATCTGTCGCTCTTGATACGTTTTTCGTAAGATGGGTCCTATATCATGCGCCCAGTAGTATTTTCAATACCAAAACTTCGATATGTGCTTTTTTAGATTTTTTAAATAATCTGTTAACCATTGTTTATAACACCGTTTCGTAAAAATGTGGATTCTATGAAAATTATGTAAAATAGAGATGGGGGAACGAGGGACATTATTATTCGCCAATAACTATGATACAAAGTTCTGCTCCGCAAGACATTTTGAAAATAATTTTTTGCAAATACAAAACTGGCTGCGGTATTTCAAGTGGATGCAGGAAAGCAGCATTATATTGCAATTTAGCTTACGAAACATGTTCTGGTGAAGACTACTCAAGCACTGGGCCTATAATGGAGAATACTGAGGAAATTGAAGATTGTAATTAATAATGTACTTAGTTATTTATATTATTAAAATCTTCTTGCTTATCCCGATTTGACTTCTCTTTCATTTTCCCTCCATTAAAATTATTTATATCGCAAAATACGTTCATTAAATTATCTGTAATACGCAAATAACATTATCATATTTGCGTACATATTGGATCCGCCATTTTGAATTTTAAAAATCATATTCGTAATCAGCGACGTGGAAAACCCCTACTAGCATTTTTTCCTACTTCATTCTTTTGAATTTAGCACACAATACAATTTATCATTTAATTTTGCAATAACTGTTTATAATTGCAAGAATAAGCAGCGGCATTTTTTAATGGGTTGACTTTTATACGTAAAGCATTTATAACAATTTTTAGAAAGTTTGGAGACGATAGGATCTATTACACGAATTCCGAAGTTCAGCCTGTTTTTTGGCTTTTTTGCAGTACAAGTGCTATTATTCTGGTCATTTATTATCATTATTGTTTAATGAAATTCAATCTAAAATAATTAAGCGATCCAATACCATAACTCGCCCCTTCTAACAAGACGAATATATGGCAGACAGACAAACAAACATACGTCAGAGAGAGACAGACAAAGATACGGACAGACAGACAGACCTCAGTCAGGCAAGTTCAAATAAATAATTTGCGTAGTGGAAAAACTAAATTTTCTATTTATGTATGAGTAAGTAAAAAAAATTCATATATTTATCAACAACCTGACTTAATGCTCCCAACGTAGTAAGTTCAGTTTCAGTTAATTTTATTTTTGTTTGTCTTGGAAGAGATATGAAACAGACATCTGACAATAATATTTTCACACTCAAGGGTGATTGTAATAATAATATTTTCTGTGTAATACAATCATGAATTAAACAATAATACAATACAATAAATGATGCAGTGGAAAAAAACGATGTTTACCAAATTGCGTATTTATGTATGATTTATTATTTCGTATTTATGTATGTAAGTAAAAAATAGACTTCAGTATCATCAAAATACATACACACTGTGACAACCTGATTGAAACAAAAAAAATACTTGTTTTAGCTATTCTCGTCTCAACGCAAAGTGTTCGGTTAATTTTGTTTTTAATTGTTTCGGAAAAATATGAAACAAATATCTGCCAATAATATTTTTGGACTCTTAGCGCTTATCGTCATGAATAATATTTTCCCTGTAACACAATCATCAATGAAACAATATTAAGTTGAAAAAACTAATTTAGTTTTAAAAATAAATAGGTATACCTCGTATACCGGGGCAATCTGCCAGACGTTGCTATATAAAATTTTCTACTCAGAAAATTGCCAAAAATAATATTGCTTGAAACTCTATGAGATTGAACAAGGTTGTCTTTTCTTTTGTCGTATATTCCTGATAGCAGGAGGTTTACACGGAAATAAAATATAAGTAGAAAAGCCTATCTAAAAACAAGCTTTTTTTAAAATGTAACAAAACGTAGCGAATGCGTGGATGTTAACAAAGGTAAGTTGAAAATTATCAAATCAAACAAATAATATCATTTTATCAATGTTGATGACACCAAACCCGCATCAAATACATGGGAAAATGGATCTCGATGAAATATACTACAACTTTGGGAAAAGCTAGTTTTGTTGTCCCGATCAAACTTTCAAATATAACTTGGGTCTGAAAGTCTCTCATTTCAGAATTACGGGCTGGCGAGAATGGGCATAAATGGATGAATAAAAAGCCCCGAACGGACAAATATTTCGAGAAATATACGTCGGATCGAAACAAAAAAAGTACGTGTTGAATATTTTTGAAAGCTACCCAATAATACCAAACGCGATCCCCTACCCCCACTCCCTGGGGATGGGCTAAGGGCAACTTAGATATGTTAAATGGAAATCCCCATTTTTACTTCCCTCGCATACCGAAGGGAAGTATTGTATTCGAGAAAAAATCACCCTCCGAGATTTTTTCGGATTTTGACGTTTCAGATCACGTAGATTACGAAAATATAGGTTTTTCGATTCCGTCAGTCTGTCTGTCTGTCTGTCTGTCTGTGTATGTGTGTCTGTTGGTGCATTAACTAAAAAACTACTTGACGGAGAGCAGTCAAATTTGGTAGGTAATTGACGCTACTCTTAGCGAAGAAATGGTTAAACTTTCACTGGAAAATATACAGGGTGGACCGTCTAAAGGGAATAAATAATGTAAAAATTTGTTTTACTCAAATTTAAAAGTTTCACGTTTCATGACACGCTAAACCTATTTCAGAAAAAAAAATTGAAAATTTTTGAAAAATTTTGTACCACTAAAATAGAGGAAAATTTTTTTTACTTTGTTCAAATTTAAAATTTCCACGTTTCATAACATTCTAAACCTATTAAAAAAAAATGTTGAAATTTTTTTACCACTTTTTAAAACATTTTACCACTAAAATAGATGGAACATTTTTTTTATTTGTTCAAAATTAAAATTTCCACGTTTCCATGGCATTCTAAACCTATTCAAACAAATTCAAAAATTTTTTTGAAATGTTTGAACATTTTTTTTTAATTTTAATCTATTGATCACTACTTACTATAGAATAGATGCATTTTTTTTTCTCATATTTAAAATTTCCACGCTTCATGACATTCCAAACCTATTTCGGAAAAAAAATTTACAACATTTTTTTACCATTTTGGAAAAAAAAATTATCACTGGAATAGATAGAAAAATTTTTTTTCGCTCAAATTTAAAATTTCCACGTTTCATGACATTCCAAACCTATTTCGGAAAAAAAATTTGCAACATTTTTTTACCATTTTGGAAAAAAATGTTACCACTGGAATAGATGGAAAAAATTTGTTTTTGCTCAAATTTAAAATTTTCACGTTTCATGCCATTCTAAACCTATTTCAGAAAAAAAATGTTGAAAATTTTATTCACCAACATTTTTGAAAAAATTTTTACCATTATAGACGGAAAAATATTTTTTCTTTGCTCAAATTTAAAATGTTTACGTTTCATCGCATTCTAAACCTATTTCAAAAAAAATATTACCACTACTATAGAATAGAAGGAAACTTTCCTTTTTGCTCAAATTTAAAATTTCCACGTTTCATGACATTCTAAACCTATTTCTGAAGAAAAAAATGAGAATTTGTTTTTACCATTTTTGAAAAATTTAAAAAAAATGAAATTTTTTAACCACCACTATATTTTCCCTCCACTACGTAAATGTGAAATTGAAAATGTGACAGATGGCAACAATATTTGGCATATGCACCTATTATACTTTTATTGGAAAATGTACAGGGTGGTCATCCCAAGAACTAATTCAGTCATGGTGGACATTTGTAAAGGTATTTGCGCAAGCCTTCTATATTTGGCACCTGTTATTTAGTATTGAAATTTTGCTGTTGGGTGAGCACTCTGTATATTTTTTTGACCAAAATTTATCAGGTTTTCTTTGTAATAATAGTGATAACTATATTCCAATTATTATTTTCAATGTCATTGGTCACTCTAAAAAATTAATAATTACGATTATTAATTTTTTAGAGTGACCGCCATGCCCAAATAAAGAGGGAAGTTCTGTGTAAATACCTTTACCGATTTTTTTATTACAGATTCGTATTCTACACTACAAAATACGTAGGTTTTATCTGAAAGTTTTTTCTTAATTCGCGATATACTCACGTTCCTTGTATTTGGTGCGGGGTCCTTTGTCACGAGAAGTTAGGTTTGTTTCTAGGTACAAGTGCTTAGATCATATTTAGCCTCTTCGTTTTAGCGCATTTTAAGTTGGCCTCGTTTTTAAAATTTGTATTACTTATATTTTATTATATCTGTGTTAGTCACGATATGTTTAGTGTTGAGGAGTTGCATAGTAAGCTGACTATCCTGACTTCAGCATCAGGTCATGGTCGTAAGATAACTGTATTGTTATAGGTACTACATACAGCAAGGTCCATAAGTAATGAAGACCTTCATTATTCAGGTAATTTATTTATGAGTAAAATCCTAAAACACGTCAATTTTTTATTCTAAAACGGATTTTTTTTTATACCTTCCCTCCAACCCACTTGGAGTGACAATTATCCCTTAAAAAAATGTTAAATAGAACGAGGGTGCGTGTGACCGCTCATTTGAGCTTTTAATTCTCTATCCAGCAATATACGATTGCTTGAATTTCTCTAATTTTCTTATTGGAAAATATTACATTTTGAATGTTACTAAGTAAGCAAAAGAACATGAAGCAGTTTAAATCAAATGTTCAAACTGGACGCCCGTTGCTTCTTGACAATAATGGATGCGTTGCTGAAATTCTTCTTTTGTATCGTTTCCGAGGTGATTTCAGTAATTTCTTGCCTTATTTTGTTTTTTAAATCATCGACTTTATTTGGTCTGTTTAAGTAGACTTTTGATCTTAAGTAACCCTATAAAAAATCGTCAAGAGGGGTCAAATCGGGAGAACGGGTAGGCCACTCAATTTCACCGCGTCTACCGATCCACCTATTGGAAAAAACGATTGAGATAGGTTCTTACTTCCAATGCAAAATGTGGTGTAGATTCGTTCTGCTGATGCCAAATATATCTATCAATTTCATTAGGGTTGTCATCATTTGAGAAAAGTATTCTTAATAATAAATAATTTTGCAAGAAATCCAAGTAATGCGCCCCAATTAATGTACTAACAAAGAAATATGGTCCAATAATTTGAGAATTTATAATTTCAGTCCAAACGTTCACCTTCTCAGAATATTGAGTATTGACCTCCATCATCCAATGTGAATTTTCTGCACTTCAGTCTCTACAGTTCTGTTTGTTGACTGCTCCATTTAAGACGAATGTTGCCTCGCCAGAAAAAATAATGCTTTTTATAAGTAACAGATCATCTTGGCATCTATTTGCCATGCTTTCGCAAAATTCCAATTGGCGATCAGGGTCACCGTCGTTAAGTTCTTGAACCAAATGAGTATATATGGGCGGTATAACTCATTTTTTAGAAGACGCAATATGGACACTTTATTAACATCATTATCGGCGGTAACTTGTTTTGTAGGTTTTTGTGGATTAACTTAAATATCTAACAATAAATCAAATTTCTTTTCATCTTCTAGAATGCGTTTCCCATCAGATTTAGGAATAGCTGTGGCATTTCCAAATTCATGAAATTTGTGCATACCTGCTCATGCGTCACCACATCCTAATAGTATAGTATTAAAATTTCAATTCTTTGGGTAATCGAAAGACTCATTGTAAAAATAATGATCAACTTGGAAAATGAGCGATAAATAACTAAAATCATAAGTTTGCACAGGTGTAGCAAATAAAGAAACATTTTTTATCATATGTAAAAAGAAACCCTTTTTACTTCTTTCTTTTTGTTGGGTATTTTGCCACATGCGCATTAGAAAAAACGATACATTTAAATAATTGAATGTTGTGACATGACGCAAAATTAATTAGAAAAGTCAGATTTGACAGATATTTGGTACATAGGCATAAATAGGATACATTTCAAATACTTACATTTTAAAATGTTAGAATTTAATTTAATTTTCTTGATGAAGAACATACAAAATTCAAAAAATCACATTGCTGGATAGATAATTAAATACCCTTTCAAATGAGCTATCACACGCACCCTCGTTCCATTTAAAAATTTTAAGAGTGTAGCTGCCACCCTTGGGTTGAAGGGGGAGGTATAAAATTATGCTAAAAAAATACCATTTTAGAATTAAAAATTGATGTGTTTTAGGGTTTCGTTACGGCTTAAATTGAAATTAATTACTGAAAAGTGGAATTTGACTCAAAATTGCAATAAGTTCCTAAATATTCGGGTCGGCTAGCTCTGTCACGAGAACCTCAGAGGTGATGATCGTTTATTTTCAACAATTTATATTTTGCCAAAATTGAAATGAGCGCCAGGTAATTTCTTATAAATTCCAGCCCCCCCCCCTTAGGTTGAGTATGACACACTGATTATCAAAAAAACTACCAAAAACCATGCTAAATTTAATCTAAGTCAAAACACAGTAGAAATCTATTTAAAGGAAATATTTAATTTACATACAAAATACAAATACAAAAGTACAAAACGGCTCAGTTTTACGAACGTTATTAATAGGAAATTAAAAAAAGAATCTTATTCACTAGATCTACGATCAGTAATACTATTAAGTTTACCAATAACTTACAAATAAAAATATTTTATATTTTTTTTACAAAAACTACTATTGATTGACCAACGATATTATGTAAATGAATTGTTAAAAATATACTGACGATTCATTAACGATCTCTAACGATACTGTCAATGATTGATAGATTAACTTAAAATTTGTTGAACTACATTGACGCTTCCAATTAGCAACGTAAATAAAAAGATTGATATAATTTATGAATTAATGATATAACTATAAAATACCTGTAAATAACATGTTAACTGCGCAGTTACTCACATGTCTTATTTTCACATATCATTCATTAACTAATGAAAATATTTTACCATAAATATCATATATAGCGAAGTAAGTAAAGATTAAGATATAACAGCAAAGAGTATTGTTACACATATAACTTTTAGTTATCCTGGCAACATTAAAAAAAGGTACCCATCCGGTATCTAGCGTTGAGCAAAAATCTCCGTTAGAACTATGCTGTTGTTACTGCAAAAACCTCATGTACACCTCAGCTTCAGTATCTCAACAGCATTTAAATTCATGGGACCTCATAACCAGGAACCATGTATCTCAACTGTGACATGTGACCAGGTGTCCGTGCCAAAACGACGACTTCAGAAAATGGCGGCGCGGGGCCTCCCAACAATCGATTCACCAATTTCCAAGTCCATAGAAGCCAAATGCACATCCACAGCTTTTCAGTTTCACAATTTTATGTAACTTAGTACCACTTGAGTACAATGTCTAATTTTCCAGATTTTCCAAATTATCTCAAATTACCCAAATTTGCCTCCGTAAAAACAAAACAAAAATTATGAGTCAGTATTTCCAGAAAATGCAAAATCTTTTTTGCGGGTAAGCACCTTACCCGAAAAATCGTCAGTGCAGAAACAGGAATTCAACAACGTCGTATTTATTGCCTATTTAGAAGTCCTCTATAACTATATATGGCTTCAAACATCCTTCCAAATGTAAGAATTTTATCGTATAATCCCCCGTAATTAAGATGGGGTTGCTTTTGCAAGCAATAGTAAAAATCTTGAGTAATCGGCTTGACAACTCGATAAAGAAAGGAAGAAGCACGCCGGTGTTCGAAACCGATCGTTTTTAGTATTGAAAATACTGCTGGGCGCATGATAAAGGACCCATACGAAAAATGTATCGAGAGCGACAGATCTGTCTAGGACGCTGCGCCGGCCTTGTAACCGTACCGTTCACTCAACGCCAGCTATTAGGGATATCACGTTTCAATAACAATCCAAGCAGTATCTCGAAACTAAAATATAAATATAAACACTCCTAAACTTGATGCTCTCTTGTGATACATGCCGACACTGTCATATCGTATGTCACTTAGTCTACATAACTTGCGTTATTTCTTACAGAACACCGTCACTTTCAAATTAACATTAAAAAAACAAAATAACCCAATAAAACATGGACTAGCTTAATTCGATCGTGTGGACAAATATATTTAAAATTATGTAAATAAAATTATCAAACACATCTAAGTATGATATAAAAAAGTACAATAGAAAAGCACTATACAGGGTGTTCCACAAGCTTTATGACAAAATTTGACAGATGATAGCTGGGTTAATCTAAAAAAATTTTATCAATGAACATGGGTCCAATTACAATGAACCCAAGTGGTATTATTAAATTTGATAAAAGTTTTCATTTTTTGTTTGTTTTATTACTAATCGCTAACCTAATGCAAATGCTGAAAATACCTATCATCCTAGCCATCCATCCTTGGACTCCAAGAGCAGTATAGTTGCATCTAGTATTTTCAATACGCTTAAGATACTTGCGAAAGATGCAAGATCTGTGAATTTTCCTAAACACCTCTTTTCTAGCAACCAATCACAATTCGATATTTCATGGACGCATAGGAATTGACGCATAGAACGCATAGAAAATTAGTTCCAGCCATAGAATGATTAAAACTCTCCTTAGAACAAAAACTGAGATACACAAAATAGGATTAGCTCGAACAATCACCATAAGTCATAAAATATATGCCTCTTGTAGTGATTACTAAATTTTGTATGAGTGTTTATCGTTTTTAGGTTAACCAATCAAATTTCCTTCTAACAGTAACACGGAAAATTACCTCAAATGAAGCTATAGTAACACCCCAGAGATAACAAAACAATGAATCTATGTTATAATGATTCTAAAAATCCCATAGTAAACATTAAGGTTCCTGGATTATTTTTACTTAGCCATCAATAAGTATGAACACACGTTACTTTATCTGATCTCCTCGCTATCAACAAAAGTAAAGAAGAGATACATATCGTTTTTTTTCTCAGGTACCAATGGCAACATAAAAAAAACAATCATAGCCTCACTCATTTTTAAGTTTATATTCGCACATACAAATATATGGGCGGAATCTAATTTAACGTTACAGTTTTACTCATAATATATCCGTTACTTATGGACCTCACTGTATGTAAGCGTTTTCTGTATGTTTAGAATTTAGACGTATATAAGCACTATGTAATGTGTATAATTATTAATTAATTTCTCTCCATTACATATATGAAAGCTCCATCACAAGCTAAAGCGATCGAATGTTCATTCGGGAAATTATTCGTGAAACTGAAAGTGGTGAATACTCCAGGCTTGCGTGGAATAATCGTTTTCTTCCTCCTCTCTCGTTCCTCTCTAGATGTAAAAGATCCAGAAAACTATTCACCGGCAGTCTACTTCCAGAAAATAACTTGTAGTTCATTATTAATATTGTTGCATCATAAGATGTACAATTTTACAAACAAAGCTAAATATCTATGTTTTTTATATACAGGGTGTTTCATGAGGAAACGGACATACTTTAATGGCACCGAGAGTAATCATAGTCACCCATTGAAAAAGCTAGTTGTGCCTTCGTTGCTGAAATACAAGGTGTTTTAGTTTTCTTTACAAGTATTTCTTTTGGTTGTTAATTTCAACCCTGTAGATTACTTTTTATGAAATTACTTTAAAAGTGAGGTTTACAATGTGAACATTAATGACAGCGATCAGTTAATTCAAAGAATTGTTGATTGCTGCGACGAAATTAGAAACAATCCAGATCTGATAAGATCAATTGGACATCTCGTGGATCGAACCAGAAAATGTACTGAAGCTGAGGGGGGTCATTTTGAACATGTAATTTAATTATGATTCTAATTTGTAAATTCCTTTTATAACAATATCTGAAGATCTGCATTATTTGCTTTTCGTATAATAATTATTCTGCTGGTAGCTTGGCGGTATTTTGCTATTTACGTTAATTTTGGGCAAGTTGCTAGTTACGATTATTGTTGTTGTTAATAAGTAGATTACGTTGTTGTTTTATTAGTTTTTAGTAAGTGAAAGGAATGAAATATACGAAGGCGTAGAAGGGTCACGGATGTTTTTTTTTCATTTATTCCCACATAAACTTGTAAATAATTTGATTATTCCCTGTTAAATCTGTAAATTATTGATTTACTCCCAATTTCAACTGTAAATATTATTATTCCCAGTTTAAACTGTAAATAATTGAATTATCCCCAGTTCAAACTACTTTTTTAATGCCCACTTTAAACTGTAAAGAATTCAATTGTTTGCTGCTCAATCTGTAAATAATTCAATTATTTACAGTTTCAACTCTATTATTTTTAATTCCCACTTTAAACTGTAAATAATTGAATTATTCCTAGTTCAAACTGTAAATAATTAAATTTTTCCCAGTTTAAATTGTAAATAATTAAATTATTCCCAGTTCAAACTGTACTTTTTTAATTTCCACTTTAAACTGTAAGTAACGCATATTTTCACCACTGAAACACCCTTCAGGATCCGTGGGTTCCAAAATAATTTCAAGAGGGGTAACCACTAAATTTATTTAATAACTTACTGAAACTAAAATTTTCCTTAAATAAAATACTTTTTTACTAAAATAACCATCAACAATGTTTACTACTTTATGTTTCTATCACCTTGGATTTCTATCCTCTCAGTTGTCACTTTTCAACTTCTTACTCCTCCGCCGTGAATTGCGCCTTATATATTCAACAAAATAACATCCAGAAAAATCTAGCATAGACTCTAACCTTTTCAAGAATATACATCTAGAACAATGTATAACTTTAGAGCCATCTACAGGCTTTCAGAAGAGATGGCGTGTATTATTGGTTGCCTAACCTTTTCTGCTTAATTTTAGCTAGTAGTAGTTATGGGCGTAACAGTCTCCTCTTCTTAGGGGGTGTAATGCATAACAATTATATTATTTCCATTTTAGTACAGTACATAATTGAACTGGAACAGCTGTAATTGCAATTAATTCAATCGTTTCCAGTTTTTAAAAAATGTAAATATTTTGTTTTCTCTAAAACAATTGTTTTGGTGCCGTGCTGTTGAGTTGTTTATTATAGCGCAATGGAAGATGATGTATCACCTCATAATTGTTTAGTTTAAAGTGGGAATTAAATACAGATTTAACAGGGAATAATCAAATTATTTACAACTTTATGTGGGAATAAATGAAAAAAATATCCGTGACCCTTCTACGCCTTCGATGGCCTGTAACATTATTTTTTTGCTTATCTTACCCCATTAATAAAAATTGGTGATTAAAACATAATAATTATTGATGAAAGAAAAAGCAAATGCCTAATTTAATAGTGGAAGCATTTTTTGCGCGTATCATTCATTAATCGATATTTTCTAAATTCTCACATTACATTATTTGTTGAAATTTATTTCGAACGCGGCAAAAGTGTGGCAAAAAAATTAATGAAGCCAATTGGTTCCGTTTTTTATGTACTTTTCGAATTTACTGTTGAAATTTTAAAAAACATATACAGGGTACTGTTTTCTTGAAAAACAACAAAAACATTTTTTTTTCGAATCCGAATCTAGATTTTTTTGTGTGATACAAGTATGTATTCAAGATTACTCGTGTTACATGTGCCAAATATAAACTTATTATTCCATTCCCCTACAAGATAACAACCAAAAGAAATTTTGGCAAAAATACAAAACGCTCTGTATTTCAGCAACGAGGGCCCAACTAACTAGCGTTCTCTATGGGCGATTATGATTATATTTGGTGGCCCTATGCTCCAACTAGGAGTTTAGGATATACATGGTGTTTCACGAGGAAACGGACATGCTTTAATGGCAGATAGAGCCATTAAAACATGTCCGTTTCCTCGTGAAACACCCTGTATATCCTAACCTCCTAGCCATGGCATGTCTATGTTTACTTTTAGGAAAAAATCAAATGTTACCAAATAGATTTTTAAATAGAAAACATATACGAATAAATATTGAAATAAATAAAATTCAAATACTTAATCATTACTATAAGCAAACAAATAATAAATAATTCACTTTTAAAAATACTTAATCAGTTATATCAATTCTCAAATTTGCTCAACATTAATAATGAAATATATTTATTTCGATATTTATATAGTACTGTCATGTTTTTTTGTTAAACAGGTGGATGCCTTCCATCGGAAATCCTTCCTTGTAACTTATCCTAATTAGTTTTCATTGCATGAACTTCAAAATAAAAAATTACAAATTATGGATAAAAAATTCTGGCAAGAAATTACTGTTTGTTTTTCGCTTGAATCTGTTAATAAACGAAATGAACAGAATTTCAGCAAATCCTTTAAATATATACGTTTTACGATTCCATACATTTTGTATCTGCCTGAACTGCATGAAATTTCCTTGGAACTTCTAGTAAATCTAGAACGCCCTTCCGCGTAAACATTTTCCTCTAACAGAAGCCAAAGAAGTGAAATGTGGGCGAAAGCTTGTAGATAATTAATATCACAGAATTCTGTGAATAAACAGAAACCATAAAAGATGCTATACTTATAAGTACCTAATATGTATATGTATATGACATTTCTTGTAAATATTACAAAATAGAGGTCAATTTGAAAACCTCGTCCTAAATAACTGCAGAAATCCCCAATAATCAAGCATTGCAGTATTATACAATAAAGTTACATATAATTATTCGAATGATAACAAACTTAGAAAACACTTTTACTTTATATGTATATTCCAGGATGCACTTTCGCAACAAACTAATTCATTGATAAACCCATAGCACTAGTTAGCTGGGGATATACGCTAAATATTCTAAATTCCACAATTCTACGAATGACTCAACAAAAATGTATGCTCGAAATGCTGTAACAAGTCGATTCAAGTCTGGGAAGGCTCAGTAAGTATTTAGCGGTAGCGAACCTTTTGCGCCAGTTGTGGAGTTCGCTTATTAGATAAACATTTAATGTTATTCTTAATGTGTAGTGTAGGCAAATTAGCATTTCTGACTAAAGAGTTTACCAATTGAATGAATTTCCATGAAACACGTAACTGTGGATTCTGTTCATTTTGATGTCTAGATTAAACTCAAAAAAAAATGCCGCTATTGGCCCGCAATCGTTATAAACAATTATTTTGTTGTTAATTTGTTAACTAGCTAATTGAGGTAAATTAAAAGAACAAAATGTATTTTCAGATAACTTGACGAAAAATAACAAATTTTTACTCTTGTAAAATTTTTGAAAAAATGCGTATTTTCTGAGATACAGCGGTTCGAATTTTTCCAAAAAGAGGGGAAAGGAAATAAAAAGTGAGGAGAAGAGGTCCTCACAAATTCTGAAGAAAGCATTATTAAAATATAAAACTTCTCCCTAAAATGCATTCTGTCCTGTGTTTTTCCGGAAAAACACGAAAAAAGGACTATTATCGGAAAATGGAAAATCTCGTAAAGCAAGAAATTTAAAAAATCTAGAAAGGTTCAGACGTATAGGTTCATATATTCTTTAAAATTTTGGTCCCATGTAATTTTTTTGTAACGCGCATATTTTACGAGGTTTCAACAGTTTTTCACAATAAAAAATGTACCTAAATTTTTTCATAACACAAAATGCATAATAATCTCTAAAATTCTATTTTTCAACTAAAAGATTGTTTTTTTGACAAATTAGTATATTTCTATTAAAATATATATAAATTAACTATAAATTCAGAGATTATATGCATTTTGTGTTGAGAAAATCTAGTTACATTTTTGACCGTGGAAAACTTTTAAGAACTCGGAAAATATACGTTACAAAAGAATTATGAGACCAAAATTTTAAAGAACATATCAAACTATACGTCTGAATTTTTCTAAATTTTTCAATTTCATTCTTTACGAGATTTTCCTTTTTCCGATAAGAGTCTTTTTTTCGTGTTTTTCCGGAAAAACTTGGACAGAATGCACTTTAAGGGAAAGGTCACAAAGGAAAAAAGGCTTATATTTTAATAATACATCAGAAATTTTCTGGACCTTCTCTCATTACTTTTTATTCCCTCTCCACCCTTTTTGGATAAATTCGAACCGTTATATCTCGAAAATTTTAAAGAGTAAAAAGTTGTTATTTTTCCTCAAATTATCTAAAAATCCATTTTGTTTTTTAATATACCCCAATTTTGACAGTTAACAAATTAGCAACAAAATCATTGTTTATAACAATAATTGCGGGGCAATGGGGGCAATTTTTTTTCTTTGAAGTTTGATCTAGATTCAAAACGAACATAACCGACAAAGTTTCGTGAAAATCCATTTATTCTTCAAGTTTAGTTTTAGTCAAGTTTAGGTTAGTTTTAGGTAGATTAGATTTTTTTTAGATTTTAGATGGAGGAGTTGGCGATTGGCCTTGCCTACTGCGACCAGTATAGGTCTATTGTAGTACTCCATTTTATACCTTAGGGCTCCTTATCCAGACATGGTCCTCACAAGACTTCGAGTCTGTTGATAAGGAGCTCCTTGGTAAAGTTATCAGTCCTTGTTTTTATTGTCTCGCCAAGTCGTCTCAATCCAGCCAAGGCTATTCAGCTCATTGGACGTACCTGAACGAGAACTCACCCATCCATGCGCTGGACCCGACCGACGTAGCTTAACTTCGCCGATCGAGTGCCCGCACCTAAACCGGTGACAGTACAAGGAACTGTTAGTTAGTTAGTTTTAGGTAAGTTTTAGGTGGATTTTCGTCTAATTTGCCTACACTAATTAGGTACTCACAAATTAGCATTAACTTCTCGAAATAAATATTTTTTAAATAAGTTTAAAAATCGGTGGGAAAACTAAAAGTGCACACCCCGCAAGTTGTTTTATACAATAGATCCTATACGTATAGCACGTTGAAAAGAAACTTCAAGAAATGCATTCAACAAATTAATAAAACAATATTAAATAAAAAACAAATTATTATGCACAACAAATTTAACGTGAATAAATGGTCTACTGGTATATGAAATTCTCGATGAAATCGTTACTGGATTACAGTGCTGCTATCTCTAAGTTGCTTTCGTCGTCGCGTTCTTATGTCAAAGTGAGTACAAGCACAGAACGGTACAAGTTTTATGTTTAATATCTACCAACTTCAAGTCGTGTCAGGATGTGTTAGGATCAAGGTCAAGTGCTGGAAGTCGTAATACCTAGGCCATATACCCGTAAATAATATTTAGTATATACATTGTTCATACAGGCCAGATACTAAATACTATTTACGAGTATGTGACCTAGGCATTACATTCTGACAAGTGCTCGCCCTCGAGCAACCATCTGGGAGACCATTGCGGTTTTAAGAAAAACTAGCGAAGATCAGAATGTCGGAGATCAAAGATTATATCGGAGATCGAATACGTTAGCGTAGACCATAAAATCATACCAGACTATCAGAGATTAAACATATTAGCGTAGATCAAGTAGCATCTCGGAGATCATATCATCGTACCGGAGATTAAACACATTAGCATAGATCAAGTAGTAGTATATCGGAGATCATAAAATCATATCAGAGATTAAACATATTAGCGTAGATCAAGCAGTATATTGGAGATCATAAAATCATATCAGAGATTAAACACATAAGCGTAGATCAAGCAGCATCTCGGAGATCATAAAATCATAGGAGATTAAACACATTAGCATAGATCAAGTCGTATATCGGAGGTCAGAAGATCATGTCGAAGATTAAACACATTAGCGTCGATTAAATAATATATTCAACATCAGAAGATCATATCGAAGATTAGACATATTAGCGTTGATCAAGTGTTATATCGCAGATTAGAAGATCATATCGGAGATTAAACACAGCGTAGATCAAATAATATATCGAAGATCGGAAGATCATATCGGAGATTAGCTGTGTGAGTAGATAGATAGATAATACGTTTATTTAGCCCTTGGTTTAAAATACATAATTTACATTGCTGTTTTACATTGGTACCCTGTATCCACATACATAGGCACAGAACTAGAACTAAACTAAAAAACTACCTAAAGCTAACTATACAAAAATATATAATTAAAACTACCCAGAACCAACTAAAAAATATAATTTAGAGATTAAAGACATATGTATATTATTGTATATAATTCATAACAGAACATCTTTTAATAGTCTTAAATAGTATAAAAGTATGTAAATTAGTTTCATGTAAATTAATACCCAAACCGTTGTACTCAACCACTCTCCCTTATAGAAAATTGAACGGTGCATAGATGCATTATTAGCTTTTTTAATTACAAAATTATTAATTCCTCGAGTATTGCAATTATGCAAATCCCGTGATTCAGTTAAAATATTTTTTAGGTAATCTGGAACTATGCCTTTATTAATTAATTTTATGTATAAAAACTAAACCGTTATACTTAAGGAAATTTTCTATATTCATCTAATTTAAACATTTTAGCATATCGTTTATTCTAGTATAGATATTGCATTTTAGTATAACTCTGTTTGCTCTATTTTACAACATTTGTAGTCGTTCTAGATCGATCTGATTGGCCATATACAGTATCGTACTACAATAGTTAAAATAAGGTAATATTATAGAGTTACAGACAGTTTTTCTTACATTTATAGACAGGTACCAACTGACGCCTTTAAGAACACCGATTTTTTAAGATGTATTTATACATATATAGTCCATATGATTTTTAAAATTCGAGTTGCAATCAACAATAACTCCTAGATATTTGATTTCTGAGACCAATGACAAGTTTAGCTCTTGGATCTTGATTGGTAAATTTATATCTTTGAATAATCTGGATATCTGCTGATTACTTATGAGCACACCTTTTGTTTATGTAATATTTAATTTTAGGTTATTTATTTCCAGCCATTTACAGACCAGTTCTAAATCGAAGTTTATTTTATCAACTAACTCTCTAGGACCATTCGCATCGATGTAGATTATAGTGTCATTAGCAAAAAAAGCGGCATTTACAATGTTCTAAGATTTTAGACACATCATTGATGTATAGTATAAATAGCAATGGCCCAAGTATGCTTCCCTGAGGCACCCCCATACCAATAGGTAGCTCAGTTGAGAACATGTGTTCACATTTCACCCTTTGTCTCCTGTTTTTAAGTAACATTCGAACCATTTCAATACCACACCATTAATACCATACTTACTCAGCTTTTCTAATAAAATTTTTCTCTCGATCGTCATTTTTCCCTTGTCCTTGGCTTCCTTCCACTCATTGATAACATATTGCATCGCACTTTCACAACTAAAACTTTCTCTGAAGCCAGAGATATCTACTAAGTATTTTTTGATCCTAAAGTTACTAATATTCAAAAATCTAGTAACGGCACGTATACTACTTTTTCTAATATTTTTTCAAAAGCTGGTAACATATTTATAGGTCTACACTCTTTAGCTTTAATAGCTTTAGGCACTTTTCTAACAGGAATGATGGTCGATACTTTTAATTAACTTCCCAGTGGATTCGCAGAGGCCATAGCCAATTGTTGATCATTGTTGGTACTTTGTAGATTCATTCCACTGGTACAAACACACTTCTGACGCCAATTGTGGGACTTCAAGGTTGATTTTGGAGTTAATAATTAAAATTGGAGAAGTATAAACAACACAACATTATTTATTTCTACTTTTTGTATATATTATCAGTTTGCGGAACTATTTTTAACTTACTCTTTTAAAAAACATTGTTCATACAGATCAGTCAGCAGGAATCGATACGTTCCATCAATGTTTATACTAAATATTATTTATAGGTATGTGGCTCAGGCATTACAACTCCCAGCACTTGACCTTGACCGTGACAGCTGTTCTCTGCGTCGTTTCATACTTACACAAACTATTGAGAACGATACATACTTTGGGAAAAGGAGCTTCTGTGATCCTTTGTTGCGATCTGGACTCTGAGCTGTTGGAAGGGACATCATCAACGTTACCGAAAGAGTGTTATAACCATAACCTAGAAATTGCCAGTTTAAACCAACAATTATAAAAATGTTTGTTGCCACGTTCTTTCTGCACTTTCATGATTTGGATTGATGCAAAATGAACAAATAAAAAAATTAAATGATTTTCAATCAACGTTATTATCGATATTAGATTTTCCTTTCTTAATAAATTGTTTCTTTATTTCTGTTAATAGGTCATCCACGTAATTACCCACTAACAGCCAGTTTTTGAATCGAGGGTTAACTCCTATTAAGGAGTTAACTTTAGGTTCAGCGTCACAAAGTGTATTTTAAATGCGAGTTACATTAGTGGATTTGTTTTACTACAACACTCAGGCCTCAAGGCCTATTGTGCTCGTAGGGATCTACAGTTTTGCGTGGACTCCAAACCACGGTCATCGGCTATCAACTATGACCACCCCCGGCCATCTTACCGCCTTTCTGGCGGGCCAATAGCCCTTGGGGTCTTCTCTGCAGCGAAGACAGTTGCCCTGTGCCATCGGCGCCACCTTACTAAGCGACTTAATGGCCAGGAACTGTCTCAGTCGATAGCCTACCGACTAATAGACGGATACACTGGTTCACCCATCCAAATGCCGGACTCGGCCAGCGTGTCTTAACATCGCTGATCGAGTGTCGGAAATTAAACCGGTGACCGTACCTCGTCCCCAAAAAAAAATGCGAGTTAACTTGAAATTCTGAGTTAAATTAAGATCAAGATAACTCTATAGAATGAACTGTCATAGTACGGGAGTCCATCGACAAAAGTTGCTTTGGGCACCGCAGCAGTCGCCGTTTGGTGAAGATGTTGTAGGTATCAGTAGCTACCATTTCCCCTCAATGGCAGGTCACGTGGCCTCGCTCTCTTCGAGAGAGGAAGAGAGAGGCGAAAAACAAAGGGCCGCTTAAGTGTTGCCAAATAGATGTGAAAAATTCAGGAATATTTTTTGGGCACAAATATGCATTTTTTGTCCCTTGGTGTTTTTTTCCAAAGTGCTTCATTCTCCAGGGCAAAATTAAAGAGTAGGCTTCCATTTTTCTTGTATTTTTTTGCGGGACAATGATGCGTTTTGGAAAAAAGTGTACGAGGCTAAATAAGTTACTAATATTCAACCGAGGAACACGCCTAAATTTTTTGGAATTGTTCTGAAGAAAGAAAAAAATCTAGCGAAATTCTTGGCCGAAATAATTTTTGTGTAAAAAATTCAGGCGTGTTCTTTGGACAAAGATAAGCAACTTGTGGCTCCTGAAGTTTTTTCTGAAACGCTTCCTTCGCCATAAACCAATTAATAAATTTACATGAATTATTTTCTGTTCTTATTTTTTTCCGGGAGAACGAAGGCACTTTGGAAAAATACACCAAGAAACAAAGATACTTATTATTACTCAAAAAATGTTCCTGAATTTTTTCATAACTATTTGGCAACACTTAAGCGACCCTTTGGTTTTGCCTCTCGCGACCTGCCGACCTCCACCAAGCGGCAGGAACTGCGGTGCCCGAAGCCACTTTTGTCGATTGGCTCCCGTACTATAAGCTAAAATTTCAAATTTCGAATTAAAACTAACCTATACATATTTATAACATTAGTTAAATAAAGTAACATCTTTTTGGACTGAATACAATGGATTATGCCTCATAATAGAGACATGTAGCAGAGATGAGGAAGGTAGAAGGCCAAAGTAATATGAAACAGGCCAAATCACTTTGAAGAACAGGATCACAATGTTTTTTCTGCCTGTTATGATTTAAATCCTACAACAGTTGGAAATTTATTAGAAGTGCAAAATAGTATTTCATATCCTACAAATAGGTATTCTTGCTAATTATTATCTTGTAGTTTATAAATATATACATGCAATGTATATTTTTGTGTTTTCTAGAAATGATTACCTTTCGCCACAAAACCAATTATTTGGAATTTTTCTTTATATTTTTATATTTATTTTTCAGGCATTTGTTGCTTCTGAATATACTACCAGTTAATTTTATGTATTTCTTTCCTTTCAATTTTGCGTTAGTCTTTTTACACTTTACAATGTCTCCCAATTCATATCTTTTCACACACCTGGAGTCAAATGAAAACAGTTGTAACCCTAACTCGAACTTAACCTCGACTTAAGTTACAGGTAAGAGTAATTTAACTCGAACTTTAACTCACTATCGAAAAACTGGCTGTAAGCTCTTAATATAAGAACCGAATGTGGTTTTGGAACTAATATAATAATATCAATTACACTGTACAATAGCCACATATGTCACATTCTTTATTAAAGCATCAGAAAATTCAAAACTTGGGCCCACGAAATCCAGTTCTAAAAAATATAATAATTCTAAATTAGAGCTTAATTTCAACTTTTAATTGAAAGCCCTTTCACGTTAAAAACTATTTTGACCTGCCGCGCAGATCCAGATATTTCAATGGCCTATAATAAGATTAAAAGAAAAGTTTCACACTCTCGGAAAGTTAAATCGGCCCTACATGAAATCGAACAATAAAATATTTTTACGCATCCGTCCAATGTACTTGCGTCAAATAGGATGAATTATTGTAATACTATGTTTATTAAAACAAGAACGCATGTAGCACGTGTATGTAATTGGTAATTAGAATTTTTATACAGCAGAACCAAAACAAATAAATATTTTGTATCTGGACTTACCAACAATAACATTTAATACGTATTTAATATTGATAACGGTTTAAGAATGAAATTCCGTTTCATAGTATCAGTAAGGTCTAGTGAAAAAAACAAACAAGTTTTATGTTTCCAAGTTATACTGCCCCCAAAATGAGACAAACAAAATTTTTATTTTGATTGACTTTGGATATTTATTTTTATCTTACATATGTTCACCCGTAATTTTTAAGAAAATTAAATAAACTGCTGTTACATTCTTTAATCTTTGTGTTTATCTTCTGTTTGTTGAACCACAAAATATCAGTACTGTGGACATTAATTAACAAAAGGTAAAAACATGGAATAGTTTTCCTTATAATCATATCAGTGAATAATTCTGATTCAAGAGTTTAAAAAATATTGACCTTTTAGAATTATTAAATAATATTTTGTTCGTATTTGTTGTTGTCATTCTTGGTAGGCCTGTTGCCTTATTTTCATAAAATAAAACTGAAACAATTTATAAAAATTAGCAGAAGCTGTTCCACATGTTCTCGTAAATTTACTTAATTTGAGTACTTCAAAAAAATTGTAACTATACAGTGTGTCCCCGGATATGACACCGCACTCTTGCAAACTTTCTCATTTCTTCAGTCAAAAAGTAAAACTCATTCAAAAACATCTGGTATAAATGATTGAAAGACCGACTGTATCTAATGAAATCATTTTTATTTTTTTGACGTGATTGTCTAAACTCTTTAAGAAATTTAGGAATGCGGAACCACACATGATTACCATGTTCTGCAAAACTGCACGTATTTCCAAAACCTCTATTCCGATGGATGTCAAAATCAATAGGTCTGGAAACCCATAAAAAAGGCAAAATCGGTTTAAATTTTGAAGGAGATTCCGTAAACGAAAGAAAATTCTAGACAGATAGTTATGACTTGATAAAATGGCACTTTTTCAAGTCAGCGTCGTCAGCGAGTTACTTTCTGATGGACATGAGAGTATAATTTCATATAGCTTAAAGATTTTGACAGTGATATTCCTACAGCTTATGTTAAAATGACTAAATATCTGAAAATAATGCGCAGCATCAACACATTCATGAATACCCTATATTCAAACATAAGCTATCATATGCGGTTAGGGTCAAGATCACACTTCTTGTTGTTTGAAGGACTCCCTTCGTATCACATGATGTGAGGGGCTGTTTTATTACGATCTTATACTACGTATTATTATTGAAAACTTAACTATTGTTAGGTATGTTGTCACATGTTAATAGATCCTGGGGTGACTTTGTATGGAATCAACTCATTTTTCAAATAGTCTAATAAGCGACTATTTAAAAGCTGAATCATCGCTGCTACAATAATTTAGTTTTTTAAGTAGCCTTTAACCTTTTATTAATTTTATCTATAAAAATTCTGTATTTTCACATTTTGCTCAATAATGATTATGAATAATAGTTGGAGGTTCTCATAATAGTCTTGGCGATTATCTAGTAAATATTTTGGTTTTTACAAGTTTTATATACCTACCGAAAAATATTTCTATCAAATCAGTAGCATCAAACTAACAGCAGGAACAGTTCATACCCTACAGGGTTAGTGGCGCTGACTTATCAGATAATCAGATACGTTTTTAAAAATGAATTATTATTTGTTTGCTTATAATTGTATTGAAATATTTTCTTTATAGGATTTTGCAAACAGCAGAAAAAAACTATCTACTACTAAAAGAAAAACTATGTGTAAAAATATTAATGAAATCTTTGTATTCTTTCGATAACCTGAATTCTGGTTATGCTAGCAAATTAAAATCCTAAAATGAATTTGTCTAATTTCTTATTTGACAATTCTCATTCTAACACTAGAATCCACACAATCCCCTACGGCCGTGCAGATTAAACTGGTATCTACGTAACTTCCTACGATCATGAAGATTCAGTTAAAAATGAGAACAAAGGCCTAAAATGAATTTATTTATCTACCTTGTCTTAAAAAATTTTCATTCTAATGGATTACATTTTCATGAAATCTATCATTCTGTTTCTTGGAAATGCTTAGCCTTTATTCTTATTATTATTTAGTTATAGATAGTTATTTTTTTTTCTACTGTTTGCAAAATCCTGTAAAGAATATGTTTCAATATCAGACACGTTGTATGAAAATCGTTTGTTTTTAACAAATGCAGATGAGGAGAATTCACTGAACTTCTTACACTTTTAACTGTATTTTAGTGAATTCTTTAATACCGAAGGCAAACACGAAGTTCGTACTATTGAATAGTGGATCTCGACCATTTTTTCTCTTCGTTCAAAGTGCTTTTCGTGGTCAGTGCTGGGAATCAATGAAGTATATAGCTTATATAATCTTGATTTCGTAGTCAAGGAGGATTTACGTAGTTATTATTCCTTTTTTTATTATTATAGTTGTTCCTCTAATGACACAGAAACTATTTATTATTGTTATTTTCCGTGGCACCTAAAGTACACTTTCGGTAAAACATTTCCTTTGCATTATTAAAGAATCTTGAAGTTGAAACAATTAAGTGGAATTACAGAACGTATGGATTACAAAACTTTTGTCAAGATGTTGCAAATAAGAATAATAAAACCGAAGCCATGTTACCAAAAACTATCACATTTTTTGGTTTCTTTAAAAAGAGAACTCGGATCCTGGAAATAAAATAGTAAAGAAAGAAAATAATAAAATATAGATCTGGTTAGAAATAAAGCAACAAGAGGATCTACTATTTGAATTGGGCTTGTATTTATGAATTTTAAATGAACTAAATTAGACAAAATACATTAATGAAGCTATATACAATTTAGCGAAAAGATGTTTTCATAATTTAGGGACAAACCCGAATTGAACTCGTTAGCATTATTTTCCGTATATCTTCTAACAACTTTCTTGCTCCTTGGCGTATATTATTTGACGAAATAATGTTATGATCATAAATTCATCATCGCCTGCATGCTTACATAGAGATTTTATATGGTATTATTGCAAAATACAACGTAAATATCGAATTGTTTTTAATAACAAGATTAAACTACAACTCATCTGTAACTAGTAAAGTAAATATAGATGACGTACTATTATCATCACAGAAAAAATTACTGACTCCAAAAAGACAGATTTCATGAGATGTTTTTCTGTTCGGTGTACGATTGCCTGTAGGTTTATTTGTAGTCCTTATAAATTTAATATCCTCCAAGTTTCAAGATATTACGATGAAACGACCCTACACAAAACTTACCGAAACTGGATCTCAGTCAATCTGGGTAAAAATGTGGGAAAAAGTATTTTTTGATATCCTGATCAAAAGTGTCCATAGGCCTAAAACCCAAATATAGGCAATTCTCAAGCTATAAAGCGTTCTGGATTCATTGCCTAATAACTGTTGTATTATATTAAATCACAATAGTAAGTGATTCTAATAAAAAAAGCCGCTATCTTAGGAATTACTACTTCTCAATTCACATTTCCCATCCAAGTCTCTTTAAATGAAAACATCTTGTTTCTATATTGTAGTCCAGTATGTGGAAATAATTGCTTATAGAATTTTAATAACGTAATATTTTAAATCATGTACTCCAATGTGGTAATGGGGGTGGCTAATGCCGAAAACACTTTTGAGAACATTTGTCCTCGTACACATATTCAATCATAATTATTTCCACATCCAGGTAGTGGATTGGAAGTATAGTAATCTTTAAAAAAATCTCAATTTTTTTTTCTTGAAATATGTTTAGAATGTCATGTCACGTCGAGATTTTAAATTTGACCCAAAAAATAAATTCTGTCTGTCTGTAGGTCTGTCTGTAACTTTTCTTTTGTCCGCACGTTTTCTCCGGAACGGTTTAAGATATTGACTTGAAATTTGTACATGTATATATCATAACGAGATCTGGAACTGGATTGCTTTTTGAACATATCCGGTAAAGGGTTGGGGGGTAAATAGGGGGAAATAAGTAAAGGAAGCTGGTAAGAGTACAGAAACTTGAAATTCGGTGTATGTACTAGAAGCCAAAGCATCAGTTTTTTTATAATATTTTTCAACCCCCCGCCACCCCTACTCCATTATTAAAGGGGTTGATAAAATAAAATTGAGATGTTCACTTGAAATTTGATACACATAATATGTATTATAACGTCATATAACGACACATATGTATTATAACGACATCTGGAAATACTATGTTTTGAGATGATTTCGTTGAAGGGCTGGGGGTTAAATGGGGGGAAATAAGTAAAGCAAGCTGGTAAGAGTACACAAATATGGTAATTGGTGTACATATTAGAAGAGAAGGCCTCAAATTTTTTTAAATAATATTTTGCATCCCCTCACCACCCCCACTCCCTTATTAAAAGAGAAAATCAAATTAAATTGAGATTTATAATAAAATGAATATCGAATCGAATAACCATGAATGAAGTTTTCGGTTTTTTTAAAGTATTTTGAGCGCCCCATTCTTTTGCGTTTATTAATTAGAACAAATTGCACACTATTTTCTTTTTTAAAATAATATCTTGAAGGGGGCCGGAACTGTCGATGTGACGGTGCCATTGGAGCTGCAGTTTCCACAAACATCAACCCTTGAATACAACGCTCGCATACCTACTCTCAACGCGTGTTTCGCTAACCACGTTAGTATCATCGAGAGATGATTAAAACTATTTTAATCATTATATTCAAGATTTTTGGTGCTTGCGGAAACTACGTCTCCAATGACTAAATTTTAGCGTTGCTGAGCGTCCAGAGAGTGACTGTCGCGCGTCAAATTAAAATTTAACCATCCAGCGAACGACGTACATTTAAAACAATAATTTACTCTTTGGGTAAATTGTGGTATAGCGCATGACAATGAAAATTTTGTGAATTCGGTGTTACATAACTTATTACCTATTCAGCGGTGTTGGGTTGAAAGATAAACTAATGAAATATCGGTCAGATTTGATTTGTGCAGAATTACAAATTCCTTTACACCCAGCAATTTTCTTCACAGCTCTATAATAGTTATGGAATGTCTATATGGTTTGACCTTCATTTTCATATGCTGCATATTATTAATCAACTTTAAATATTTTTAAACAGGAGGAGGTGCCTCGATTCGTTTTCATTTTTCATAGATGTACAGCGATTTCTGCGAAAGCTTTTGCAAACTGTAGAGTATTAGTCGGCGATGGTATTTTTGCGATCAAGCTGTGTCTAGTATAAGGTGAGAGAAAATCGGAAAAAACGATGAATATGACTCAGTATTGCAGAATATTCGAAGTTATGGCGGAGGTGCAGGTTAAAATAAGACTAGTCGAAGTTATGGCGGAGGAGCGGTTTCTGGTAAATAGTCAGGCATTTTCGGAATTATGAATTAAAATTGGCGAATCCAATAGGGCCGTTGTAATTGCGAAACTTTTGTAGATTTACATGAAACTTAAACAAAAATGGGGGAAAAATAATTGCACATTATTTAAACATACGGTCACTGAAAGAGCAAAACAAAATCGACGAATTTTTACCCGATTTTGAAATCAATATTAGGTAATAAGGTTCAATTAACCGAACGATGATAACATTTTATTTCATAATTTTTAGCCACTGTCTTGTAGGCGGTTCAATTTTTTAAAACAATTTCTTGAAAATTGCACTAATTGCACTATTGAATTAGGGTTATAAGGTTTGTACAGTATTAGTAAGTAAGCAGATTTACTAATTTGCACATGAAGAGAACAATCTTAGAGCAGCACAAGTGGGAATTAAAACATAGCATTTGCTTTAGATGATCAATGAATACCAAAAGGCTTAGAAAATGTTTATGTTGTTAGTATTTGCAATGTCAATTTAGAGTCTATAATTACTTTAAGCTAACCATTTGCACAATATTTTCTAGTAATTTAAAACAACAATTACAACTTGCCAAATTACTTATTTTGTTGATGATGTTTTTTTTGGCGTTGTTGGCCTTAGAGACTATTAGCCAGTTTTTTTATTTTATCATTTATATACAATATTCCCCATTTCACTTAATGCTAATTACAACATGTACAATTATGATTAATAAATACAGTTTTTTGTTTTTATTTTGCTTTATAATACCATTTGTGTATATTTTTTCAATTTCTTTTTCATTTATTTTTAGTCTTTTTTTTGTTTATTTTTGTTGTTGTTTATGTATCGATATTTGGGTTTTCTTTGTTTTTTATATGTATCGATTTTTAGGTTTTTTTGTTATTTTGTTTTTTTTAATAGGTATGGTTTTTTTCCTGTTCTGAATATACATTTTGTATTTAATATCTACTTACAATTTTAAATTGGATGCTTTAATAAATTGGTAGACATACAGGTGTACATTACAATTGTTAAGTGATAACAAATATTCTAAATTAAACGGTTGAATTAGTTTCTCTTTACAAATATTTTGAAGAAAAATTTCTCTGCTGTCGTTATAACATTCACAACTAAAGATAATCTGCTCTATTTGTATCTTCCTCTCCACAAACTTCACATAGTGCCGTATCTTCTAAGTTTATCTTATAATTGTGAGTAAAGTTTTAGATAATTCTTAACATCAACAATGATGTGCAATAATAATGCACTCTGAAAAAAATCTTCTATAGTACGGCCGAACAGTGTAGTCAGTAGAACCAGGGCTGTGCGAATTTACGAATTTTGTACATTGGGTTTGTTGAATCAGATTTTGAACTTTTGACATTGAAAATAATGTTTTCCCAAAGGACGTACTTCTTCGTAATCAGTTTGTTAAAATACATCAAATAATAAAAAGGCAACTAAACATGCGCTTTTTGAAAGTGTGCCAAAAAAATTTAGTTCGTACCTACATATTTTTTTTTTAATTGATTCGCCTTTAAAAAAAGGTAGAGGTGTTTTAAAACCTCATGAGCTGTGACCTTCATATGCGCAGAGACATAATCCGTCCTGTTGACTCAGTTACACTTCTTAAAAATATTATATTTATTGTTTACAATTTATCCCGAGCTCTTGTTTATGTATACAGCAAGGCAGCCTCCAGTGTCTTCAAAAACATACTTATAACTCAGATTAAACTGTACCTTTTGCGCATTTCGCGGCTCATGAGATTCTGAAACACCTCTAACTAAAAATTACGAAATAAAATTTCATCGTCGCGTCGCTTGAATAGTTGAAATTTATTACCTAATATTGATTTTGCAAGTGGATAAAACTTAGTACTTTTCGTTGTTTGTTAATTTTTACACTGACCTTTAAAAAAAAATTAAAGTCGGATAATAAAAAGGACATCCCGTATTGATCAATTTGTTTGCAATTGACCGTTGGTGTTTTGGTGCTTTCCCAGTTGGGGTATTCCTCGAATTTGCAGTTAGTCGTCGGGCTGCTCGGCTTCGCGGAGTCTATCCCCACCACCACTGCCTGCTGAAATCGACCGCGAATATAAAAGCATTTATCGTCAGCCATACGTCATTAAACATTCGAGAACGAAACAAGTTAGTGTGTTTCGCTGCGATAGAATTGGTGATATTACACAACGTTGCAAATCATAGTGTCACATTTCAATCTCTTCTCTTCTAATTGGATTACCAGTGAATTATAAATTCTGTGAATTTGAAAAAACTCAGTTTAAAGTGTACAAATCAGTGAGAGTGGCTAAGTTATATTTTCCAACAACCAACATGTGCATTTCAAAAGTTCCTGACAACAAATGTAAAATGATCAACAGGTAAATATACTTTGTTTTTCTAATTCAAAACCACATTTTAAATTTGGTACTTAAAACATTTTAAAAAAGTCGGTACGCAAAAAAGCTCTGTATTAGATCCAATACTACTTACTTATCGTTATCAGAGATCTGATTTGTACCCAGATCTTGAGACTCTTGTGTAATGATTTCACAATATGATGCTGATTGCGGTAATATTTAGTCTGCAATTTGATGTAGGTACATAATGTTTTGTGACATTGTAACAACTTTGCTTTCCAGAAGTACACTAGGTAAAAACTATTTCATTTCATACACCTTGAATAGGTGTGGCACTTAAGTATTAAAAAATAACTGATCTGATATATTTAAAAAAATGTTTTATTAATGCGACCGGAAGTATCAAATCTTAATTCCGCTAAGAAAGTATCGCTCGCTTTGTTTTGCACGAGATTTTATCAATACTTCGGTGAACCAATTTCATGGAGGTCACAAATCTATGTAAACAAATATTAGAGTGTTCAATGACTTTCTTGGTAATTCCGATACCTTTAGCAATTTATTTAGTAATATTAGTAATTCAAAGCAGAGGACCGCAAAATTAAATACATAACTGATATTTTGAAAGCCCAGACATTGACCTTTGATTGCTTTGTTTACAGGAGTAAGCTGGGGCGCGCTGTACGCGGTGTGCTGACCCGCGCAAAGGTCGAGAGACGGCTCATATGTGGACTGTTGCCCGCCATTGGTTACCTTGAAAAATCTTCCGAGGACGTCGTTTTCTGCGTCCTCCCACAAACCAGACCTGGAGACGCAGCTACGCATATCCAGACGGTCCTGTTGCAGGCTTTCTGCTACGAGAATTATATCCCTGTTATACAGGTAGGTTACCTAATTATAATATTTATGTACATGTTTAATATATACACGAATACAGTCGGCGTCTCGCAATGTTCTTCTATAGTATTTTGCATAGTCATTTATATAATGAAGATGATGAATATTATTGTCATGTTTTAAACTGTCGAGTCACAAATAACAAATAATCATTTAAAAAATTATCGTATTAGTTCCGCAATTTGTTTTGCATGTAGGTACTTATTTTTATTCCTTAAAGTATCTTATGATTACGAATGAGTAAATCACAGCAGAGAATAACGTATATCACTTAACCAAATCAATTAGGTACCTCTTCTCCAACAGCGTTTCTAATCACTTGTTTTACTTCAATTTTCCTAAGCTATCCGTTATTTATTTCTATATTAGAACAGACATGGATACTCGCACTTTTGGCATTTTGCGAGACATTTGTAACTGATTTTTATAGTAGCTATAGTATGACAAATCCAGCTCAAAATCCCATATATTTTGTCATAGAGTCATTCTACATTTTTAATTGATGATGCCAACTTAGTGGGCGAAACCGTAGTATTTCATCTGGTGCAGTACAGGTTTCGGTACGGTTTTTAACAGATTTGTACTTTAAAAGGACAAATAGGAATAAGATAGAGGTAAAGTAATGATAAATATGGGTAAAATAGGGATACAGTAAAAATTAATACGAATAAAGAGATCTATTAAATTTCACCTCTCAAGAGTTGTATCCAGACCAGTACTACGCCCTATAATTAACTAATTTTGCCCATCAAGTTGGCATCATCTCTACAGAAAAACAGAATGAACCTCATCAAGAAAATATATGGGATCTGAAAATTTAAGCAACAAGTCTTTCTTGCGTTTATTTGGTTTTTGTGTCTAATAGTTATACTTAAAGAAGAAAATAGATGGACAGGGAACAAAGAACTAATATATTATTTATCTCATATGCAATAAACAAAATAAATTACATGATAATTAAAATGTTTTATACAAAGGGGTTATTCAAACGTATGCCTTTGGCTTCAGTGTACAAATATCTTTTCAGTATTGCATTAATGATACAGCTGCAGTATTGCAATAAACTGGAAGGTTACTCTTTTTGTATACGTCGATTTGATTGCCTTGAAGACTAAATTTAACTTCAACTCGAGTAAATCTTGCACTAGCTATTTTTCAGTAATGCCTCAGTTTTAACAGGTCAGTAAACAAGTAATGTATTTTTTTTTCCAAAAGTTAAGCTAATCGAATTTATCAGTAGGTAAATAATGAAGAGGATTGCTCAATCGTGCGTAAAAGTTGTAAAGACGCCTCCTCCTAATATATTATTGTGATGAAAATAGTTGTCTGTGACCGTTGCGTTAATAGATAAAAACTGACGTATTAAAAACATTATAATTAAATAATTGTAACATATGTAATAAAATTATTATGCAGAGAAAACAATACGTGATATTAGATACGGATTATGAAACGAGATTTGAAATCACAAACGCAGACGGTTTTGTCCCTAACACGTGTTGATAAAAAATTCATGTGTACTCGCGATGTACGAATATGACGCAAATTAACATTCACAAACAGCGTATTACAAGTTCCATATGGTCACTTACACTCGATACGACTGGGTATTTGGGTCGAGAGCGCGATACATCAGTAGAAATCCTTAGCTTTGACGTTAATTCAAGAACCTATTAACTTTCACATGGAATTTCAAAGCACCAAGCGTGGTTTTCCCCACGTATGTATAAATAAGAATCAACATTGTTACCTACAATTAGGTAATGTCCAATGTCCGTTCCTTAGTACAATATATTTGTTGTTGATATTCTGATAACATTTTCAAAAAACCTGGGTTAGTTTCCGTAACTGATGGTGATGACCTTCCGCATTTTAATTGGTATTTCCGCGACTAATGTCTTATAAATTATTAATTTAGTTTGATTTGGTATATGCGGGCAATTTTAAATGATAATAAAAGTGAAACTATTTACACGATCTTGCACATGTATACACATTCACTTGAATTATAAAGTCGAAATCAGGTCAGGTCAGGCATTTTTTAGGTTTAGTAATAACCAAATACTTAGAAATTAGGTACATACGATTCAGTAAAAAAAGTTATCGTTCGAGTCAATATTAAATCACTAGGATTATTTTTATTAATGAACAGATATCAGCAATCGGCATAGTTACATTTACTAGTACCAATTCAGGTTAAGCCGATTTAAGGGAAACCAATCAATTTAGTTCCTGCAATTTGGGATTTACGTGTTGTTAATTGATTATCTATGATTCCTCGTAAGCGGGAATTATATCATACCGCTTATTTTCTATACATGTATATGTTCCAGTTTTAAAATAAATTAAGAGAGTAAACGATTCTTGTTCATGATTTTATTACTTCCTGTCTCAAGGTCTTCTGGAGAATGCGTTAATAAAATAAACAAGTATTAACACAATAAGAAAAAATAATTAGTGCAAACGCGTCATTGTTATTTTTTTTTTATAAAGAAATGTAAACGATTTACCTACCTAGGGAATTCAAGAAATATGTCGTAACAACAAGACAGATTTGTTCAATATCCAAAACAATGTAGTTAATATAGAATGAGGATGACATGTTGATTTATGCTAATATATTTTGTAATAAGTTCTTGACACTATTCATGCCCTCAGATTTAGAATATTTTTAAACAAGAACCAATGTTTAATGAAACAACTGCAAAATACCATCTGTCGTTTTGCGATAAAAATGGGTTACTTCTTCCGATATATCGACCAAATTACAGTGCCTATTAGAATTAATCCACTTAAAAGATGTGAATAATATATTATATATTAATTCTTATGGTTTTATTACATAAAAATATATATAACATATGTACAGAAGTCTTAACACACATTTCAGTAACCTTCGTAAAACATAAATGCCTCGTACGTCAACAAGTAACATGTAAAATAAGTTCTTTGTACGCCAACGGGTTTTTAATTAAATGTAAAGCCACGGTCTCAAGATTGTGATATAAAATTAAGGTTGTGTTGATCTATAGAATAACATTGCAATACTGTAAACGACAATTTGTGCACCAACAGTTGACATTTTTTCTAATATTGTTATTTTTTGATTCCAGGTTGATAGTAGTGAAAAATTGGGTCAATACTGCGGCCTTTCACCAAACAAAAGTGGCTGCAATTGTGCCATTATACTCAAGGATACATCGCTTCCGATTACCCCCGAGGAAGAAATACCTTTGTCACCAACAGAGCGAATTTTGGCAGACTTTTATGAATGTTCCTTGGAAGAATTTCCCAGACCTGTGATCGAACTACCGATATGAACCGGATCCTGTTTCAAACAAAACTGAAAATGAATAGAATGTATGGAAAATTCTGATTGATATATTATGATTATGTACATAATCGACATATACTGTTTTTAAAACGGTTGGACCATGTTGCCACGATGGCATGTTGAAGTATTAAGATATGAAATCTTGCGTTCAATAATACATTAGTTTAGTTTTTAACGACGATGTACAAATAGTGTCGGACCTTGAGGGTCCATTTGAGCGAAGATTACAATAGTACCTAATTGTGTTGACAGGGAAATCTTATGATTGTTAATTTGGAGATATTTCAAATTGTATTTACGATTAAGTTGAAAGCACATTATGTATAACCAGAATGTTATTTTTGTGCTGTGCTAATTTTTTCTGTAGAAAAACTTAATTAGCATGTGTTTGTTATTGTTCTTAACACATTGTGCAAGGATGTTTTTGTACGTCTTTATTGTTGTTTAGATAGAGATACAAGATACAGTATGAACTATAAATAGTATTGTTTGTTTTTAATGGCATTCCTACTGTTATGCGCATGCAATTGTATTTTGTAATGCCTGTTGTTATATATTGTATGAATAAATACGTATTTTTATATTAAAACTTGATTTTTACTTTCAATATCTTCCTATTTTTAAAATGTGAAATAAGCTCATTTTACAAATTTTGAAAGAACAAATTCCGACTTGAGAGGAACAGAGAAAATTGTAACTAACATTTCATCCCAAGCGTAAAAATTACTCTTCAAATTGGGCTCAAAGATGTAACAGAAATAATTTGTGTGAATATATAATATATGTTTGGAGTACGATCTTGTACACTTTATGCATTAACATTATTTGAAACTTTTGTACAATCATAGAAATTACATAAATTGAATTGTTTGCAATTTGGATTGCAATAATTATTTGCATAAGAATAGGCACAGTAAGTCCTATTTTACTTGTGGAACAAATATCCTGAACCGATTAATTATATTTCTACAGTATGTGAAATTTTTAAATAAATTCTAAATATGGTATCCACACTTTGTATATTTCTTTCTCAAATATTCTAATCATTCATGAAATATAATGAAGTAAATGGCAAGCGGCAGTATTGTAATGAGCAATAAATGTTGAAAAAGGCTTTGTGTTAAATTAGAAAGCCCTCTATCGACGAGATAAGTATGATCAGTCTCAGCATGATCACTTTTTTAACCAAATCTACTCTATGATTGGCTACAATCTGCTAAAATCTACTGACTCCATTTGAAAATTACACTAAAAACTATTGACGCCAATTTTATCAAAATAAGATTGATCAAGAAAAAAGGCGATCTCCTTTCGAATTTATGACCTTAACTACAGACAAATAAACACTATTACAGTGTTGTCACGAGGTCAAAACGAAATTACTGGCGAAGTTTGATTGCATTCCTGGCATAATTTCGCAATATTGTATATTCCCAGGGCCGCTGAGAGAAAATTGGAGCCCGGGGATAATAACATGCGGGCACCCACTCCCAGTCTTTCGGTATAATTCTGAAGAGCGGGAGGTGAAATTCCCTACAGAATATTTATCTCAATGATTGCGATTTCGAAGAACGGGGGAAGTGATTCCTTGCAACACATTTTTTTCCATATCAGTTGCAATAATTTCTAAGAGCGGAACAAGGTTACAATTTCGAAGAGGGGGGGGGGGAGAATCAATTTTTTACCTCGATTACAATTTCAAAAAGCGAAGGGATACTATTCCTTACAATGCAATTTTCCACATAAAAGAAATTATGTATTACCTCTCAGCATTCTCAAAATCTATCGAAGTAATCTTTGTAATTCATATCTAATGTTAATTAAACAAAAACCAAAACAAAAACAGATTGTTTGTAGTTCCAAATCAACATCCCTGACAAGTTATTCCCGGCATTATATAGGTCAATCCTGGCAAGTTTACTGGCAGGACTCTTTTTTCCTGGCAAATGCCAGTAATTACTGGCAAGACGGCAACACTGCACTACTAATCTTTATTTGCCTGAGTCTGATAATGAATAAATAATTGCTATTAATTATTATTAAATTACCATTGTGTTCAGCACAATGAGCTAGAAAGCACCACTACCACTAATAGATGTAGCAAAATTTTGTTACTGTCTAGATATTTTTAAATCTGTACATTTGGTAAGTACTGGTTAGGATGAAAGTCTAATAACAATAAAAGTCAAATAATAGTACTTACCTACGTATAAACACAATCAGAGAAGATGCAACTTACGAATGCCCCATACACATAAAGTTAGTCTTCAAGCTGGTTATACATTTTCAACAAAATTCATTATATAAAATATTAATATTATCCCATTGTCGTACAAATGAAAAGAGAATATCAGTATTTTTCGTAAAAGTCTTTCTACTGTATTAACAGTTTTTGTACTTTATGAACCAAAATTGAACAGAACATACAGGGTGTCCCAGAATTAAATTTCCGGACGGAAACCTGTGATTCCTGGGTTTATATTGAGTCCATATAACCCAACTTACCTCAGTTCAAAAATGCACCCCTAAGGAAGTACATTCTCTTAAAATGAGACAGAATTTTTTTTTACAATAATTTCCGTTATATTGAAGATAGAATTTTCAAGGGGCCTGTATCTTTATAAGTACTCTATGTAAGCTATATAAAATCCAGAGAATGAGAAAGAGTTAAGACTCTTTCTCATTCTCTGGATTTTATATTTGCTTATTGTTATATTATACTGTTACATTTGCAGGAAGCTCCCATGATATAATAGTATATTTATTATAATGCAATTCGTTAAATTTGTAAATACAGTGTTCAATAAGTGTTTTGATGTCCGTGTAAACTACTTCAGAGATATGCAATGTGTATTGCAGTGAATATACATTGCATATATTTATATACATTCATTGGTTACGAAATAGATATGGAAGTCGCCGACAAATGTATATGCTAGAAATGTTAATTCCACATCCATTAGATGTACATTAGATATACTTTCTCCATCTTGTGGATATACATATCCATAGATTGAATATACATTGTAGGTACATTGCATATCATTTTGTTATGTGGGGAGAATGTGAGGAATCTTAACACAAACAAACATTCCTAGATTTAGTTGTAAACCGTGACGTCAGAAGTTAATAAAATTGAAATTATTGACGATACTTCTTATTGATTTATGAATAATTAACAAATAATAAAGAAATAGTATTTACCAATACATTATTCTTGTATATTCTACTATTCAAATTGATAAATATTTTTAAAGTTTTTCTTTAATATGAAATAACCCTATTGTAAATAAATGTTAAAAACAAATGGAGGAAGAAACGAAAATTTCTTGATTTTGATTAATATTACAAAAAATTTTAAGAGTACCTTTTTGCAACCTGTTCAAAGCTTTGCAAAAATATTCAAGTATTCCGTAATTTTACAGAGTGATTATAAAAATATAGCAAATCATATATTAATTATTATGAAAAAGAAAATGAGAAACAAAAGATATTTGATTGTTGTCAAGTTTACATAAAGTACAGCTTCCACCAAAATTTGAAAATTTTATCTTCAATATAACGAAAATTATTGGAAAAAAATGTATTTTCTGTCTCACTTTAAGAAGATGTTCTTCCTCAGGGATGCATTTTTGGACTAAGGTAAGTTGAGTTATACGCGCCCAATATGAACTCAGGAATCACAGGTTGCCGTCCGGGAACTCAATTCGGGGACACCCTGTAATAGAGTTACATCATGCTAATTACAACGGAGAGTGATTAAAAAAAAAGTCTGCCTTATTTCCAAAAATGTTGAATTTTGTTTTCAGAGGCTCTGAAACACGGGCCCCTCTAAAAAATCTGGGCCCGGGATGAATCCCCCGCCCCCTACCTCTTGCCATGCCTGTATACAATTACAAGTATACTGGTTCTAGACCTAAAGATTAGAATGCAACTTGTTCTGCGCATATGTAAATAGATAAATCAATCAGAAACTTTGCATCTGATGTATATACCATTAATTTATGAGATTTGCGATTTGCCATACCCACCACTCATCATCCCCACTCCATTATTAAAGGCATTAGCAAAATAGAATTAACGATAGTGTTTGTATTATAACGAGATCTGGAACTAGATCATATTTTGAGCTTATCCCGTTGAAGGGAGGAGTTTGGTGTATATAAATACTAGAAATCAAGATCTCAATGTTTTTTTCATGGCATCTGCCACCACCGCCACCATTATTAAAGGAGTTAACAAAATTAATTTGTGATTTACTGTGTGTACGAGAACAAAAGCACTCAAACATTTTTTTGGCATCAGCCAAAATTATCACCTTAGTAATTCCTTAGTGCAAACTTTTTTTATTGGAGAATAATCGCTACCTCTATCTTAAAAATGGAATGCAAACTACTGGTACTTAGTGGATTTAGATTAGCATAATATATTCATTTTAATGGTATTTGATAGCCTCTTGCAATTAAAAACCGATATAAATAAAAAGTTTCATAGCAATTACTTAGTAGTCATTAAAAAAATGAAGTGCGGGTATTTTGATGTGAAAGTGCATAATGCTACTTCACTTTGTTTCAAAAACTTTAAGTGAAAAGTAGGTAACATTTTAGAAATGGCACTGATAAAATACATTGGTTTTATATATATTATAAAACTAGTAAACAGTTTATGGTTTACTAATCAATCGAATATCGTAGAAGATGAATTGGAAAAATATTTTCAAAAGTTCACCTCTTGTCAACAAATTCAAATTGGCACATGTTATTATACAGGCTTAAACTCAGATGCAACCAGAGATATCTGCAATTGGTTCATAAGCAGAAGTAGTACTGGTAGTTTTCTTATTTTAAATCAGACTGGTATTTATAATAAAGAACACAGATTCAAAATTCATAATCTCTTTGTATTTATGGAATCAACTGAAAACATTCCAGATAATGTTAACCAGGTAGTAAAAAATTCTCTTTGGCAACCAACAGCCCTGACGCATTTTATTACAACAACCGAAGTCAAAAACACATCTTTTATATCGTCTGCTTTGCAATTCATATGGTCCAAACACATTTCAAACTTTGTGTTGGTATTTGTCAATAAAATATATCAAGCATATACTTATCATCCTTTCCAACAAAATAAGGTAATTAATATTAGAGGTAAAGGAGAATTTTGCAGAAATCTTTTTTTGGATAAAATGGGAAACTTTCGAGGGCATCAATTAAGGGCTTCTATCCACGAATTAGCACCCAAAGCTATGAAAGAAAATGGAGTTTGGAAAGGGAGCGATATTACTATGCTACATGTAATTGCGGACATGTTGAACGCTAAAGTAAAGCTAATTATTAGTCATAACCCAAACCAATCAGTTGTTGATCTCCAATCGAACGTAGCAGACATTTTTTTCCTTAAAGTATTTCAGGTAATTTGCTGGTGTCGTTAGTAACGTTCAGGCGTTAACAACTTATAGCCTAGTGTTTGACAGTTCTTCGCTCAGAATTATCTCGGATAACGACCGATTGACGTGAAATTTGGACAGTAAGTAGGGAATAGCTCATGGAACAAAAATTATATATGTACTCTTCTATCTTGAGGGTGGGTGCCACCCCTTTTCGCTGCTGGAAATCAGTACACTCAGAAATCGATAGGGGGATGAATTCGAATCAAAAAACGTTCTATCAAGTTCTATCGATAAATCAATTCGAGTTATTCGCGATTGAAACTGTTGCTTTACATCCAAAAAAGACATGTTTTAGAGCGATTTTTCACGAATAACTCTAAAACCTTACATTTTATTCAGAAGCAAAAATAAAGCTTATGAAATAACAAATCGATTGTTTTTTATTTTATTTCTGTAGATGCAATACGAACCAAGTTATGAGCCGTCCGTAAAGCTTAGTCATATAGCATGGGTAATGATCTCGGCCGAGGAAATCGAGATCTAATTTTTTCTACAAACAGTCTATAACTGGTGATGAGGGCGCGATACTGGTCAAACCATATCTTGGCATTGCCTCCTAATTGTTCTGTTATTGAAAAAAGTCTGTCGGGTCTGTCTCTCTGTACAGTAGTGGCATTATATACGAATAGCTTTCGCAAAGCCCACAGCAATTTTAGCAAACATATCTTGCATGCTTGTCTGAACCTCGTCAGTGATAACTTTTTTCGTTCTCAGACTTTTTGTGTGTTCGATGGATTGCTCCATCTCTCTGGAGTCAGTTGCTATTAAGAGAGTACCGTGATCATAAAAACGACTTGGAATGGATTCAATGGATCCTTCCATCTTGCAATGTCCCGCTACTGTTTAAATTAGCAACGTCCCTGCTCGGGCGCCATATAGATGTACTCAGTATCGCGAGTCTGATGGACACGACAAGAAATTTACATTAGACAGGCTACAGTTGTGCCGTTGCAACGATGTCTAGTAAAATCTACTCACAAGGGGGATTCTGGTAACTCTTGAGACTCCCCAAACATGAAAATAAATAAATTACAGTTACGGCAATTGCTACAGTCTGCTCTCTCCGTCGCAATGTCATGTCTGGCGGTGCACTTCTGATCAGATCTTATAAACTAGCACTTTTTAGAAACACTTCTTAAAGTATTAAGACCGCCGATGGACTTTGTGAGTAATCGGACTGCTGTACGGACGAAATGGGATCAAGTTGACCCATCGAAGCAGTTATCCGATTCATGCCACAGAATCGCACGTCTTAAATTTAGTGGATCAATAAGAAATCGAATTCGAAATACAATATTATCATTTATTGAAATAAATTTTCAAATATAAAAAATATAATAATTACAATATTTAACTAATTGTATATAAGACAGCTCGGCAGAGAGCACCACCCTTGGTAAGGTGTTACGTCCCGAAGGATCGCACCTCATACAGTGGCGAGAGTTTAGGTAACAATCGACTGTACAAAGAGATTCAGACTCCCAGTCAATTATGATAGTTTGAATTTATGTCGAATTTTTTTGAAAATTGTTCACTTTTAATTTTGCACTGCAATTTGCAAGCTTGGAATCTTATCAAGATGCTTCCAGGGCATATATATGTGAGTTCATTGGTTTTCCATCTGAAAAAACGTACTAACGGAATTGAACCCAAAGATAGTTTTTTTTAACTAATTTCGTTGTACTTTCGAAAAAATGATTTGGTGGAACTTTCGAAAAAGTCGACGTGCGGAACGAGCGGTTTTCAGTCCTTCTCCATCTGAAATTTTTGGTGATTGACCATCGTCCTCGAGCTGAAAAATTTTTAGTGAAATCATTTTTTGTAGAGATTTTAACGAAAGACGATGCCGAAGTCTTTTATCGGTCTTTTGCGAAGTGACAATGTTTCAAAGTCGACTTTTTCATGGAATTTTTGGCTAAATTTAACTTTTCTTAAATATTTTGTATTTTAAAATGGATCATTTTACTGTGTTTATTAACAATATCTCAATTATTTTTCATCCCAGAGAAATTACAAAAACACAACATTTTTGACAAGGAAAGCCTTGCATTTTTTACGTATCTTTAGTTTTTGAGTTATTGTGAACAAATTTCAAAAATCATTTCAAAATTGTATCAAACTTTTTTTCAAATCTATGCATTCTAAACCGTTCAAATTTCTAAAACATATTGTTAGTACCTAATAAAGCAGTGTTGTTGGACGCGACGATCGTAAATATCCGCCAGTGCTTTGAAAAAAGTCCGATCTTGTCCAATATTATTCGCTCACTGAAATTAAGTAAAAAATCAAAAAATGAAACTAGTACTGCATTCCTCTCACGTTAGGGCTTTTTCTTTTCATTACTACACAAAAATATATAAGGTTTGTTCTGGTTTTGAGAAATACCCTGTCCGACAGTGTTGCCAACTCCGTTAGGCGAAGAAAGTGTAGATAATAAAAAAAAACAGTAAAAAACAGGGAATTTATTGTAATGAAACACAGGGCCGTCGAGAGCAAATCGGGACCTGGGGGATCGCAACATACTATTACGACTCTCCCCTCGAAGAGCGGGGGGTGGCATTCATAATAGTAATAAATCATCATCAATCGAAAGAGCGGGGGTGACTATATGATATATAAAAAAACAGTACATTTAACAGTTCAGTCCCATTTTTTCTACATAGAGTAGTTAGGGAGTGAGTCTACTGTATATTTCTCTACTGTGAAAACACTCTTACCACAGTAGAGAAATAATTAATATAATATTAAACTGTGCTCTTACCAAAGATTAGAGAATTAACTAGATAGGACAGCAGGCGAAAGTTGCTTTCCTTCTCAGGTCTGTCTATTCATGCTATGTTGCCAAAGGCATCAAAAGATCCGAAAAGATCCGAAATATCTTAGGATCCGAAAAATTTCCGGAGCACGAAAAAAACTCCGCATATCGGACTATTATCCGCCAATTAACAACACTGTAATAAAGTCAATTGTAAATGGATTAGAGGTGTTTCAAAATCTCATGAGCTTTGATCTTCGTATGCGCAGAGACATAATTTCGGCGATCGTCTTAATTACATAACTTCCTAAAAACATCAGATTTAGGTTTTGCACTTTATCCCGAGTTGTCGTTGTTTACAGACCTCCATTCCGACTGTCCTTTGATGTTAAATTAGAAACTAGCGAATTTTGCACGGGGTTATTCATCTAATCCCAACAATGTAAGTAAATCATTCTATTAAATTTATGTGATAGCCAGGGTTGGCTGGAAAAAACCACACTGGAAAAAACCAGGTGGTTTTAACCGGTTTTTTGTGGACTGGTCAAAATCCAAAAAAGGTGTTTTTTTCCACTTTAAAACATGCTTTTTTTATATATTCACAATCAATTTTTATATTCTTTATTAGAAAAATTTAATTAAAAGCAATAAAAAAAACGCAGCTATAAATGTAAACTTAAAATAAAACAAATAAATCTCCATGATAAATATAATAATCAATAACAATAAATAAAAATATATAAAAAAAGTAGGTAATAAACGCAAATAAAAATAAATAATATATACTGTATACATAAACAAAAACTTTAACTTAAAAAAAAATGAAATATACTGGTGCTGCATATTATATAAAGTAAATAAAAAATTGTCCTAGAAAAAGGAACTATAACTTTTAGTTTATTCGTTTATTGGTAGTTTTTAAATGTTCTTAGTATTCATAAACTGATTCAGCATCGGCAGGAGGGCATTTGACATTTAACATTTTGTATACAGACACGAGCTTTGAAACTGGGCCCATTCCTAATATATTCCGTATTTTAGACTGGATTAGACTAAAATTAGAAAATGTCCTCTCAATTGAGGCAGACGATGCAATGCACTGTGATAAATGATAAAATCTAAAAATATATTAAAAAAAATTCATTTTCGTCGAGATTTTCCACCAAACATTGTTTTTTTAAGCTTTTCCACCACCGGCTAGGGTTGAGCGTTTTTAAAACTGAATTTGCAAACACAGTTTTAGGAAAAGGATGTAATTCCAGATCAAACAGCAATAACAATGGAACGAATGCTGTATTTATTTCTTGATTAAAAAAATTTCTTTTGGTCTCCTTTTCTTCAGGTGTTAATTTTTCGCCTCGATACTTAGGACTGAGCATATAAGCCAACTTGTGATAATTTGTAATGCAGTCTGAATATCGCTTTTTAATTTGAGTTTTGAATGGCAGCAAATCTTCACAATTAAGTAGTAAGATAAATTCATGCGTAGCATCCGCAGTCCGATTGTAATTTATTTACGGCATTACCAATATTCTTCAATTGTTCATATAAATGTTTTGCTTCTACATACGATCCCACATTTGATGCTATAATCATTATCTGATTTTCAAACTCACTTGAATGCTCTGTGCAAATTTTACAGTAAACTGTTTATTTTTTAAGAAAACGTCTTGCATAACCAGTTTCGACCACTGGTTTTTTCCACTATTTGTGGTTTTTTCCAGTTTTGTCCACTGGCCCGGACTTTTCTACAAAAAAGAGGCTTTTTGCCATCCCTGGTGATAGCTGACTCAATGTTTTCAAAATGTACTTATGCGGAATAAACTCCGCCATTTGCGCATCTCGCGGTTCATAGGGCACTGAGAGTACTCTACGTTTAATTTCAATTCTTACGGTTAAGCCAATGTTTACATTGCTGATTCTTCCTCCGAAAAAACGAGACAACCATTTTATTTTCATCACAACTCCGTAAGTTTTTATGCTAACGGTTTCTAAAGCTCATTTTAAAGATCTTTTCGAGTACTTTAAAAAAGGTCTAACAAGTTTTCCTCCAAAAATTCGTCGTCTTTCCGTTATTTAACGTTGAAAGGTTCGACTTCAGTTTTCGGCGTAGAAGCAGTCACCTTCAACGAGCCAGAACTCGGTTCATATTGCATCTACAGAAATAAAAAAATAAAAAAACAATGGATTTGTTTTGTTATCTTATAAGCTTAATTTTTGCTTCTGATAATTTTTTTTGGGATAAGACGTACGATTTTCGAATTATTCGTGAAAAATCGCCTTAAAACGTGTATTTCTTAGATAAAAAAATCAACATTTTCAATCGCGAATAACTCGAAAAATGTTAACATATCGAAAAAACTTCATGCGATATTCTTTGCTTAGAATTCATCCCCCTATCGATTTCTGCAGTTATTTTGAGTGTACTAATTTCCACCCCAGAGAAGGGGTGGCATCCACCCCCAGGGTAAAAGCGCACATCGGCACTATATAACTATTGTTTGCTGACCCATTCACTACTTACTGTCCAAATTTCACGTCAATCGGTGTTATCCCAAAGAATGAGCTTGTTCGGCATTTTTTTTATTTCATAAATTAAAAGTGCAAGTATAAAATAATGGATCTGCAAAAAATCAGAATTTTATTCGCACGTTTAGTATCTTAGAAACTATTACAAATCTCCACCACGCGAAAATGGGGCGTGGCCAGGCCTACGTCACTATACGCATAGACTCGGAGATCTCAATAGACTTGACGCTAGTTTTTATAATTATAAGTGTTTTCGTAGAATTGTTTGGTTTGCTCACTTCTTGACAGTAGGGGATTACAATTTGGTGAAATGTCAAAAAATTACAATCTTCTCTTGCTCCCGTCGGGACGAATTTTCGATTTTGACCCTGCAGTTTACAATTAGGATTCATCGCCGACCTTCTCCTTTCCGTAGAGGCATGGAACGAACTTCCACACGACGTATTTATTTAGTTACCAGGGTTTGAAAATTCCATTTTTCGACTTTTCAGGTTAAATTTGAAAGGTCCCAGGAGGCCACTTTTCTTACTTCACTTGCGTATAGTGACGTCACTAATGAGCGCTCGGCTTTTGCAACTTTTACTAATTTCAACTCCTTATATCTCGAGAACGGAAAAAGTTAATAATACGAAATTTTAAGTGCATAATGAGAATATCGAGTACTATATGAAAAAGTATAAAAACCATATAAAAAGAATATCATGGAACAAGCCCATTCCGAGGAAAGCATATTTTTACCGTCAAACACTGGACTATTAAGTATAGAGTGAAAATAGTATATATGTATACAGGGTGTACCACTTAAAACTCCTGGGGTCATTTTCTCGACAACTATTTGCATTATGTAAAAAGTATTCACTTCAAGAATTCAAAATGACGGCTTCAAGATTATGAATAGATTTTGTCATTTATGACGAGGGAACTTTATCGAACAAACCCAGTAGACTAAGGGCCGGTTTTTCAATGTCCAGTTAAAAGTGCCAGATAGGTAGCTGCTAGTTACGCTTAGCTGACAGTTATATCTATGCTTGTGTTTATCAACAGTTATTTAACTGCCGGCTACGTATTCATGAGTTGAATTATTTCTTAGCTATGTTGGCACTACTGATTCTACCTGAAGTTTCTTTCAATTGGTTTAATTCATATTGCGCGCGTGTTTTAGTGACAGTTTATCTAATTTAACCTCAAAATTCATTACGTTGTCTGGTGTGCTGATTGATCTTCTGTTCTTAATTTTGTTCGTTTGTGTATCAGCAATAATTGCAATAGAGAGCATAAAAAGGAAAAAAGGTGTTAACTACATTTTAAGTGATTGAAGAAACAGAATTATTCCTGCAAATTCCTCTATCATCTCAACGATATGTAAAACAGTTTCTTTACGCAGTAGAAATCTTATTAAAAACTCGTTATCATAATTCTCAAAATTGTTTTCTCGTTCCCTTATTGTATAGGGTCTCCTTTCATACTTTATAAATTGTATAATATCATCGTCATAATCATTCATATCCGGAATATTATTATTGTTATTCATTATTGGCAATAATATATTTAATATAAATCACAAATTAAAAACGAACATATCAAACATTGGTTTTTAGGTTAGAATGTTTTAGAATTGTCAGAAATTAAACCAAATGCGCTTGTGCAAATCCACTAACAGTAGAATAAATCCTTAACTGGCACTTTCAACTCTCTGCTAAATTTACTTTCAGATAGTGAGTTTAACCCTCTGGTAAATTTTACCTGCACATTGAAAAACAGTTTATCTGCCAGATAAATTTTATCTGACAGTTAAGCTATTTAACTGGACATTGAAAAACCGGCCCTTAGTGGGACAAAACTAAAAGGGGGAAAATAAATAAGTAATTTAAAAAAACTAAAAACATAATCAACTGAATTTATTTAAAAAATGCACTAGAATGAAAATAATGCTAATTGTAATCATAATTGTTATATTAATAAATATACAAATGTATTTTGAGTGCTTCACGGTTTAACACTTATTATCTTAATTATTATTACCATTATTTTCTTCTTTTTAGTATATTACTTCAACATCTACGTAGTGGATTGGAAGTATCGAGGGAAGTATAATAATCGTAAAAAAATGTTCAATTTTTTTTCTTGAAATAGGTTTAGAATGCCATGGAACGTCGAGATTACATTTTTTTTTCTCCGCACGTTTTCTCCGGAACGGTTTAAGACATTGACTTGAAATTTTGTTCACATGTTTATTATAACGAGATCTGGAATTGGATTGTTTTTTTAATATATCCGGTGAGGGGTTGTGGGGTAAATAGGGGTAAATAAGTAAAGCAAGCTGGTAAGAGTACAGAAACTGGAAATTTGGTGTATGTACTAGAAGCAAAGCCCCAAAGTTTTTTATAATATTTTATATGGTAGAAACCAACGCCTCAAATTTTGCTATGATATCTGCTCCAAATATTATTAAAATTCTACGATCAGTAATTTTCACATATACTAGATGTCTTCCTTAAGATGCTGCAGTTGCTTTTTAAAACCGTGTTTTTTGTTTGAAAAGTATGTACAATTAGAACTGTAATATCCATCCACCAATAGAACCTTAAACTTTCTTTTTTTAGATACCCTATTTTATAAACGTGAGCCAGTCGTACCCCTGTGGAAGAGGAGATAAAATCATAATGGTACCAACTCCTTCGGAAATTCCATCATATCAACACATATTTTACATTTTCGATCTTAAAACATGGATTCTACTTTTGATATTAATTATTTTTCAAACATTACTTTATGCCTCAGTAAATTACAAAACTAACTCTTTATCAAGCTCCTTTATAGTTATTTGGGCGACATTACTGAATTTCTCAGTACCGATTTCCCTGATCAGAAATACCAAGAAAAAATACTTACTGATGATTTGGATATATGCATGTCTGGTAATTAGTACAGCATTTCAATCGTCTTTAACCAGTTCTCTCGTCACACCAATCTATGAGAAAAGCATAAAAACTATTTCTGATCTACGAAATAGTAAACTGAAAATTTATGGTCATCCATATCTTACGCAGCCGCATTTTATCCCTGTAAGTTTAGGATTATGGGAAAAAATCGTACCAAAGAGTCAACTGATGATAATAGAAAACCATATAGAAAAAGGGGATATATCAGGGGCATATGTACTTGACAAACAAGTGGCCAGATATTATATAAATCTACTGAAGAAGCATCATGGCAAGCCGATATATGAAATTGTACAAGAAACGTTAATTCCTGGAAATTACATATATTTACTTCAGAAAAATTCGCCTTTGGTGGAAAAGTTTAATTATTATTTATCGCTTGTACACCAGCATGGACTCGTAAAAACAGAAGATCATGATGACTATATCGTAAATAAGCCAAAAGAAAATAATATTTTAAAACTATCTCATTTTTTGGCTATGTTTTACATGCTTTTTCTTGGATATCTTTTAAGTTTCATAGTGTGTTTTTTAGAGATATACTTAAAAAAATAATATTGAAGATAGGTAAACACAGCATATTTTTAGATTTTTTCATTAGTATTGTTACGCGCTTGCGCCCCTTGGGACTGTAGATTTATGCTCACGAGTGGTGTGGTGGCAATCATGGTTAGGCAACTGTAAAGCCTGTAATGCACGACATCTCTGAGACACTGGTAGTTGTAGTAGTAGTACGCTTTCTAGAAACTAATGGAAGATGAGAGAGATTTCTACATTATACCAGAATTTTATAGAGAATTGATGGAAGATTTTTGGGACCCATTTTGTGAGATATACAGGGTGTAATTAGTTTCATGTCATTAAGAGAAACTGGTGGTAGGGAACGACAAGTCAAACAAACAAACCTTATATAACATGGGGTCTAAAGCTCATAGTTTAGGAGAAAAAAATAAACAAAAATTTCCAAAATATTTAATAATATTGTTTGAGAACTGCTGGCATATTGGAGTAGGTACCTAGGCTTTACTGCCTCGCGTCTTGTCGCACATGATACTCTAACATTCGTGGAATTAAGTATGGTGAGCCTAAGAGACAAGGCCGCGACGGCGGTTATCGTGAAGCATGCCGACAAAGCAGTTAAAAGCGACCGACAGGGGACACCGCCATGTTTTTGCTTCTTCGCAGCCAAATTATCTTATTGCGCGTGATATACTCTCCCTTGTAATATTCTCAATTAATAATTTCAGTTTGTGTCCTTACTTGGTAAACAACGTACACATGACGCGACCTACCCGTTCCTTGGTTTTGTCTGTTGCCTTTGCTCTCTTTGAATTTTGTGCCACTTATGTTAAGATTTATTTTATTGACTTATCGTTCAAGTCGTTAGTACTTGGTTACGTAAGACACTACTTCTCGTTCGGGCTCTTTGTGTTACTTTTTGGAAATGCAGCTGGTGCGGAGCTTTATCGTTTAAGGTTCCCTAATCGTACATTTGTTAGTATTGACCAGCGTCTTCGAGAAACAGGTCGTCTCGATGGACATGGAGGAGAATGACGCGAAAAAAGGGTAATTGACGCAGAGGTTCAAATTTTAGAACTTTTAGAAGAGGATTCAACTTGGAGCACCCGCGATATCGCGAACCGTGTGGGAGTATCCCATTTTGTGGTATGGAGGACATTAAGAGATATGGACTTATATCCCTATCACTATAAGTGTGTCCAAGCACTAGAACCTCATGATTTTGCAGAGCGAATGCAATTTTGTAGGTGGATTTTAAGAAAACACGCGGCAAATGAGGATTTTTTAAACGTCCTGTGTTTCTCCGATGAGTCGTGTTTTACCAGAAATGAGTATTTAATTTTAAAAATATGCACTATTGGGCAGACGAAAATCCATGTGTAATAAGAAGGGCGCATTTTCAACGACGGTTCAGCGTTAACTTGTGGGTAGGAATTTGCGGCAATGAAATAATTGGACCTATACAATTATCCGATAGATTAATTGGTGATGTATACTTAAATTTTTTGCAACAAACATTGCTAAATTTGCTGGAAGATGTACCTTTGGCTACACGCAGAAAAATGTGGTATTTGCACGATGGCGCGCCAGTCCATTTTAGTCTAGCTTTTCGAAATGTTTTGAACAGAAAGTTTCCGCGACGATGGTTTGGACGTGGCGGATCAGTACCATGGCCTGCTAGATCGCCCGACTTAAATCCGATGAAATTTTATTTTTGGGGGCATTTTAAATCTCTGGTTTACCGTGATCCAATTGACACTTTAGAACAATTGCAACAACGTATTTTAATGTGCATAGAAACCATAAAAAATAATCCCAATTTACCAAATGTGTACGTCCTTAGTTCGACGTGCCGAAATGTGTATACGTCGAACAACTTTTGTGAAAAATTCAAAAGAATTGTTCAATTATTGAATGTTACCTATTGGGCATTAAAGGTATGATTATTATATTTTTTTCCTCCGTTTCTCGGGTAATGTGATGAATGTAGGGGGCCAGACGCCAAGCTCCAATTCGCTTCAGATGTACCTTTGAAGAAAGATCTTACAATGTGCGCAGTTTGCAACGGTGTAGCTTTTTGCATCAAGTGGTAGATGTCCTCCGATAGATTTAGAATTTTTTTGTTTCTTCAGTGTCTTAGGGACAAGTCCAGTAGAAGAAATTAATAGAGGGACTACAATAGCAACTTCAAGATTCCACAATGCCTCTATTTCGCGGGCTAAAGCCTCATATTTGTCCATCTTTTCATAATATTTTCGACATAAATTGTGGTTTTTGGGGATAGATATGTCAATCAGATAAGCCTTTTTCTTAGTTGTGTCTATAAGTGTTATATTGGGTTTGTTGTGCACGATGGTCCTGTCTGTTAGAGGTGTTTCAGAATCTCATGAGCCGCGAAATGCGCAAAAGGCAAAGTTTATTCTGAGTTATAAGTATGTTTTTGAAGACACTGGAGGCTGCCTTGCTGTATACATAAACAAGAGCTCGGGATAAATTGTAAACAATAAACATAATATTTTTAAAAAGTGTAACTGAGTCAACAGGAGGGATTATGTCTCTGCGCATATGAAGGTCACAGCTCATGAGGTTTTAAAACACCTCTACTGTACCCTTATTGTCCCAGTATATTTTATAGTTGTTGTTTTCTTCGACTGGGTTAGGTACGTGCCGATAATACTCAGTTATATCACTCCCAGGTACATATTTCTTTATTACTGTTATTATTATTAGTATTCGCTGTCTTGTTTTGATCTGTTTATTTATTGTTTACAGTCATTTTCATAGAGACCAAAGACTCGATTTTTAGTTTTCGATACCTGATTGGGAAAAATTATGCGCTCAATTCTTTAAAAAAATCAGATTTTTTATTAACTGCACCACTGTTTTCTGTATCGTATCTCGGACGTCTAACTGATTTCCAATTTCATAAAATAATTACTAATTTTTTAAGCTTTTAACACAATGTTACAAATGTTAACAAACCACTTTTAAATTTTATAAATTCTTATAAACAACAATAAAAGCTACAATAACTTTGTTCCAAATTAAAAAGCACATGTAAACAAATCCTATTTAAACCCCTGCGGCCATGCTATGCTTGCGTTGTGCCGAAAGAGAAGGAATTATTTACATTTTCATAATTTTAGTGGTATAAAAAGTTCGGTACAAGTAATCCCATCAATGTGCCGCACTTCTTCCGGCGGGAACACAAGTCGGGTATTACAGTTTTTTATTATTTCTAATATTCGGAACTATAACATCCATTAACCCTGAAAAGCAGTGGTTCTCAAATATTTCCTACCTTAACATTCAAATTTTAAACCTAGGTCAGTTTTTTCCAAAGTGCCCCTAGAGAAAAAAGTCATATAGATTTTTTGTTCGTCTAGTCGGTCCCTATTATCAGTTTTTTTCATTACATGAAACTAATTACACCCTGTAAAAGCGGAATGTAAACAAGGAAGGGAAGTAGAAATCCGAAGTAAACACAGAGTGAAAATTTCAGCTAATAAACTTTGTTAAAGATTATTTTACTCAGTAAAAGTGTCTCTTATTTAATTAAAACGTATTGTGAAGTTTTGAGTAAATTATTAAATAAAGCGTTAGTATTTATCTCTTGTAAATTATTTTGAATCTACGGAATTTAAGAGAGGTTGTTTCCAAAAAGGGGTGGAAACACGTGACAATTTGGTGTCAGAAAGCGGGAATTTTATAAAAAGAGGAGTCCTGAAGTGTTCGAGAAGGTTGGACAAGTATTCTCTGGAAGTAGTGCTAACGTGGAGGACTAATTTACTGGATATATTGTTCGAGGGTTATTTTCGAACAGGAAAATAGTGTTAAGTGCATTTTTGAGACATTGTAGAACATTTTATTAGGACATTAGTGGTAGTAATTAAATACTTTGAACTGAGAAGCGATAAAGACTCTGAACAAGGCTAGTTGGTGTCGTTAAGTGAAATTTCTAGAATTTTTCTATTTGGACAGTAGAGTAGTGGAGATTATTAAAATCTGTCAACTGGATAGTGACAAAGACTCTTGATAAGCAGACTTCTTCGTGCTGTTACGAGATTTTTCTGGAAAGTTCCATTGCCGATAGTGACGTGAATGTTAAATTTAGTTGATTTCAACGTAGTCATATGTCTATATAACAACCATAAGTATAGCAACCGAAAAGCCAATACACAGGGCCGGATATAGGGGGGGGGGGGTATGGGGGGGTGTCACACCCCCCCAAGTTTAAAGCCAATTCGGCAAATCGTTTACCATTCGGCACTTTCAGCGTTCGGTAATTATGTACATAAAATCATAGAAAAACTCAAAACAATAGAAACTCAATGTCATAAATAATTATTACTTGTCGAGAAACCCCTATCTTGTATATGTGCATCTATAGTACCCTGTCATGATTGCTGGAAATGTAATAATATAATAAACAGGAGAACAGGACACTTCGATTCATCAAAGGTACAACACCGCGTAGACTTAGAGGGCCTTCAGGCTGAATTAGAAATATTTAGCGACCAATGTCGAGAACTTACACCTCTAGATAAAATTGTTGAAAAAGCTTATGAACTAAAGATCATTCTACCATTGTGTTACAAATTATGTACTTTAATTCAAACGGTGCCGGTGAGTGTGGCTTCAAATGAAAGGAGTTTCAGCAAACTAAAACTCATAAAAATTTTTGTTAGAACAACAATGACCGATTCGCGTTTAGACTCATTATTAATCTTATCATCAGAGAGGGATATTCTGGAACAAATACCTTTCAACATTTTAGTTGCACGATGGGCCGCTTTAAAAAAAGAAGAGTTAAAGTTGCTTAAAAAAATTTAAATTGTATAATAATATATCCTTTTTATTTATAATTAATTTGTGGCAATATTCATTTATTATGTTTGTTGGGTATGTTGCCACTGTAAAAATATTAAAAAAATTTGATGAAAAAAACCTCTGCGCCAAAAGGATCAGACAGAGAGAGGCTGGTTTTTAATCATTCTATCACAAAATGTCACACAAGTGAAAGTTTTGATAACGGAAAAAGAAATAGTTTTCGAAACGTTAGCAGCCTTCGATTTAATTTACTTCATTATCATTTAACAATTTTCTTTCAGTTTATATATTTTTAGGTGTGACTGGTGTAAGACATTTTGTACTAAAAATATTAAGAACCATCCACTCCCTGTCTGATCCTTTTGGCGCAGAGGTTTTTTTCATCAACATTTTTTAATATTTTTACAGTGGCAACATACCCAACAAACATAATAAATGAATATTGCCACAAATTAATTATAAATAAAAAGGATATATTATTATACAATTTAAATTTTTTTAAGCAACTTTAACTCTTCTTTCTTTTAAAGCGGCCCATCGTGCAACTAAAATGTTGAAAGGTATTTGTTCCAGAATATCCCTCTCTGATGATAAGATTAATAATGAGTCTAAACGCGAATCGGTCATTGTTGTTCTATTTTCACAGTGGTAAAATACCCAACAAACATAAGGAATAACCGTTTTGTATCTTTTATATTTTACATTTTACTTTAAAATAAAGGTTTTTTTCTTCAATCAGATTTACATTTTTTTGTATCCCAAAAATTAAATGACCTTCATATATAAATAAAACAGAGGACCAGATGAGAAGAAGTCATTCGGCATTATAACAATTTCACACCCCCTCATAAAAATTGCTTAAAACCGGCCCTACCAATACAGGACTTATTTGCACAATTCCAGAAAGTGTTGAAAGAACAGAAAGAAGACATCAAGAAGAATGAAGTGAAATCAAAAGAGAAATAGACTGGTTGAAGCGACAGTTGAGGGATAGAGGAATCCAACAAGTGGTACTATCAGGTCAACGCGGTTCAAATCTTCCTCTTTTGACGGTCAAAGTTCATGAACCATTTTCAAGAGACAGTTTGAGCACAGAGTAGATTACTCTGGGGTTTGAGGCAGCTGCGTATACGAATACTTAGTTGAAGTAACAAAGAGAACGCTATGGCGTTAGTCCATTAAGGGGCCAAGAATCGGAAATACTTCAGACAATCCCGGTATAGCAACAACAGGATTTTAGAGTTTTAGAAACTGCCCTAGACTTATGATATGGTGTACCTAATTGATATTAATGATATTCACGTCATGTTAGGAAGTCGGCAGTGTGGACATCAAGAACCGCACTTTGTTACAAATGTCACCTTTCACGTTCCCGAATTTCACTCCTACGACTTCCAAGCCGATTAGCTTGTTTTAAAATTGCAACGTTTATCTGATTCAATATTATATAAATTTTTTTTCATAAAGTTAGTAGTTCATCTATTGTCAGAGAGAATCGATTTTCAGTAACTAAGAGCCACCTACCAACAAAAGGCTGAACTGATGAAGTAATTTGCAACTAATAATTTCTGGATGAGAGTTCATAGACAGATTTCTATATATTGGTAATACACAAATATTCCTTTCTCTCATATAAACACTACCGATAGTGCCCTAGTAGTTATTTAAGAGCACAATTAAATAATAATACTTACATTGTTATAATGTATATTGAATCTCAATATACACACTAACGGTAGTGTTTATATGAGGGTTATAAGGAATTTTTGTATATTTAGTATATGCATTATGCAACCCTCAAGAAGCCTGCTCGTATTTGTTGTGGACTAGGTATAGGTTAGGTACCTAATTAGTATTACATATTGTTGGAAATTTAATCCCCTGTTGCCAGTTATACACGTTTGTTGCAGGATTTAATACACAATTTTATTTGTGACAATATTTTCATTACCCATGACTATCTTATTATAATGAAAGTACACACAAGAATGCTAGAACTGTTTGTTTCTTTTAAAGAGAAAAATTGTTCTCGCAGATGCTATTTTTCTTTAATACTATATAACAACGTAACCCAGGAGTAGGTAAGTATTCGAAATCTTGTAAATGCTATCAATCGATACCACTATATCACAATATCATATAATTTCTTTTATATGCCCATCTTATCGATTTCACCGAAATTAAATTACAACACTCTTTCTAGTTTGTTTTGTGTTTAGGAAATCTAGTTCTGTTAATTAAAGATGATTAAAGTTCCATAATGTCACCCTTCTTAAAGTTCGGGGTGTCAGAATAATACCTTATTGACTTTCTAAAAAGTAAATGGATTAACTTACAGAACGGAATTAAATACATTCACCCACAGAAGAACAGTCAATATTCGTTTAGACGTTTATTAGGTGTTCCTAGTGTGCACAGGACACACTTGGAAAAACAGTGGATATCCATATCAAGACATTTAGTTTGACATCAAATGTCAAATATGTTAGAATGTCGCTATAAAACAAATTTGAAATTTTTCTTACGATTACTATACTTCCACTCTACGTGTGGAAGTAAAAGAATGACAGATGGCAATAATGTTTAGCATATAGTTAACACGATTGGCAAGGGAGACTCGTATTATAGTTTGATTGAAAAATATACAGGTTGGTCAACCTATTTATTTAATACTTATTTTTTGCTGTCGGATGGCCACTCTGTCCACACATAACATATGAACACAAAAACCTATCAATTATCTAAATAAATCCCATCCCCCATCCTGTAAACGGAAAAAAAGCCGTGGAAAAAAAATCCGCGGAAGAAAAATTCGAAACGAAGTGAATCTGCCATATACATATTAACTATAAATAGGTATATGGTATCTGCGACAATACCGAGTAGGCCAAAATTCTGACATTGACATTAACGTGTTCTAGAATTACTTTGTATGTATGAGTGCCAATAAAGAATGAATATGAATCTATAACAAGCTAACCATTATACTCTTCGCCGATTTACTGCACTTTTTATATAATTGTTGCACATTCTATAGGATACTCTTCGCAGTTTCTTGTAAATAATATTAGTTTTAGACATTTTTAGTTTAATTACAAAACATAAAAAAATATGTAAAAAATATTTTTTTTTACAAAAAAATGTATAACTTTCTTATTTATCGATCGATTTTGCTCAACAACAATAGGGTTCTTCCTCTAGCTAACACTAACTTACTGTCCAAATACAATACTGTTCAATACAATCGCACTTTTCGTTCTTAAGTTATCGTGCTTACAAGAAACGTGACGGACGGACGGACGGACGGACAGACGCACGGACATTTTCAAAGTTGTTCAGAATTCGATCGCCAACACAATGATATGAAAATGTTTTCTCTACGAGAAATATTACCGGTTTTAGAAATGTGCCGATCGAATACAATATACTCTTCGTTTTGTATTTGCGAAGAGTATAATAATGGTGTTGATAAATTATGCTACAATAATTACCTGTCAGGTATGTTACTTCCCGATATCCAGTCATGCTGAAATTTTGCACACAACTTGGATTCTGAAAAAAAACACAATACAGTATATTCGATCTTATGGTGGATCCAATATGGCGATTACCTTTTTCTTGACAACCCCCTCGATATGGGTATCAAATGAAAGGGGTATATAAAGTAGAATACAATAAGATGTGTAACGTCATTCTAAATGCAATATGGCGGCGGGCCGCAAAATGGCGGATTGCCTATTTTTTTATAATCCCCCCGACATGAGCATCAAATGAAAGGGCATATAAAGTAGAATTCAATAAGCCGTTTGAAGTCATTCGAAATCCAATATGGCGGCAGGCACAAAATGGCCATCTCCTATTTTTTTACCACCCTCTCGGCGTGAGTATCAAATGAAAGAGTATGAAAAGTAGAATACAATAAGCTTTGTGGCGTCATTCTAAATCCAATGTGGCGGACGACAAAAAATGACGGATTACCTATATATTTCTTTACAACCCCCTTGATATGGGTATCAAATGAAAGAGTTTGACAAGAGTAAACGAAATGATGGCGTTTGAATAAAAAAATGAGGCAGACGGGAAACAAAAAAGAAAAAATAAATTAAATGAAAAACATTTTTTTAAACAATGGTTTGCTTTTAAAACTGAATTGCAGTAAAAAGTAGAAAATAATTTTTATTCAGTGATTAAATTACAAAATGATTGATGGACGGACGCATCAGCATTGTGATAAAATGTTATGAAAAGTATGTACTTAGTAATATAACAGCAACATCAATACTTTATTTATGAGCGTCCAATGGTTTTCTTTTTTTCATAATTATTTTGTAATTTAATCATTGAATAAAAATTATTTTCTACTTTTTAGTGAAATTTTTAAATTTATTTTTAACACTTTTATTAGCTCACTTTCTCTGCCCGGGGCAAATCTTGCAATCAAAATTTCGACTAGTTCAAGCTACAGTTCTAGTTAAAACTTTGAAATTTTGCACACGTGTGTAAGTCCGGTGATATTGATACATTGCATCACTGTATCTATTCTCGTTCTAAATTCAATATGGCGGATTACCTTTTTCTTCGCAACCCCCTTGGTAAATTATGTGACACCGTTCTAAACCCAATATGGCGGACGCCTCAACAGGACGAATTACCTTTTCTTTACAACCCCTTTGACATGGGTATCAAATGAAGGGATTGACTATGTGCCGTTACTCTAAATCCCACATGGCAGACGCTCTAAGATGGCGGATTACCTTCTCTTCACAATTCCCTTGACATGGGTATCAAATGAAGGAGTTTGACGAGTAAAATACGATAAACTATGTGACGTCACTCTAAATCCAATATGGCGAACGCCGCAAGATGGCGGATTACCTTTTCTTCACAATCGCCTTGACATATGGGTATCAAATGAAGGGGTTTGACTAGTAATATACGATAAACTATGTGACAGCACTCTAAATCGAATATGGCGGATGCCCCAAAATAGCGGTTTACCTTTTCTTCACAAATCCCCTTGACATTGGTATCAAATGAAGCGGCTTAACGAGTAAAATACGATAAACTATGTGACGTCACTCTAAATGCAAAATGGCGAACGTCCCAAGATGGCGGTTACCTTTTCTTCACAACCCCCTTAACATGGATATCAAATGAAAGGATTTGACGATTAAAATACGATAAGCATTGTGATGTCACTTTAAACCCAATATTTTGAACGCCCCAAGATGGCGGATTACCTCTTCTTTACAATTGCCTTGACATATGGGTATCAAATGAAGGAGTTTGACTAGTAACATACGATAAACTATGTGACAGCACTCTAAATCGAATATGGCGGACGCCCCAAAATAGCGGATTACCTTTTCTTCACAACCCCCCTTGACATTGGTATGAAGCGGATTAAGTCTATGATTTATGTCGGTATTTCAGAAAACAATAATTATTGTTATATGCGCGAGCAATCCGGAAGTACAAACTGCCCAGATAATACGCAGAAGCGGAAACAGACGGCCACCCCGACAGAAGCCATGGGAGTTGATGATCGACCGGCCTACCTGCTACACGCAGAGTCTCTAGTCTCTATCGTCTTAACCTTGTATAATATATAAATGTGATAATAATTGATCTGTGATATTGTTAATAAAGGCTTGAAAGAAAATCGCTGGAGTTCTCTATACCCGGTCCACCTCTGGATGTTACACTGGCGACGAAATAAAAGAAGATTTGCACTTACACTATCCACGTGCAGAAGACGCGGGATTTGAGAATCGCGATGGAATTTTAATGTGGGGATTACGTATTATTATTCCAAAGAAATTGCGACAAAAGATTCTAGATGAACTTCACTCAGGACATTTTGGAGTAGTAAAAATGAAAATGAAGGCTAGGTCACTGGTATATTGGCCCGACATAGACAAGGATATTGAAAATGTGGTAGGAAGTTGTGTTCCTTGTCTCCTAAATAAACAATCGCCTCCCAGATCTGAACTAACCCCATGGCCAATAGAAGATCAGTGTTGGCAGAGAATCCATGTGGACTTTCTAGGTCCTGTAAATGGTAAGATGTTTTTGATAGTGGTGGATGCGTATTCGAAATGGATAGAAGTGTTCGAAATGCGCACGACCACTACAGAAGAGACAATCGAAAAGTTAAGAGAAACCTTTGCTAGGTTTGGACTACCTCGTACGCTGTGCAGTGACAATGGAAGACAGCTTGTATCACACCAAATGTCAGCATTCTTGAAAGGAAATGGTATCAAGCATGTGACGTCACCACCATGGAATAGTCAAAGCAATGGGCAAGCAGAGAGTGCCGTAAAAATCTTTAAAAATAAATTGAAGACCCTACTTGTTGACGAAAGAAACAGAGGTCAACACTTAAACACGTTAATTTCAAGATTTTTGTTTCAGTATAGGACGACAGAGCATTCTTCGACAAAAAAGAGCCCAGCAGAAGTCATGTTTAACAGAGAATTAAGGTCCAGGCTCACGCAACTTAAAGAAAAGCCCAGGCGTTGTGAAAACGGTAAACGTAATGTAAATACCGAGATTCAAGAGAATATTAGGAAAGCGCAGGAACGTCAAAAACGATATTACAGTGGAGTTAAAAGGAAATTTGCTGTAGGCGAAAGCGTAATGGCCAGAGATTATAGGACGATAAATAGAAAAAAATGGATAGAAGCAACAGTGGTCAAGAAAACAGGCCGAGCAACATTTCTATGTAAGACCGCGGAAGGTCAAGAATGGAAACGACATAAAAATCAGATGATAAAGCGTCAAGAAAGCCAAAAGGGGGAGAGGACTAGGAGAAAAGAAAATGAGGATGAAACGCGAACAACGGTGCGTTTTGTAGTGCCTAAAATAGCTTATGTACCTGAGAATGTTGGTAATCTTTCTTTGGAAGATCCTAACGAGTCTTCGCAAAATAGTAGTAACGCTGTACAGGAGCCTTGTCCATTAGAAAATATTAGGGAACCAGAAAATATTGTTAGCGATATTGTTGTACATAATGTATGTAATTCTGACGATGTTACGTCCTGTACATTAGAAAATATTAGGGAACCAGAAAATATTTTAGACGAATCAGAAAATATTGTTAGTGATATTGTTGTACATAATGTATGTAACCGTGATGATGTTAATATTTTAACTGAAAATTTTAGTGATAAATTGTTGACTAATAAATGTAATTCTAGGTTAAGTAAGGTAGAGTCGATGAGGAGACCAAAGAGAACTAAAAAGCCTAACACTAGGTATAGAGATTTTATTGTAGATTTTGATTAAAAGTATTTGGAAGAGATTTACATAAACTTAAATTTAAATGTATTCTAATTGATAAAAATATATGTACATGTACATTTGTTATGATGGTCAAAATAATCCTCAATATCTTACATAAGGAAAATTTATTGTAGGTTGGAGACTAAATATGTCATGTCAAAAACTTGTACGCTAAGGTAATATCACCTTTGTTGATTTGTGTAGGAACTTTGATCAATTCTAGGAAACTTATATGTTTGTTGAGTTTACAGAAATAAAGAAGCTCGAAAGAGGGGTGTTATATGCGCGAGCAATCTGGAAGTACAAACTGCCCAGATAATACGCAGAAGCGGAAACAGACGGCCACCCCGACAGAAGCCATGGGAGTTGATGATCGACCGGCCTACCGGCTACACGCAGAGTCTCTAGTCTCTATCGTCTTAACCTTGTATAATATATAAATGTGATAATAATTGATCTGTGATATTGTTAATAAAGGCTTGAAAGAAAATCGCTGGAGTTCTCTATACCCGGTCCACCTCTGGATGTTACAATTATGTTCTGACACATTAAGTAAATTTGAAATCATTTTAAGGTTTTATTTTTAATCACGCATTTCAATGAATTATTCTTATCGGGTAACGGAGAGAAAAAAACATCTAGCAAGAAGCAGTGGCTTATCTCTGATCAAATAATTTTTAATGGTGATATAGACAAATCGGACAATGAATATTTAACACATGCCCAGCTATTTGCCGGTTAAAATTTTAATAAACCACTACTGGCTGGCTATTTGACGGTATCAAAGGCTAGCAAATCACATACGTGTCTATCCACCAGGTTGGTCAGCGGTAATTTTATAGATCGACACGCAGAGATTTACCAGCTTGTCAGGAAAAATATTATTTATGAAGTGCGTCAAAATTAAAATAAATTGTTAATTTACATTGCCGGTATACGGGGCACAGTGAAGTAATACGGTCGGTATAGAATTCTAGAGCTCCCAAGTGTTAATTCATTTAACTGTTAAGACGAAATTTACTTTAGAATTTTCAAAAATAACTAGAATGATTTTAACTTGCATTGCTGTTATACGGCGGTGGACAGAGTTTATTAAACCACACGTGGTGATCTTCGGGCGGACGGTCGGTATCCAAATTGTAGATCCCCACGTGCAGGAAAGAAAAATTATATGTAAAAATATTAATGAAATCTTTGTATTCTTTCGATAATCTGACTTCTGGCTATGCTAGCAAGTTAAAATCCTACAATAAATTTGTCCGATTTCTTATATTTCTTATTTGATATTCTCATTATAACACTAGCATCCAACATGGTCCCTTACAGCTATGCAGATTAAACTAGTATCTACACCCTACGGTATGAAGATTCAGTTAAAAATGCGAACAAAGGCCTAAAATGAATTTATTTACCTACCTTGTCTTAAACATTTTTTTCGTTCTAATGGATTACTTACATTTTCATAAAATCTCTCATTTAGTTTCTTGGAAATGCTTAGCCCTTGAAACGTGTTTCGCTCTTATTCTGAGCTCATCAGAAAGGCACAAAGCCACTCATAACTATGTTTCCTGCAAAACCAAGGCAATATCCATGTATAAATATGAAATATTTATATTTGACGTTGACTGATAAAGAACAGATCTTCACCTATCTATTAGCTAGCTAGTATTGGAGCCTATATACTCTATTGTTAAGACAACGTAGATAAATAAATTAATTTTAGGCCTTTATTTTCATTTTTAGCTGAATCTTTATACCGTAAGGGGTCATGTAGATACTAGTTTAATCTGCATAGCCGTAGGGGACTATGTTGGATGCTAGTGTTATAATGAGAATGTCAAGTAAGAAATTGAACGAATTTATTTTAGGATTTTAACTTGCTAGCACAACCTGAAGACAGGTCATCGAAAGAATGCAAAGATTTCATTAATATTTTTATATATAGTTTTTCTTTTAATTTATTTCCGCTGTTTGCAAAATTTTATAAAGAATATGTTTCATTACTATAAACAAACAAATAATAAATAATTCACTTTTAAACATGCATAGAGTATATAGGCTCCAATACTAGTTAGATGATAGGTGAGGATCTGTTGTTTTTTAGCAGTCAATGTCAAATATAAATATTTCATACTTATTCATGGATATTGCCTTGGTTTTGCATGAAACATCATTTTAAGTGGCTTTGTACCAGGGATCTAATTTTGTTAAGAACATTTTATTTATCAACGAAGCATCTTTTACTCTCCGAGGCGTTTTTAACTGGAGAAATGCCCATTACTGGGAAGTAGAAAATCCTCATGCCGTTAAAGAAAGGCATTTTCAGCACGAATTTAAGATTAAAGTTTGGTGTGGTATTATCGGCGATCAGTTATTGGGGTCATTTGTCTTACCTCCAAATTTAAATAAACAGTCATATCTGTTTTTTTTTTTTAATACTCTTTCTGATATATTATATACATTCATGCTAGACATATGGAATAGAATGTGGTTTATGCAAGATGGAGCTCCCCCTCATTTCTCCATTGATTATAATACTTTGGATTATTACATGTGGGGACATACGAAGTTCTTATGCAAATACTATCAATTTAAGAGAAGAACTGTGGGTAAAAATGCAAAACGTAGCCAATTTTATTAGAGGACGGGAAAATATATTTTTCAATGTAAGGAAATCTTTTATGACAAAATTAGAAAAGGCATAAAGTAGGTGGAGACCATATCGAAAATTTACTCTAAGTTGCAGCAATGGGGTTTTTGCATGGGGGGAAAGTTTACACAATAAATACTAAGGTCGTTAAGTCAACTTTTATATTATTTTTTGATCTTCTAATAAGATTAAATCCTTATTTTACACAATCTTTTGATTTATGTATTTATCCATTTACCGTTCTCCATCAACTGACCCTTACGAGTTTAATGCACATTTACAAAATTACTTCCAGTCCCTAAACTTCGACCAGAAAGATTATCATATATTTGTAGGCGATCTCAATATAGATATTTTGCAAATGAACGAGTCTTCAAGTGGATACATTGATGTACTAAGTGAATTTGGTTTTATTTCTACAATAAATAGTGCAACTAGGATCGATAAAAACCATAAATCATGTATTGACCATATCTTTATTAAAACTAAATATAACAATACAGATTTTTTAATACCGCTCATAATAGAAACCGATGTTACTGATCATTTTACAACAATATTACAAATTGTCTTGAAACATAGTACATTATATAAATCCAGTCAACAAAAAAATCAGCGATCACGTATTAAAATTATTGACGATAATAAGTTAAAAGCAAGATTAAGTATTACGAGCTGGGAACCTGTGTATACTGCACCTAACATTGAGTCTTCAGTAATTAACTTTATCAAAATTATAACCTACGCTGTAAATGATTGCAGTAGTACAAAAAAATACAAGAGAAAAGATACTAAACAAACAAAATTGATCACAAACGCTATATTAAAGTCCGTGAACAAAAAAAATGAAATGGCTAAAAAACTGAAAAAGGACCCAAATAATAATGAACTAAAAACTCAGTATAAAAATTATAAAAATACATTAACAAAGCTTATTAGAAAAACGAAACAAAATTATTATAATAATATTATAAATCACAATAAACATAATTCCAAAACATTATGGAACATAGTACAAGATATCACAAAGTCAAAGAACAGAAAACGTGAAATCTTGTCTGTACAAAATGAAGAGGGGCAAATATTAAGAGATTTAAAAGATGTATCAAATCAGTTTAATAAAACATTTGTAAAAACAGGAAAAATGCTCGCTGAAAAAATAAAAACAAACGTAAATAATAAATTTCAAAGAACATCTAAACTGCACTCATTCGTATTATTACCTACAGATAGATATGAAATAAGAAAAATTATTAGCGAACTTAAAAGTAACAAAACACCAGGTCTGGATAACTTAAGAGCTGAAACACTAAAACTAATATTGGAATATTTAATAGATCCCATAGTTTTTATCATAAATAACTGCATGGCGCTGGGTCATTGGCCACAGGATTTTAAAGATTCTTTAGTAATACCAATTCACAAAAAGGGCGATACCAACATAGTCAGCAACTATAGACCAATTTCTCTAATAACAAATTTCTCCAAAATTTTTGAAAACGTTATAAAAACTAGGTTGATGTCGTACTTAAATAAATATGAAATATTATTCAACAAGCAATACGGTTTTAAAGAAAAGAAGTCTACTCAAGATGCTATATTAGACCTATTATCAAATATAAACGCTTCTTTAGACAAAGGTACACCATGTTTATGTACTTTTATTGATCTGTCCAAAGCTTTTGATACAGTCAGCCACCCTCTGCTCTTACAGGCTTTGGAAGACATTGGAATAAGAGGTGAATGTTTAGAATTATTTAAAAATTATATATCTAATAGACACCAATGCGTAAGAGTAGGAGACGTCTGTAGCGAAAATTTAAAAATAGAATATGGTGTACCACAAGGTACAGTTTTGGGACCTGTACTATTCCTTATTTATATAAATGATTTATTCACTTTACCTAGCGCAGGAAATATTGTAGGATTCGCAGATGACACCGCAATTATTTATAAAGCTAAAACATGGGATGATTTGCAGAACATAGTAGAAAATGATCTGTCATATATTAAAAGCTGGTTTGATCAAAAATTATTAACATTAAATCTAGATAAAACAACCTACCTACCGTTCAGTTGCAATAAATCAAATTTACCACCTTTTAAATCTCTGAATATTGAAATCCAAGGAAGAAACCACATTTTACTACCTGAAACTAAAGTCAAATATCTAGGAATAGTCATTGACCAACACTTAAGATGGGATTCACACGTACAGTTTGTTATTAAAAAACTACAATTTATTCTTTATAAATTTCGACAATTGAGTAATGTTCTTGGACTGAAACAAATGAAATCTATATATTATGCTTTAGTTGAAACACATTTGACTTATGGTATTTTAGCCTGGGGTGGAACGTCCAAAAATCATATAAAGCCTCTAGAAATTTTACAAAAAAGGTTTTTAAAACTAATGTTACATCAAAAAATGTCCTACCCGAGTAATCTGGTTTACAGTGACGCTAAGGTTTTTGACATAAGACAGCTATACTATTTTAATAGCAATGTAAAGTACCACATACAGAAAAATCCATTCTTGCTAAATCGTCATGACTATGGTACTCGAAATAAACAACAACATATATCTCCATTTATGGCAAAATCTATAGGACACAGATCTTTTGCATTCCTAGGCCCAAAATTATACAACACTGTTCCTGAAGTTCTGAGAGAGAGGACCATTTCTTATTTTAAAACTAAATTGAAAGCTTTTATATTATCTTTACCAAGAGAAATAATCCATAACCACATTAACAATACGAATAATTAACTGTAAAATAGAAATTCTAAATATAATTATCATTGTATGGTTATATGTGCCTAGCCGTGTGAGTTTGTATAACCACTCATAATTTATATGTGCCTAGCCGTGTGGGTTTATATGACCATTCATAATTAAATATCTGGAAATGATAATAAAACACAGTTTCTTTTAGTCATATTCACCCTTCCCCATTTAGTGAAGTCACATCAAATGTTCTTATTACTCCAAAACTGTAATTTTGCTTCCAATTGTTGATTGGATTTGTGTTTTTTAATTTTTAAGTACATGTGTACGTCTATATAATAACATGTGCACATTGTGTGCACGTATATATGTGTATGTTTGTATGTTCATTTATTTGTTTTAGTCCATGAAGTAGGCTTAGTAATCTTTAAATAATTAATTTTATCCAAATGTTAGTTTGTATTTATATTTAATTGCATTAAATAATGTATGCATACTACACATGTATGGTTTTCATATAGTATAATTTTAATTTTACGATGTACCTATCTATATATTAATGTATTACGTTCTCGAAACAAGTGTTTTATACACTTATTGAGTAACTTATTTATTTACTGTGATTTTTCTACTATTTTCAGTGTACTTTTGATACTTGTTGTTGCTGTAAATAAATAAATATTATTATTATTATTATTATCTCAATACCATGAAAATACTCCATTAGTTCATAAGAAAGTGAGAAAGAGTTTACGCTGTTATTACGATTTTGTTTTCCCTTACGTTTTATACTTTTTTCAATAAATACACTTTGTTTCATTAAATTTGAATTTGTCTTTCAAAAAATTATTCAAATGTTTAACGGCAATTTCCTCGAAAACGGTTGGAGTTATCAAGTTCTATCAAGTTTACCTTTTATACCTGGAAATGACGCCGTCATCGGATTCTCTGGTCAGGAGTACCACAATGTTTCGTCCAAAAAAAAATGAAAAAAATTCATCATCAGATATAGGTCCTGCGGCACCCTATATGATCTTACGTGATGTAATACATAAACTGTTGTTTCTTAGAATAAAAAAATTTCCTCTAGCAAATTTGGAGCAGATCAGTCAAGAGGCTGTTGCAAAAAAATGAAAGAATTATTTGAATTTTGACACCCTGTATCTTTTTCCACCGTAACATTTTACTAAAGCATATTTGGCTACATCCTCATATTTCAGCCCAAAGAATCTACGCCTGCACTGTGGCCTATTATTAATGGTCCACCCTGTATAGGTGTTAAAATGTTTAATAAATTGACAAATCTAAAAAAAATCGATTGTAATTTAAAAATGTCCAGATTTAAAGCAGAGTTAAAAAAATTGTAATATATAAATCCTATTATTCAATAATAGACGATTTTTTTTAATGATAGTACCACGTCATAATGTTTGATATGTTTGTATGTCTTCATTGTATGTATATGACACATGCGTAAAGAAACGATCTGGGCTGTCTCTCTCAGGAAACGAAATTCTTCTGACGTGTATTACATATTATTACATATTATTAATCGTTGATTGCATTATATCGGTTTTAATTTACAACTTGGCAACGCTGCTATTATGAATCATAAAACTCGGAAACCAGAGTCAAGAAATAAATATTATATTTATTTCATTCAACCAGCGCTCAGTTCTAAGCGCGAGCCTTAAGATGAGTGGTGTTATAAATTGGCCAAATGTATCCCCTAAATGGGACCCAGAGATCTACAATGAACTGTTCGTGAAAGGAATCAAGGAAGTTCCAACTGTTAATCTACGAGAACTAATAGAGAAAAGTGACCAATTCTCAATGCCGTTTCCTATTAATTCGATTAGATGTAAAACTTTAAAAAATCACACAACTGAGGAGATCTTAGAAAAAAATATTAACTCAGCTTATCCAGTGGTGCATGAACATATACTACACCTTTACGCGAATTTCATATTCCATAAAAGAAAATTTGGTACTTCCATAGAAAAGGAGTTGTATAAAGACATGACATTAGAAATGCTGGTGGATAGATTGTTGACCAAGAGGGCAGTGGTGTTTGTTGGACCACTAGACTTCAATGTTTTATTGCTGGATAAAACTGACAGATGTGGAAATTGGGAATTAATAGGTAAGCATCATGTTCAAAATGTTTACAATTTGACTTTAAATTTATCTAAATAAATAAACAGTCAGGTATCTTTGGATAGCCAATATATAAACAAACATGCATAAGCGGCGTTGGTATATACTTACATACATTGACTTGTATAAACAAACATGCATAAACGGCATCTATAGTTACCTTTGTTATCAAATTCGCAATATAGTCTATTGCAATGGGTCATCTTGCATATTTTTTAATTTTAAATTGTGAAGCGATGAAATATTAGTAATATTTCATCACCCTGTGTCATCTAATTCGTCTTACTTTGTACAATACGCACAAGTGTTATTTGTAATAATAGACCAGTGACTTTAATTTATAAAAGTGTTGTTGCTCTCAGCACGCCGATTGTTTTTTGTAAAAATAGTAAAACATTAGCCACATTACGAGAAAAATACTTTTGAGTAATTCACTCGCCGCTAAAGTTACTGTAAAATTACGGCAAAATTCATAATTATTGTTTATATAAGCCTTTTTCTTTATAACTTCCGTTCTAATCGTCCAATTTAAATTTTCCAAAGCTCATTTCACTCGGAAATTATACATGTACTTTTAAAGGAAATTGGTTCCATTGTGTTTGATAATAAATAATATTACTTCCACATCCACGTAGTGGATTGAAAGTATAGTAATCGTAAAAAATATTTCATTTTTACTTACCCGCGCATACCGAAGGGAAGTATTGTATTCGAGAAAAAATCACCCTCCGAGATTTTTTCGGGTTTTGATGTTTCAGATCACGTAGATTACGAAAATATTGGTTTTTCAATTCCGTCAGTCTGTCTGTCTGTCTGTTGGTGCATTAACTAAAAAACTACTTGACGGAGAGCAGTCAAATTTGGTAGGTAGTTGACCCTGCTGTCAGCGAAGAAATGGTTAAACTTTCACTGAAGAATATAGAGGGTGGACCGTATAAAGGGAATAAATAATGAAAAAAAAATTTTTTTGCTCAAATTTAAAATTTCCACGTTTCATGACACGCTAAAACGCTATTTCGCTATTTCAGAAAAAAAATGTTTGAAAATTTTTTTCACCATTTTTTAAAAAATTTTTACCAATAAAATAGATGGAAAATTTTTTTTCTTTGTTCAAATTTAAAATTTTCACGTTTCATGGCGTTCTAAACCTGTTTAAAAAAAAAGTTAGAAATTTTTTTACCGTTTTTGAAAAATTTTACCACAAAAATGGATGGAACATTTTTTTTCCTTTGTTCAAATTTAAAATTTCGACGTTTCCATGGCATTCTAAACCTATTCAAACTAATTTAATTTTTTTTTTAAAAACATTTTTAACCTATTTATCACTACACCACTTACTGTAGAATAGATGAAATTTTTTTTTGCTCAAATTTAAAATTTCCACGTTTCATAACATTCCAAACCTATTTCGGAAAAAAAATTGCAACATTTTTTCACCATTTTGGAAAAAAAATTACCACTAGAATAGATGGAAAACATTTTCTTTTGCTCAAATTTAAAATTTTCACGTTTCATGACATTCTAAATCTATTTCAGAGAAAGAAAATTTGAAAATTTTTACAACAACATTTTTGAAAAAATTTTTACCACTAAAATAGATGGAAAAATATTTCTTCTTTGCTCAAATTTAAAATTTTCACGTTTCATCGCATTCTAAACCCATTAAAAAAGTAAATAAATTTGCCACTACTGTAGAATAGAAGGAAACTTTCCTTTTTACTCAAATTTAAAATTTCCAAGTTTCATGACATTCTAAACCTATTTCAGAAGAAAAAAGTTTTGGAAATTCTTTTACCAACATTTTTGAAAAATTTCAAAATCAATGAAATTTTCTAACCACCAGTATACTTCCACTCCACTACGTGAATGTGGAATTGAAAATGTGACAGATGGCAATAATATTTGGCATTTGCACCTATTATATTTTTATTGAAAAATGTACAGGGTGGTCATCCCAAGAAATAATTCAGTCATGGTGGACATTTGTAAAGGTATTTGCACAAGCCTTCCATATTTGGCACCTGTTATTTAGTATTGAACTTTTACTGTTGGATGAGCACTCTGTATATTTTTTTGACCAAGACTTATCAGGTTTTCTTTGTAATAATAGTGATAACTATATTCCGATTATTATTCTCAATGTCATTTCGTAATTAATAATTTTTTAGAGTGATCGCCATGCACAAATAACGAGGGAAGTTCTGTGTAAATACCTTTACCGATTTTTTTAAATAGGTTTGGAAAGCCATGAAACGTGAAAATTTTAAATTTGAGCAAATAAAAAAAAATTTTAGTGGTAAATTTTTTTTCAAAAATGATGGTGAAAAAATAATTCAATTTTTTTTTTCTGAATAAGGTTTAGAATGCCATGAAACGTGAAAATTTTAAATTTGTGTTGGTGATAAAAATTTTCAATTTTTTTTTTCTGAAATAGGTTTAGCGTGTCATGAAACGTGAAAATTTTAAATTTGAGCAAAAAAAATGTTTGCACTATTTATTCCGTTTAGACGGTCCACCCTGTATATTTTCCTGTGAAAGTTTAACCATCTCTTTACTGGCAGTAGGGCAACTACCTACCAAATTTGACTGCTCTCCGTCAAGTTTTTTAGTCAATGCACCAACAGACAGACAGACAGACAGACAGACTGACGGAATTGAAAAACCTATATTTTCGTAATCTACGTGATCTGAAACGTCAGAATCCGAAAAAATCTCGGGGGGGTAATTTTTTTCTCGAATACAATACTTCCCTTCGGTATGCGAGGGAAGTATTTAAAATAAAATTAATGAACTGCGAACGTCACATTTCCTTAGACCCCCGCCTCCCCCTTGTCATATCTCGTCACGCTAAGCAATACCCCCTCCGCCTTATTTTCGAACGTATTTTATCAACGGCCCCATAGCAAAAACTGGCGAAATTTTGCAAATTTTGAGTTCCGTATTCAAAGTTGCATAACTATACGAATTCTTCAATAGATTGTTCAAAATATTTTAAGTACACTTCAATGGTTACCAAATAGACTCCCGGTGTCCGTTTTATCATGTTTTATCAAGTGCAATATTTTGCATATGTATTATAAAAAAAAAATTATGTACTTATATATTTGGACCAAGGCATTCTTTATCATGATTTTTGTGATAAATTACATGGTTTGGTTAGTACCACATATTCCTATTCAAAGAGAACTCTTTACAGTAAATTAACATTATTTATTTAAGAAAAATAAAATTTGCAAGTATCAAACATTGCAATAACTTTTTTAATTATGCAAATTTTAATGAGATTCAAACGGTATTAGATTCGTCGAAATATAATACGTTGATTTCACCTTTTGTGGACCCTTTTTGGACCATTTTAAGCCGAGATATACGATTTTAATATTGTCACTGTTGAGACTTTTATCTTGTCTTGTGAAAAAATATCATTTATATGTCAAAAAGTGACACTTATTTTATTGTATTGAGTATGAAAGTATTTTCATTAGTCGTATCTCAGTGTTTTTGGATACAGTTATTTATTAGTTTTTGGTTTATATTTCAATATTAGAATGGACTTAAATGTTTAAGTGCCCATTTATGATGATAATCGGTTTTTGTTTTGTTTCTGAATATTGTACTTAGTAGTGGACGTTAGTTCTAGGAGTCGGTAAATAGAATGAGTTATGGCCCAGAACCAGGTGTAGGTGTCCGAAAATTTAGTCACCTTAAGATAGCGTCGCAATCAGTTATATTATGTATTATTTTAAAATGAAAATTTGCTGTGAAATAATTCTACGAGTATCTAGACTCGAGAGTGAAAATCTATTTAACAGTTCAGTCTGAGGAAAACCAATAGCAGATAGACATCATCTTCCTTATCGTGACTCAAAGTCTTTAAAAAACGCCTTTGGTTCTCTCTATGGTCTATATATGTATGTTATAATGGAGCGACCAAATAATTGACGAATATTCCAATTTGGATCGGCAAAAGATTGATATAGTAGTTTCGGTGTGTTAATGTAGTTAAAATCGTGAGAACATCGTATTATAAAAGTGTTTTAAACTTCCATTAGTGATGGTATTTATATGGTAATTAAATGATAGTTTGGTGTCAAATATTACACCTAGATCGCGGAATGTTGATGGACGTGTAAGCACTGAATCTTCTATACGGTAATTAAATTCTACATATTGGTGTTTATTAGTAAAAATTAGAACATTGCACTTTCTTATACTCAACTGTAATTTGATTAAATTACACCATTCATTAATTTTATCAGGGGCACTTTGTAATACCACACAGTCATCCACATCATTTACTGTATTGTATATCTTCATATCATCTGCGTATAAAAGACAACCTCTGCGATGTCATTAATGAAAATTATTTAAATTTGCATGCTTAATGCAATGAAAAGTTTTTCTCTGTGAGTGATATTTATCATTTTAGAAGTGTGTTGATCAATTTTTTTTAAAATATTTTCGAAGAGTATAATAGATTTTGTAAGCTTTATTTTATATGTGGTGCATAATTTCGATATCCCTAATGCTTGGCGAGATATTGGCAAAAAACTGAATTTGAGCAGCATTTTTTCAACATGGCGGCTCGAGCGCGATACATAGAGATGAGGACTTTTAGTATGTCTTAATGAACATCTTCTGCCAAGTTTCAAAACTCCCACTATTATTCCCTCCAGTTTTCCTTATTTTACTGAAGTAATAAATATGAGTACGATATTGTAGGGACACCTGGCGAAGTGAAGCCATTCCTTTTGAAGAATTGCTTAAGCTACGACGAAGTCAAATTGTCGGCATTGTTAGCTGCCTCTACACACTCTTACTTTATTAACATCGGCAACAGACGTAATAGGGGTGAGCGAGAAGAGGATGAAAATAAAGTTGAACGAAACGGAGTCATCGTAGGACTTGTCGGCCCAAGGTTCCAGAAACCGAATTACATGGATTACGCTGATATCATAGTAACAAAAGAGCAAAACTGCGAAGAATTCGGTTACGGAAAAACGAAAGAACCTAGCACACAAAGTTTATTTACAAATTTTTTTGGAGAACCTTGCCTAACATATAAAGAATTAAAGAAAGAGTTTAAAAATAAAAACAAGTTTACGAAAATCGCAGATAGGACGTACTTCAACAACATTATCTATGAAAGAAGACTCTCGCTCACGTTTGATACGTTGCTGATAGAAGCTAATGAAAGAGCTAAAGTTCTTGGTAAAATGGCATATGTACATGCCGTTGGATTTGGCTTAGGCGTATGGAGAATTTCTAACCATCAGTTTGAGATATTTATGAATACGTTTCAAAAGAGAATAGAGTGAGTATTTGTAATTGTTAATTATTACTGTTTAATATAACTCTCTAAAATTATTTCGTAGCTTATTTCTTACTCTAATTCCATTTATTACCTTTTAGTATATCTCAATCCCATTAACGTGACAAACAGTCAGATTTTATATATACTACACTGTATCCTAATTTTAGAGCAAAAGTCACTGATTGATTGTAATTCTGGCTTGTATTATGAAATTAATAAATTAACAGTATACATATTGAATAATTAAAATGTCTTATTTTTCATAGCAAATATTAGATGTTGACTGTATGAAAGTTGTTTGCAAAATACCCAAAATAATATTTTTCGATATCATTATTTGTAACTTTTACAGATTTCTAGGTAACATCCTCCACAACATCAGTGATATATGTTTCTCTTATATTGAACCTTGTGGAAAATACGAACATGGGAGTATTATCGACATACCGGGTCACCCATCTAATGGTATAAGAGTCCATATTTTTAAAAGGGAGCCTCATTGTAAATTAGAAGAGCCAGATAAAGGTAAGAAGCAAAAATAAATTAATAATAATTTTCGAAACATATGTAAAGAATATAACAGTTTCTTTATTCCTTTCTGACTTGAACATAATTGGTTGAAATATTAATATCATTTCAATGTATTAGATATATTAGTAATATATAATATATTGATTTTACCCACTCAATCCAGACGCACGTACACAATATTGATACACAACTTTAAACAGTAAGTTAACGATATTGTTACGATTTATATTGATCCTATGATTATGATATTTTCTTTATATTGTATTGTTTAACAAATATGCATTAATATAAATATTTATATATTCTTTTTTATATATTAATTTTCAATATTGTATATCTAATATCGATTCATAATAGCGAATACTCCATATTGCCAACACTGTGTATAATCAAACAATGATTTTACAATACCGATTAGTCTATATTTTATTATATTTCTTGACTGTATTGTATAATAAATATCGATTGATAAATTTCATATCAAAATATTGGATAATTTAGATTTACTCCATGTTAACCAACTTTGTAAAATCATATTGGTTAAGCGATAATCTCCAATGCAAATAAATACTGATTTTACAGTACCAAAATTTATTTCATTATTACATTTCTTGACGATGATGCACAACAAATATCGGTTGACAGTTCAAAAATTATGTTTAAAGTTGTTATGGTATTTTATTGGCAAACTCTCGGTTAACTTATTGTAGCGAATTTTCCACCTTTTAGGAAACACACTGTATGAATCCGTGGGTTCTAAATAATTTTAACAAGAGATAAACACTACTAACACTTTATTTAACAATTTACTGACTATACAATACTTCAAAATAAACTTTATTTACTTCTTATTTAACCTCACTTTTCACTTTTCAACTTGTTCACTTTTATAAACTGCTTTCTTAATAAAACTTCTTTTTCCGCGCTGGTAATCGCGCCTTATATACTCCGAATTTGACTCTCTAGATCCATCTAGAAACAATCAAGAATCTTCTCCAACAACATTCCAGAAAGTCCATTTCATTCTGACAGCTTCCAGTCACAATTAGTAGGCATAGGCGTATCATCTCCAATTCCAAGGGGGTGTAATTTATAACATTATATTATCTGACCAACATTTATACACCCAAATAAACGTTGCGATATTGAAAATTCTATGCCAACTGCACGGTGGTCAATAAATGTCTTAATCGATATCACCATCGACCTGTTATGATGTATATTGAGTCATAGGCGTAATTTTAGAATTTTTATTGGGGCAGGGATTTTTCACAGATAACCCAATAGACGGAAGCAAAGCGAACGAACAGGGTCGTCGAGAAAAAAATCTGGGCTCGGAGATTAGTAACATACGACTCCCACCAATCTTCGATATAAATTCCGAAGAGCAGGGGGTAGTATTCATAATGATACACTATTTATGTCTATAAATATATCGAAGAGCGGGGAAAGTATTCCTTGGGATTGAATATTTAATTCGATCGAAATTTTAAAAAGCGAGGGGATGATATCCCTCAGAATTAAATATTTGTCTCAATCGATTTTTTTTTTTGAAGAGCGGGGGGATGATATTCCTCAAAATTGAATATTTATCTTAATCGAAATTTTGAACAGGGGGGGGGGGTGATATTCCTTATAATTAACTATTTATCGCAGTAAAGCTTTTACTAACAATTTCATATTTACTTCATTATAAACAATACAAGGCATTTGAAACTAGTTGTTATTTACATCACACTCATCATTTACAAGTATACCTCTCCCGTTTTATCTAATGCAAATGCAAATCTCCGACTTCGGGTGGCTGGCACCCTCAAAAATCACCAGGCCCAGGGGGAAACACCCCGACTCCCCCCCCCCCTCTCGACGGGCCTGAAAGCGAACCATGTAATGCTTAAACGCTAACCCTATGAACCCAAATGACCGAAGAAGAGTAATTCTTAAACGATAACCCTGTAAACCCAAATGACCGAGGAAAAGCGAGTTTATCACTTCACAGGTAATATTAAACTCAACAAAAGGAAAGCGAGTGGTGTGAAAAAACAATTTGGTAAATAATGCTCTCGCAAAAATCGGAAAATTTGGCGATCGCTCACCGAACGGTTGTATCAACGTTCCCCAGATGATTGTCGTTCGTATACGTTCGCTGATATGTTGGCGAGCGCAGGCTGATGTGTAAAATTTGAATTTTTACTTCCCTCGCATACCGAAGGGAAGTAGGTATTGTATTCGAGAAAAAATCACCCTCCGAGATTTTTACGGATTCTGACGTTTCAGAACACGTAGATTCTGAAAATATAGGTTTTTCAATTCCGTCAGTCTGTCTGTCTGTCTGTCTGTCTGTTGGTGCATTTACTAAAAAACTACTTGACGGAGAGCAGTCAAATTTGGTAGGTAGTTGACGCTACTGTCAGCGCAGACATGGTAGAATTTTCACTGAAAAATATACAGGGTGGACCGTCTAAACGGAATAAATAGTGAAAAAAATTTTTTTTTGCTCAAATTTAAAATTTCCACGTTTCATGACGCGCTAAACCTATTTTAGGAAAAAAAAATTTTGAAAAAATTTTTACCACTAAATAAAAAATTTTTCTTTGTTCAAATTTAAAATTTCCACGTTTCATGGCATTCTAAACCTATTTAAAAGAAAAAAAAATTTGAAAATTTTTTACCAACATTTTTGAAAAAATTTTTACCACCAAAATAGATGAATTTTTTTTTCTCAAAATTTAAAATTTCCACGTTTCATAGCGTTCTAAATCTATTTAAAGAAAAATAAAAAAAAAATAAAAATTTTTGAAAAAATTTTACCACAAATAGATGGAATTTTTTTTTTCGATTTAAAATTTCCACGTTTCCATGGCATTCCAAATTTATTAAAACAAATTTAAGTGTTTTAGAAAAATTTAAAAAAAATGAAAACATGTTTTAGTAATCTATTTATCACCATTATAGAACAGACGAAATATTTTTTAGCTCAAATTTAAAATTTCCACGTTTCATAACATTTTAAACCTATTTCGGAAAAAAAAATTGCAACATATTTTCACCAATTTGGAAAAAAATTTAACACTAGAATAGACAGAAAACATTTTTGAAAATTTGTTCTATATTTTAATCATCACTATACTTCCACTCCATTACATGAATGTGGGATTGAAAATGTGAGAGATGGCAATAATATTTGGCATATCCTATTATATACTTTTATTGAATAATGGCATCACAAGAAATAATTGAGTCATGGTGGACATTTATAAAGGTATTTGCGCAAGCCTTCCATATTTGGCACCTGTTATTTAGTATATTGAACTTTTGTTGTTGGATGAACACTCTGTATATTTTTTTGACCAAAAGTTATCAGGTTTTCTTTGTAATAATACCAATAATTATATTCCGATTATTATTCCCAATGTCATTTCGTAATTAATAATTTTTTTGAGTGACTGTCATGCACAAATAACGAGGGAAGTTCTGTGTAAATAACTTTACCGATTTTTTTTGATAACTCCGCGAGCACACGCAATTTTATAAACAAATTGTAAATAATACTATTTTCGTAATGAAACATATTCCTTATAGGATTTTGCAAGCAGGAGAACTAAGAAGAAAAAGTATCTGTAAAAAATATTAATGAAATATTTGCATTCTTTCGATAACCTGAATTCTGGTTATGCTAGCAATTAAAATATCAGAATGAATTTGTCTACTTTATCTAAAAAATATACAAATTCATTTTAGGATTTTAATTGCTAGCATAACCAGAATTCGGATTATCGAAAGAATGCAAATATTTCATTAATATTTTTTACAGATAGTTTTTCATTTTAGTTCTCATGGATAGTTTTTTCTGCTATTTGCAAAATTCTATAAAGAATACGTTTCATTAAAATTACTACAAGCAAACAAATAATAATAATTCACTTTTAAACATAAAAATACAATTTTCGATTTCAAACTATTTATATCGTAAAGTATGAGTCAAAACAAAGAAAGAGTCATGTATGTTATGTCGAAAAGGTTTAAGTTTAAAAAGTTGTTAACGTATAAATATTGAAAAAATGTGTTTGTTAGCCCCTTTACCTTTAATAATGTTGCGTGTTTCCGCCTCTAGGAAACACCCTGTAAAAATCCGTAGGTTATAAATAATTTTAACAAGGGATAACCACTAACACTTTATTTAATAATTTACTGATTACACAATACTTCTTAATTAACCAAAATAATCTGTACACTTTGTTTACTTGATATTTAACCTCACTTTTTCACTTTTCAGCTTCACTTTTATAAAACTTCTCCTTCCCGCCATGGAATTTCACCTTATATACTCTGAAATTGCCTAAGAGTTATCTAGAACATAATCGATAATCTTCTTCCACCACACTCCAGAAAACTCTATCTCTTTCTTCAAGTTTCCAGGACGTCTCTATTATCATAGGGGGTGTAATGCATAACAATATCTTTGGGACGGAAATACATTTTTTAATTCTGAAAAGATATTCTGAAAGTGTAAGGCTTTAACTTAGAGACCATGTCTTTGACAGCAAGTATAGTAATCATAGCATGCTATAACTTTGGAACCATTGATGTAATTTTTATAAATTATTTTGAAGTTTCCGATTATTTTTGCAGAATTTAAAAATTCCTTTCCATTTAAAGTTATCAAAAAGACTAAAAATCCCATTTTTCATTGTTTAAACTTTAACAACTTTTAAACAATAAATCTTTCCGACATAAAATTATGTTATGTCGGAAAAGTCTTATGATATTAGGATATTTCATTAACAGAATTTAAATTTAAACCAGGTTTTAGAAACTGGTATAAAAATTAGTAAAACACCCTAAGCAAACCGTTCGCCTAGAAAAAAACTTTAAACCCATTAGACCTTACAGTATACTATATGATCACAGACGTGCCTCACCTGCCTATGATTTTACTCGCTATCCCACGGACATCTAGGGTTTAAGTCACCTGTCTGAGGTTTACGAGTATTGAACTAGCTTTCCCCCGGACATCTGGGGTTTAACTCGCCTGCCTGTGGTTTTACGAGAATTGCAAAAAGGCCCCGCCCCAAATATAGCCAAGGGCCCCACAAAGGCTTAATCCGCCGCTGCCTAATGGTATTGAAAACCTTTTTTGACTTGATTGGCGTAATTGTCGTACTTATAATTTTTTCCGGAGGAATTTCGGAATTCGCCAGATTTACCTTAAACAATTTAATGCTCTTTCAAAATATTGGGTGGACAGTTGCCTACTCTTGCCCACTCCGAATTACGCCTATGTATTAAGTTAAAAATATTGAAAATCTCATGTTTATTCTTTACTAGCAAAATCAATTATAGAACATTGTTTTAAATATAACTTATACTTATACCTACATTGACCCATATTCTCTACAAATATTTATCAGTTATCCTACAGCCAATATTGATTCATAGTGACGAGTACCTACTGATTTGGAAATATTTTAAGATCATATGGTTTATCAGTATTTTTCTATAAAATCCGTATAATTGTATAATATGGAAAAATTTACGTTACCTGTATGTAATATTTTTTGCCAATATCATACAACCGATATCTATTATTAATAATAACTTACGAAGGCGTAGAAGGGTCACGGATGTTTTTTTTCATTCATTTCCACATAAATTTGTAAATAATTTGATTAGTCCCTGTTGAATCTGTAAATTATTGATTTATTCCCAATTTCAATTGTAAATTTTATTATTCCCAGTTTAAACTGTAAACAATTCAACTGGTTTCAGCTGCATGTGTAAATAATTTAATTACTTCAAGTTTAAACTGTAAATAATTGAAATATCCCCAGTTCAAACTACTTTTTTCATTCCCACTTTAAACTGTATACGATTATGAGGTGATACATCATCTTCGATTGTGCTATAATAAACCACTCAACAGCACAGCACCGAAACAATTGTTTAGAGAAAACAAAATATAGGCATTTACATTTTTTTTTAACTGGAAACGACTGAATTAATTGCAGTTACAGCTCTTGGAAATAATATTGGAATGGAAATAATATAATTTTTATGCATTACACACCCTAAGACGTGGAGGTTGTTACGCCCATGACTACTACTAGCTGAAATTAAGTAGAAAAGGTTAGGCAACCAGTAATACACGCCATCTCTTTGGAACCCTGTAGATGGCTCTAGAGTTATACATTGTTCTAGATGCATATTCTAGAAAAGGTTAGATAGAGTCTGTGCTAGATTTTTCTGGGTGTTATTCTGTTGAATATATAAGGCGCAATTCACGGCGGAGGAGTAAGAAGTTGAAAAGTGACAAGTGAGAGGTTAGAAATCCAAGGTGATAGAAATATAAAATAGTAACCATTGTTGATGGTTATTTTAGTGTATTTTATTTAAGGAAAATATTGTGCAGTTTCAGTAAGTTATTAACTAAGTGTTAGTGGTTACCCCTTGTTGAAATTATTTTAGAACCCACGGATCGTGAATGGTGTTTCAGGGATGAAAATACGCGATATAATGGTTTACAGTTTAAAGTGGAAATTAAAAAACTTGGAATAATTCACCTATTTACAATTTAAACTGGGAAAAATTAAATTATTTACATTTTGAACTGGGAATAATTCAATTATTTACAGTTTAAAGTGGGAATTAAAAAAATTGCAGTTTGAACTTGGAATAATTGAATTATTTACAGTTTAAACTGCAAATAATTGAATTATATACAGTTTAAACTGTAAATAATTGAATTATTTACAGATTGAGCAGTAAACAATTGAATTGTTTACAGTTTAAAGTGGGAATTAAAAAAAGTACAGTTTGAACTGGGGATAATTCAATTATTTACAGATTCAGCTGAAACCAATTGAATTGTTTACAGTTTAAACTGGGAATAATAAGATTTACAGTTGAAATTGGGAGTAAATCAATAATTTACTGTAACAAATGTTCGTTTTACTATTTAGAGTGGTTAAGGACTCTTCAATAAGACTATGGTGTCGATTAATCGTTTATTACGTTATCACAGATATAGCTTTACATGTTTCGTAGCGCGCCACTACTACACGTCCTTTCGGCCTCATGGATCGGAAGCGAGAGAGCGTTTTACAATTCTCCGTGTGGAGTCTGCGCACTCGCGCTCATTCGTCACATTTACAGATTTAAGAGGGAATAATCAAATTATTTACAAGTTTATGTGGGAATGAATGAAATAAAACATCCGTGACCCTTCTACGCCTTCGTAATAACTACAGTTAAAGTAAATCATAGATAAGTTTTAAAAAATTCATATTAATTTAGTTTGTATAAATATCATACAGGGTGTCTCGAAATGATATGCAAAAAATGAAACTATCGTTCCTGTTAAATTAAAATATTTGGAGATAAAATTAAAAACCGTTTTTGCTACGAAGGTTGTAACAGAAGAGAGAAATTTTATTTAAAAAATTTTATATGAAGAATGTACTTCTATGTTCGACAAGAACTGACACTTATATTTTTTGTACTTTATTACCAGATCAGCCGTTATTAACCTGCTGTTTGTGTAATATCACTCAATAATAAGGTAGAGGTTTACTCGTGCGACGGTACTCACCGGATTTGTATCTATGATGGCCAAGAAATAAAAAACTATAGCATACGGATGGTGCTTTGACATTACTGTGTTTTTGCATGGTCTGAGTAGTTACTTTATTTTGAAAATGGTGGTTAGATCATCATTTCCATAATTACACCACTTAGTGTGTCAAGTGCAATTGGGTACCATCCGATTCAGTTGTTTAAGAGACCTTCATTTCTATTTAAATACCTACGTGTGTCTCAATTGTCAATTTCCTACACCCAAATACACTTACTGTATATCTAATGTTTAATTTTTGAGTATCTACCAGTTACAAATACAGTAATTGCAGTTACTGTGTTTTGCATGTAAATAAGTAAGTATGTATGTACAGATTGCGAAGCTACTTAAAAACAAATTATGTGCTGCTAATCAAACATTTTTAAATATATTTTTACTCTCATAATGGAGAATGGCAAATCAAGTCATTTACGAAACTTCTGTAAAAATGTATGACAATATCTCTTCAAATGTTGTGAGGCTAACATAATTCATTAAAAATCAATTTTCCCGATATTTAGCTCGACTACAATTACAGTGTTTCTACTTGGGACAGCCGAATTCTCATTCTAACACTAGTTTCTACACGGTCCCCTACGGCTATGCAGAGTAAACCAGTATCCACATAACCCCCTACGGCTATGAAGATTCAGTTAAAATGAGAACAAATGCCTAAAATGAATTTGTTTACATACCTCGTCTTTTGGAAAAATTTTCATTCAAATGGATTATATTTTCATGAAATCTATCATTCTGTTTTTTGGAAATGCTTAACCTTTGAAACGTTTTTCGTCCTTATTCTTGAGCTCATCAGAAAGGACGTTCCAAAGGCTAAGCATATCCAAAAATAATATTCCAGAAAATGTAATCCATTTGAATGAAATATTTTCCAAAAGACGAGGTTTGTAAACAAATTCATTTTAGGCCTTTGTTCTCATTTTAAGTGAATCTTCATAGCCGTAGGGGGTTATGTAAATACTGGTATACTCTGCATAGCCGTAGGGGACTGTGTAGAAACTAGTGTTAGAATGAGAATTGTTCAGAATTCAGGTTATTGAAAGAATGCAAAGATTGTAAATCAATAATTTTACAAATAGTTTTTATTTTAGTTCTTATATATAGTTTTTTCTGATGTTTGCAAAATCCGATAAAGAATAAGTATGTTTCGTTACAAGTATAAGCAAGCAAAAAATATTCACTTTTAAACTTATCGTACTCACTTTCATTTTGTCAAGTGGATTTTTTGCATAATTATCATTATTCAAATGTATTTTTATCTTCAGATAAGCTGTTAATCGTCTCTTATGCTTGGGATGGGAATGCATTACCAGGAAACGAATTTTGGGTAGGAACATTGGATGGGAGTTCTGATTCAGCTGCTGCATCTTCAACTCAAGTAGCAGAGCTACAAAATGCTCACATAAATCCTCGTATGTGTGGAGCTAATTTGAGGGTAGCCACCCTCTCAGGTTTGGTTACCTTAAATGAATATTGGACGAGAATTGTTGGTACTGAGGTTTCCAAGTCCCAGGACTTCAGGACCAAATTTCATATCCCGGGACTAGTCTCGAAGGTCCCAAAATCTAAATAGTGCTGTATTATAAATCTTAAATGTAATTTCAAAAGAAAATGTTGAATAAAGGTCATAATCATCACTTACAAAATTTTGCCAAACAGTCCTTAATATTAAATCGTTTTCGAGTAAAAGGGAATCGAAAATTCTCAAAAACAATTTTTATCTACTGAATGGCAAAACCAATTCAAATACAACTTTAACCAATTATAGATTCTACTAGAACATAAACTTGGAATAAATTGGAACAGAATATGACAACGGGAACATTGAGAAAAAAAAATTTCTCTTGATTTTCTTTGGCCCCTGTAAAGTACCGGTACAACTACCAAATTTATTTGTAGAATCTTGAGATGGTTTTTAACCGCAAAGAATTTTTCTAAAGCGATCAAATGGGTACTTGGTACTTGAAGAAAATAAAATGTCATTTTTTATTTTTTAAATTATGATAAGCTAATGCTAAAATGATCATATATTTTTTGTAACAGCTTGGTATAATGTTCTATAATATCCAATCCTTAAAAGAATAAAATGTCCTTTTTATTTTTTTAATTATAATACCGCTTTAAATAATTAGAGATTATAGAATATTGTTCCAATTGTATTGTTAATAAAACAAATACGATAGATGAAATGAAAAAATATAGAAGTATTATAAAGTAAGCCCAAATAAATGCATCGTGTATATAAAAATAGACAACACTATTTTGAAATAAAATGAGACCTTAGAACCACAGACCACATGTAAGGATACATCCTTTAATTTTGACTGGATTTTAGAATATTTATTTTCAAATTTAGCAGGGTGAAATTAATTTGAAAAAACGGTGTTCAAATGTTCTGAGGATGAAATATAGACACTTTTCCCTAGTCTACATGTTGAATGCATTAGATTGGCAAAAATATCAAATTGGCTATCACTAAAATAGGTTGTAAATAATAGTTAATTATATATCACATTATAATACAGTATAGATAATGAAAATGGTATCACCATCGATTTCGGGAAATTTTAAAGTCCTCTGGAACTTCTCCTGTGGTTCCGGGAGATTTTTTTTCATAGAATCCATAGATATTCTCGGTTCTAAATCCCAGGACTGGAAACCCTAACTAGCAGTACTTGTAAGTGATTGATGATGCTTTTTAAAATAATATGTATTATTTTCTTATTTATCTTTTAAAAAATATATATTTTTTGTTAACCATCTAGTTTTTTTTTATTTTTAACGTAGATATGGTACTGAGCTGTAACAAAACACTATGCTTGTGCTCTTCTAAGCACTTAAAGCACCGTTTGGATTAGAAGCACTACATAATAACTAACTATAATGTTATTTCGAATTATATATGTCGGAGATGTCCCCTTCACGTTCCCCGTGCGGACGCCTTCCGATACTTTCGTAGACGCCTTTCGATAGTCTTGTGAACGCCTGCTAACTCATAATTCATTGAAGTCAAGAGAACGTTGTCAACAAGTACCGATTGCATTAATGTAAACATCTTGATATGTGGTCGTGTGAACCATCAGTCTGGAGTCCCTGGAACACTCTTCCCGGCGAGCGGAACAACATGCCTGAAAGTCCCGTAGATAAGTACCTAGTCTTAAGATAAACTCGGTAGAGAATAGTTGAAATCGCGGGACTGGCAGTGGTGGACTGCTAGCTCCGGTATTTTGGTGGTATTGTTTGTATTTTCAATCTTGAGACATTTACCTGTTTCGATAAATCATAAATCATGTTATTTTGTTATTTATGCGACTATTATTTAAGTGATTTTATTGTGTTTACCAATGTGCGCGCCTAAATCTAATAGATCCGCCCTGAAACGCCCCTCCCCTTGTCGTCTTCGACATATATACTGCCCTAAAGTTTTCAGATGAGAATGAAAAACTTTTTTTTTACATAATTCGCGACAGATGGCGACTATTTTATCTATTAACATGAGGAAAGTGAGATTTTATATTTTCATTTTTATTTTTAATAATTCCTAATTTTCAAATGAAATAAATATTAGTTTATTATGTGGCTTAACATACTGTGACGTATTCTCTAAGTATAGGATTAGTGATGCTACTACATTTTTAAGGTTCGCAGAGAGACCATAGTGTGGAGTGTCTTTCAGATAAAAAAATATAGTGTTCTACTTTTAGAATGATGTTATTGATTAGCTTTATTAGTTTACTAGTATAGCAATAATTATATTAACAGTATACCGAGCGCTCACGAGATCAGGTACACCCCACATTTCTCTTTATTTTTCAAGATCAAAATTTGAAATTAGGGTGCAGGATATTTGATACAGAAATACATTTTTAACATAACTACGAACTTTTTTATCTCATATGGTATTCTATAATTATATATTTTACCTTATCTGACGGAGGTTTGAATTATCTTTACAATGGTCTTTTCTAAATCAAAATCGGATCAGAAGGACCCCTACAATGCTTGTTGTTAATTACTGACAAAAATGTTAATTTCCTACTGTGTCGTCTTTCAAACTGTAGTCTCGCATCCATTTATGTATCAATTTTAAATTTGCACTGGGAAGCTCATTTGAGACTATCGAAAGAACGTATAAATGTACAGGGTGTCGTTTAAAAAAGTAAATTTTGGGCAGTTTATTTTCTATAATATTCTTATTAAAAAAAAAAAACAAATTAATCAAATTGCCAAGACAGTAATTTTTTTACAAGGAAAATACGTTTACCTTTCAATTAAACACTGTGAATATTTACTAGCCATTATAAAAAACATTGTTTTCATGATCACTGAGTATAGTTGTCTACACATATTTACTGCACACAAAAAATTCAAAGCTGCCGACCAAGCTAATATAAGGGGAGACCGGGGCATATTTTATTTGTTTATAATTCATACTCAGCAACCGAGTAAGTAAGCTATTTTCATACACTCAATGCCCATATTATAGTAAAAAACCCTTACATGTTATGAACTCCGCCTAAATGAGAAAATCCCATGTATCACGTTAAAAAATCCGAAGTAGTTTTTTTTAGTGGATATTTTTGAACTTTCAATTTGATCACAATCTGCCCCTGGGGTGCTGTAAAACTACCCCCAGAAAATAATATGTCATGGAAAAATGAAGTGGGATTCTCAGTACAATCTATACATTAGTTAAGTAAATTTTGAGGCACTTGATCCCAAAAAGACATTAAAAACAAGCTAACCATTATACTCTTCACCGATTTACTACACTTCTTATATAATTGTTGCACATTCTATAGGATACTCTTCGCAGTTTAGTTTTTTTGTAAATGATATTAGTTTCAAACATTTTTTGTTTAATTACAAAATAAAAAATCTTTAATTTAAAAAATTAATAACTTTTTTATTTATTGATCCATTTTGTTCAAAATAGAATTCTTCCTCTAGCTAACACTAACTTACTGTCCGAATTTCAATACAATCGGACTTTTCGTTCTTAAGTTATCGTGAAAAAAACGCGACGGACGGGCAGACAGGCAGACGGACGGAAATTTTGAAAGTTGTTCAGAATTCGATCACCAACACAGTGATATGAAAATTTTGTCTCTACGAGCAATATTACCGGTTTTAGAAATGCAATGTACACTCCGTTTTGTATTTGCGAAGAGTATAATAAACAACTCTTAAGGGGGAATATAACCACCCCAATTAATGAAAATATATCCTTTGCGTTTTAAAGAGTAAATTTTTTATTAATTCTCTTGAATATTAAATTTATGCGCCGACGGTATGAAAATATTTACTTTTAACTTCTTCAATAACAATCTTTAATTTTTCCAGAAAATCAAAAATAAAAGAGTTGTTTATTTCAGAAAATTAAAATTTTTTCTTAGTCGCTTGTACTCTAACGAAACTGGAGCATAATGTGATGGCTGACTATATTTGAATACCAAAGAGAAATTTAGAAACAGCAGAATAACGAAGACTGCCACTACGTAGGTCCTTGGAAAATAAAAGATTTTGTGACAGTAAAAAAAACTAATGAAAGTAAAAATAAAATTTTCTGAAATAAACAACTTTTATACTTTTGATTTTCTGGAAAAATCAAGGATGGTTTTTGAACAAGTTAAAAGTTTTCATACCATCGGCAAGCAGACTTAATATTCAAGAAAATTAATAGTGGATTAGTAGTGCATATATTTTCTTTAGTTTGGGGTGGTTATATCCCTACTTAAGAGTGGTTTAATTTTTCTTGTCTTATTGTAATCCAGTGTCTTAAAATTTATTTAAGTAATATACATAATATGCTGAGGGTCTTCAGAACTTTATATTTACTTATTTCCACATGACCAATTTTTTTCTGGGGGTAGTTTTACAGCACTCTAGGGGTATATTGTGATCAAATTGAAAGTCCAAGAAAATCCACTCAAAAAAAACTATTTCTGATTTTTTAACGTGATGCATGGGATTGCATCATTTAGGTGGGTTTTATAACATGTAAGGGGTTGTTTTACTATAATATAGGGATTGAGTGTAAGCAATAGCTTATTTACAGTTACCCAGTTGCTGGGTAATTTTCTTTCTGTACTTGGACAAATTCTTAGAACCTTGTCTTTTTTACTGATTTTTGAACCATAAACATAACTGGTGGATGTAGGCAGAATTCTAATGCCAGATTTGGATTCAACGGCTCAAAATATATAAGAGTAGAGTGGTCTGGTCAAAGTATTAGAAAAAAAAATTATTTTTGTGTGCCTGTGTTATTGGCAATATGCACTGTGTATTTATGTAATTTTGGAACTGGTAGTGAGTAAAAACAGCATAATAATTTCGATCATAGTTAAATGTGTCATCTTTATCATACATCAGGACAACCACCTTATATAGAGGACCTAGAGACTATAGACAATTTTGCTTGGAAAGCAATCTTAACATTAATACATGATAAATTATCAATTATATCTAAAAACCTAGGGTAATATTACTGCCACATCCACGTAGTGGACTGGAAGTACAGTAATCGTAAAAAAAAATTTCAATATTTTTTTCTTCAAATAGGTTTAGAATGTCATGAAACGTAGAGATTTTAAATTTGAGTGAAAGAAATTTTCTGTCTGTCAACCTGTCTGTCTGTCTGTCTGTCTGTCTGTCTGTCGGTCTGTCTGTAACCTTTTTCTTGTCCGCATGTTTTCTTCGGAACAGTTTAAGACATTGACTTGAAATTTTGTACACGTATATATTATAACGAGATCTGGAACTGGATTGTTTTTTGAGGATATCCGGTGACGGGTTGGGGGGTAAAATGGGTAAATAGGGGGAAATATGTAAAGCCAGCTGGTAAGAGTTCAAAAACTTGAAATTTGAATTATGAACTACAAGCCAAGGCCTCAAAATTTTTTATCATATTTTTCACCCCCACCACCACACCCCACTCCATTATTAAAGGGGTTGATAAAATAAAATTGAGATATTCACTTGATATTTGGTACACGCCTACATATAATGACATCAGGAACTACATTATATTTTGGGATTATTCTGATGGAGGGCTGGAGGTTAAATAGGGGTAAATATGGGAAAATAAGTAAAGCAAGCTGGTAAGAGTACAGAAACTTGAAATTCAGTGTATGTACGAGAAACCAAGGCTTTAGTTTTTTCAACCCTCCACCACCCCTACTCCATTATTGAAGGGGACGGTAAAATAAAATTGAGATATTCACTTGAAATTTGGTACACGTATGTATCATAACGACATCTGGAACTAGATTATATTTTGAGATGATTCCACTGAAGGGTTGGGGGTTAAATAGGGGTAAATAGGGGAAAATAAGTAAAGCAAGATAGTAAGAGTACAGTAACTTGAAATTCGGTGTATGTACTAGAAGCCAAATCCTCAATTTTTTTTATAATATATTTCAACCCCCACCACTCCATTATTAAAGGGGTTGATAAAATTGAGATTTTCACTAGAAATTAAATATGGGCAAATTGGGTAAAATAAGTAATGCAAGCTGGTAAGAGTACACAAACTTGAAATTCGCTGTATGTACTAGAAGCCAAGGTCTCAGATTATTTATAATATTTTTCAAGCTAACCATTATACTCTTCGCCGATTTACTGCACTGTTTATATAATAGTTGCACATTCTATAGGATACTCTTAGCGATTTTTTTTTGGTAAATATTATTAGTTTTAGACATTTTTTTAAATTTAAATAATTAATAACTTTTTTATTTATTGAACGATATTGAACAAAAACGTTAGGGCCTTTCCCTACACTGAAAAAAGTACTCATGTAATTTTACAGGCTTCTTCATATAGCTCTATGACCAGTGATAATGACTAGAATTTTACAGACTGGATGTAAAATTACACCACCGATGTAAGTATACATGTGCAATGCGATGTGATTTTACGTAACCTCTTGTAATTCTTCGGCGTAATTTTACATGGAATTCACAATCATACAACGTGATTTCACACAAATTTCTGAGTTTTGTTGGCGTAACAATGTGATTTTACAAAATCCTGACAATTTTCGGGACCGCGTGTAATTTTCATTACAACTTAAATGATGGCTCAAATTCAAGGCTTTTAAATATAATTTAGGTAAGTTAACTTATAAAATGAAGATACCAGCTTTTCGTATTTAACCATCTCAGAAGTAATTAATACAAATAATTCGTTTTTCATTTTATAACCTTTCAAAATTATTTAAAATACACTTAAATACATTAAATTTAACACATATGTATTCATATTATTGTAAATAAAAGTGTACATGCGTTCTCTGTAACACAGACAAAAATTAAGCATGTATATAAGAGTGTTTGTTTCCATTATGGCTTGGTTAAACCAATTAGCCAGATCTACATATAGGTAAGAAAATTACATGTTAGGAGAATACTGTTTTCATGGTATAAAACATAAATACACAAAATAATTCTATACTAAGCTTAACTATATAAACATCAACAACTTACAAATAAAACCTATACTTACTTTTTGTAGAGTTATCTGGTTTATTTCAAATTTAACGAATTAATCAGTCAGACAAGAAGAACTTAAAAACTCAGCACACTGTACATACTAAAGCGACAAGTGTTCTTCATCACGTGAAAAAATTTAGCGATGCTATTGGTTACGCTGCTGCAGTGTCTTTGTAATTTTACAATAGTAATGTGAATTCACACATTTGTTGTAACGTTATAAAGAAACCTGCAAATTTGCACTCAATGTGTATAATTACATTGTAATTTAGCAGACAGTTACCGTAATATCACGTTAGAGCAGGAATAAATTCGGAACTTATGTATATTTCCATGTAGCATGTGTATTTAAATGTTTCTTTCTGTAAAGATTATTGACTACATTATTCTAACAGTAATATTTCATGAATTCTAATGTAATGAGGCTGCAATTTTACGTATATTTTTTTCAGTGTAGCCAACACTAACTCACTGGCCAGATTTCAATACAATCGGACTTTTCGTTCTTAAGTTGTCGTGCTAAAAAGAAACGTAACGGATAAGCAGACGGACGGACGGACAGATAGACGGACAGACAGACGGACGGGCGGACGCTTTGAAAGTTGTTCAGAATTCGATCACCAACACAATGATATGAATTTTTTTCTCTATGAGCAATATTAGAAATGCACCGATCTAATGCAATATACTCTTCGTTTTCGTGTATTTGCGAAGAGTATAATAAAATCAACGTATAGTACAGGAAAACGAAACTGTGACTGCGTCTACTATACCTAGGTATATTTATAAACCGAAATCGAGAGTTCACAGAAACTTAATATAAACAAACCGTTTCCAATAAATTTTCAACTATTTAATTTTGTTGATTATCTAGGTAATCAAGACATGTGCATTGATTGCGCACTAACAAAAATCAGCAAAACATTTGGGATTTCCCAAACCACATTTGTAGATTTAGTAATAAATAGTCTCAAGGCTCCGTTACCTACAAAATTTTATCAATCAACAACTAGAAGAAACATATTAACTTATTTTGTGCAAAGCATTAACACTGAATAAGCCTTATTTGCATTTAATAAATTCCTGTATAATACATTACATATTAAATCGGTTAGTATAAAAATAATGTATCTGTTAATGTCATGCCTTACATGTTTATTATATTGTGTATATTTATTTACAATTATATGTCAAAGTGTGTGTGGTTTATCAGTAGGTGAGTCACGTCTGTTTTATGTAACATATATTTTAAGTTAATAATATCGCAATATATCATCATTTATGTACGTAATAAACAGAGACAGAACGCGCCAAATTGAGGTAGAAGGTTGCTCTTTTTTAATTGCTAAAAGAAATCGAATTTTTTTTTTTTTTCGACAAAAATTGTATACCTACAATAAAATTATCTATCAAGCTGTTTAAATCCGATGTTAAAACAAGCTTATATATGTTAGCAATACATCCCTTCACCCTTCAGGGGCCTCTGTCTTAGTGACATCACTTAACTATTGGACGATCGTGCCTCTCCCGAACGAAACCGAGCCAGTGGCGTCAGCCAAGATGCGCGTCAGGCAGAATATAATATACCCTTGTCAATGAAGTACGCATGGCAATAAATTCGTACTAAATAGTGGTTTTTAGTCTTATTTGGGGTAGAAACCCTACAACGCTAACATCAGAAGTGGGATGCTATCCAATGTGCCCGTGAAAGAATAATAAGTTGTACGAACTCTTAATTTTATTTATTGTTACATTATGATGTGGAAAATACCGAACATGACAGTGATAGTAATGTGAACACGTACAGGAAGAGCAGGGGATCTCATTACAAAAAAGTGTAAAGTTGCAGTGGCAAAACATGTTAATAGTTGTAGTAGCAACCCAACAGCAACAATTTTCATAATTATTGTGCAATACAAAGATGGCCGCGAGTCCGCGAAGCCAACGGCCGTGCTGAACGTGGATGATTCTATTTGCGCAAGTGTCAACGTCATTCTCTACGTCCTTCCGGCGCCTTCCGCTTATTTGCGCAAGCGTCAGTGTCGTTCTCTGTCTTTTCGCTTAGTAGAATTTGGCCCTGGTTCGAGCACTGAATGGCGGAATGGCTGAAAGACGACGTCACAAGGTTAAAAGATGATTGCAACGTATTACCGTAAGAAAAAGCCGAATCAACACCACTCGTTTGTACCATTGCAAGAAAATCGAACATACCGAAAATTATTGTTGGTATAAAAGTACAACAAAATACCGACAATTCTACAACAAGGACGTGACCTAGCCGTAGCCACGTCACCAATAGCTACTTTGTGTGCAAGAATCAAACCATTTGATCCACATATTGTATTAATAGTGGAGCTGACTCATCAATCTAAGCAACACCGCTGTCGAGAGATTCCGTGTAGTGATCCAACCCGATGCACGTGCTTTATTGGAATTTGAATTGACTCTTTGGCTAATGACAGAAATTTATTAACTGTTTATGACCTATCCAATATTTTAAAGTTGCTGACATTCAAGAATAACGATAGCCTAGAAATTAATCTGTCAGGACTGGACGAGCTTTAAAATTAGGCGACTACGACAGTTGTTGATTTTAAACCAAAAGAAAACACCGACCGATTATTTTGTTAACCCTGAAAAACTGTCATTGTAACATGGTTGCAAATGAAACGCAATGCTGATAAGTAAACTCAATAGCAAAATGTACAACTTGACTGACTTGTTACTGGTGTTACTGGTAATTTACTGCGAGCAATCCTCACAGGGGAGAACGAAAAGATGTGGATAAAAGTATTACCTAAAGTTGAAAATATTAACATTACGGTGCATTTATCGACTGGTTTGGTGCACTGTATTATGGTTTGGGACAAATCTGAAATTACAGCTACTCAGCAGTTTTTAGCCGACATACCGATGATTACCTCTGTTGACCCTGCCGAGGCCGTTCAAGCACAAATACAGCTGGCATAAGTACATCGAAAATAAACGAGTTAAGCAATTTGTAGTCTCGTTAAGAAGCAAAATTGTTTTTCATCGGCGATATAGTTGCCGTAGAGGATTCACAAGAAGTGAATGGAGGAAAATAAAACGAAGGTAGATAGGACCATCCACTGTACTGTTTTAAAGGTCTTTCCAAATGAACGCTGTCTCCTGGATAAGAAAGGTAGCAGCTGTGTCTTTGTTACATGGGTATAGAATAAACAAATCAAAGACTACTGTAAGTACTATGATAATAAACTTGGCCTTCTAATTTTATTATAATGTGTAATAGTTGCATTTCCCTTACACTTTGTTGATTAATGGATGATTACAATAATAATAGTACACTATAGTACAAAAATATAAAGTCGCTCATACGATATTATAATAATGAGATATAGTAAAACTGATGCAGTGAATTTTGTTGCTGAATTTTTGTAATCATTTCGACTTGTTGCATGTTATTGAGTAGATTTCAAAGTAAAGACGTGGCAACCCCACGCAATGTGTAAAGACGTGGCAACCCCACGCAATATGTAAAGACGTGGCAACCCCACGCAATGTGAATAGACGTGGCAACCCCACGTAATGTAAGTAGAGATGTGGCATCCCCACGCAATGTAAGCAAGGATGTGGCGATCCCACATGACAATTGACAAGTTATATTACACACTGTGACGATTCCACAATATGTGAAAAGAGGGTATGTGGCAGACCCACATTACTTAATCTGTGTCGTGACAATCTCATGACAAAAACATGTGTGATAATTTATGTTTTAGTGCCAATCTGGATGAGGTGTACATCATTCTGCATGTCCCCCAATTATGGTCAAAGTTACGTAAGTCAGCACCATCAAATCAATAGTTGCCGTAGTCTTCTTCAGCAACAAGTGGCTGGTAGAGGTAAACTGAAACCAAGGTGTAAAGATTCCTTCAGGTAAACTGAATCAAGGTATAAGTAATGATCCCTTCTTTATTTCGTCATTTTATTCCACTGAAAGGTAAAATAAAAATAACAATAATAATAAAAGTCGGTGGGAGTACCACTCGTAAAACAGGGGAATACGAGAGTATCGTACTGAACCGAAAACGGGAGCACCGTTCAGACAGTCAGATATGATATTAAAGACGTTCGAAAATGACATTAAATAAAATGCGAGAGGATCGCAGACGTTTTAGAACAGAAAACGGGAGCACCGTTCAGAAAATACACGAGAGTATCGTGGTAATAAGCTTGAATAAAATACGGGAGTACCGGTGAGCGGTGAGCTATAACAGCAATTCATGGAAAGATAAATGTTGTGGTAGTCCCACATAAACAAATGCTTTTTACAGCCGCTGAAATAATAAACAAACTATAGAGACCTCAATCAAGGTTAACAGATGACATTGCGGGAACACTACATGAACACGTAATTGCCAAAGCAAAGAAAATGTGATATCTGAGCTGGGTTACAATATAAACAAATTATTGTCATGTCAAATGAAATTTGAATCATGGTTTTCATATGCGGTCTTTCATAAAATCATAAGCAAATGTTTTGGAACTTATATGATAGAATATGAGTACCTACCTATTATGTTTTCACAGAAAGATCTCTACAATTTCAATCAACGTTATTATAACGTTGTACTAGAGCAGCCGACTCTGCTTTGTTTTGTTTCATTCTAGGTGTGTGATAGTTTAATTCCGGTGCGAGGACGCACCTTTTGCAGAATGGCCGTGTTAGCAATACATCCCTTCACCCTTCAGGGGCCTCTGTCTTAGTGACATCACTTAACTATTGGACGATCGTGCCTCTCCCGAAGTAAACCGAGCCAGTGGCGTCAGCCAAGATGCGCGTCAGGCAGAATAATATACCCTTGTCAATGAAGTACGCATGACAATAAATTCGTACTAAATAGTGGTTTTTAGTCTTATTTGGGGTAGAAACCCTACAACGCTAACATATATACTCTTCGTGGACTTACCGCACTTTTTATATAATTGTTCCACATTCTATGGTCTACTCTTCACATTTTATCGTAAATACAAAAAGATGTATGAAAACGCCCAAAACTTGATCAATAATCTTGCATTTGCATTTGAGACTTATTTATTGCCGTTGATAAGCTGGATATATGATATCTGAATAGGGACTATTGTCGGTCTTGCAATGTAACATTACATACTGTAAATACATAAATTTAAAGAATTTAAATTAATAACTTTTTTATTTATTGATAGATTGAGTTCAAACAACAGGGTCCTTCCTCTAGCTAACACTAATTTACTGTCCAAATTTCAATACAATCGACAGACAGACAGACAGGCAGATGGACGACCACTACAAAAACGTCACTATATACAATTGAAAGAAATTATTTATCTTTCGTACACCGGCGTACACCGCAAATCGCAATTATAAACAATGTGAATATTCAGTACTAAAATCCGCTGCCTAAGGAATTATTACTTCCACAACCAGTCTTTTTAAAGGAAAACATCTTTACTATATTTGCACTCTAGTATATGGAAATAATTGGTCATAGAATTTTAGTAATACCTGAAGCAAATATCATAAAAAAACCGAGTCGTTGGATTTTAGCATATAGGTACTCCAAAAATGAAGGTTCTGGACTCTCATTAGCTCGCTCTACTTATTTTCCCCAGTTTACACCTCCCCCCCCACCCCTTTAACACATCAGATGCCATTATAATACATACGTGTACCAAATTTCAAGTGAATATCTCAGTTTAATTTTATCAGGCCATTTAATAATGGAGTGGGGTTCGTGGAGCGGCCGAAAAATGTCATAAAAAAATCTGAGGCCTTCGCCTCTAGTATATACAACATATCTCAAGTTTCTGTACTCTTACCAGCTTGCTTTACTCATTTCCCCCTATTTACCCCTATTTAACCCCCAGCCCTCCAACGGAATAATTCAAAGATACAATCTGGTTCCAGATGTCATTCTAATTTATACGTATACCAAATTTCAAGTGAATATTTCAATTTTATTTTATCAACCCCTTTAATAATGGAGTGGTGGGTGGTGGGGGGATGGAAAATATTATAAAAAAATTTGAGGCCTCGGCTTCTAGTATATACACAAAATTTCAAGTTTATGTAGTCTTACCAGCTTGCTTTACTTATTTCCACCTATTTACCCTCCAACCATTCACCGAATGTGTTCAAAAGACAATCCATTTATCGAACTCGTTATAATACATACATGTACAAATTTTCAGGTCAATATCTTAAGCCGTTCCAATGAAAACGTGCGCACAAAAAAGTTACAGACAGACAGAAAATTTTGTTCGCTCAAATGTAAAATTTTAACGTTTCATGACTTTCTAAACGTACGTCAACAAAAAAAAAATTGAAAATAGTTTTACGATTTCCAATCCACTATGTGGATGTGGAAGTAAAGTATATTTTGAAAAATCTCCGATTTTAAGATACTTACATGCACCATATACGCATATTCCTGTTTGATCTAAGTTATGATGAAAAAATATATCCATTTTTGGACCCGTATTTATGGGCCCCCTGGAGGCGAGTGGGGGTGGCAGAAAGATGTAACTTTATGCACGTTATTTCTTATGATATCTCGAAAGCCTATGTCAATTTTTAGCGCTTTCCGCCGAGAACTTTCCATTTTATAGGTGCTTTGTGAAATTTTTAATTTTTGCTTAATTCTGAGTCTAAAATGGCCTTATAACTTTTTTTTGGACCATGGGAAAATTGTAACTTTTTATACATGGTCTCAAATAGTTATAACAAATGTTTTGCCGCAAAGTAGAAGTGGTATTGATTCGGTTGGATCATTACCAATTTTTAAATTTGCCGCGTTTTTTCCTATACCAGCAAAAAATTATAACTTTTTTTTATCAATTCAGAAACCGACTAAGGGAGAGACATTTTTTTTTTCGCTAAAATTTAGTATCTCGACGTTTTATGACATTCTAAGCCTATTAAAAAAAATAAAAAAAAATATGATTTTTTACGATTACGAGTACTTCCACTCTGGAAGTAATAAAATCTAGCGTTTACAGAAAAAGTGTATCCTTCTACCTCATTTTAATGTAAACAATTCTCTAACGCTTGGACTATAGAGGAAATACTTTTTTTTTCAAGAGATATGAGGAGTCCGTGGCCTGCCGAATCGTTGAAATGGAGTTCAGAGAATCACAAATTACTTATGGCAAGTGGGCATAGGCCGGAAATACCAAAAGTAACATTACAACAAATTATAGAAAATAGCAAGAAGTTCCCTATAGAATTTCCAATTGAATCAGTAAAATGTGAAACTCTACGTTCCAATAATATGTCTGATGGTGTCTTAGAGAATAATATCAACTCTGCCTATCCAGTAGTACACGAGAAGGTTTTAAGCCTTTACATACAATTTTTAGGATACAAAAGAAAATTTGGCACTTCTATTGAAAGGCAATTATATAAAGATATGACCTTAGAAAAGCTAATAGACAGGCTATTGACCAAAAGAGCTGTGGTATTCGTAGGATATCACGATAAGTATGTGTTGTTGGATGGATTTGGACGAGTTGGCAAGTGGGAGACAATTGGTAGGTATAGTTCATATAAAGTCAGTTTAAAAATCATAAAAAAGACCGACAAAGAGATATTTGATAATACTAGCGGACTAGCGGTGTCATGAACGTCGACTGACAATTAAACAAGTAAACAATCGACTACTTTCGTTTGAGGTAAGCATAACATATCTGGTTAACTTAATATTCGTATACGGATATCCAAGCACGGTCTTATTCCACCATATCAGGCTTTGTAACTATTTATCCTGGTATTTAGCAACGCTTTATACTGAATTGCAATGAATGACATACATTTTTTTTTCTTTAATTCAGGCCTGTAGCTAGTGGTGGGCCAGGACCGGCTACGCCCGTCCTGCAATAATTATTGCCCGTCCTGCGGCAAGTGCAGAAAATATAATATCACAGTACACCCAAACCACAGTTGGTGAATGGAAATTATTATTGAGAGGACGTAGATTAAGTTCCCACTGAAAAAATGGTACCCCATCGAACACCTAAAATGAAAATGGGAAAATGGTTGCAAAACATATAAAAATCATGTTTCGCCCAGCAGACAAGTAAAAATTTGTTAATTGTTATTCTTTATGAATTTTTCAATTTAGATAAAAAAAAATAAAATTTTAAAACACCTTAAAATTTACACTTGAGGTAAATAATGAACCATTTTTGAAAAAATTTGTCTGACGATTTTTGTTAATAAAGGCTGACTTAATTTGTTCTACATAATTTTTTTCATTAAATTGATGAAGTGATTTTTGTTTTAAAATAAAGTTTAAGATCTTTCCCATCTATTACAACTTGTCTGCCTGACAATTTTTGTTAATTAATTCCTATAATATTTTGTTTTATTATTTAATGATTTTAATAGAAGTACATTTCATAATACCTCTCTTTTCTTTACTTGTATTTTGAGATCTCTTTTATGCATAAAAATTGGCCTGTCAGCTCGTAAAAAGCCTGAAGGAGACTGACCGCTTCTGATTAGTATACCGCCGGCGTTGAGTCGTGCAGCATACAGGACTGGACTTCAAATGTATTTTCAAATTCAAACAATAAATCCGGTTTCCGAACAGGGCTTCCATGCTTTCCGACCGATACCACACGGTAGCCGCGCCGACCATAATTACAGCCACTCCTCACGACCTGTGGGTTAGTGGCTGTAAATACCTGAATCGTGTACCCTAAGTAGGCGAAGGGACCCCAAAATAACCGCCTTCTGCATTTGGCCTGCCAATCATTCGACTGATTTCTGACAGACCGGTATGGTCCTTAGTTCCGAGAGTAGCGTAGGATTCATACCACCGAGTATACCGATTATTAGGACTACCATCTTGACAGAGTACCCTGGGTATAGCACTTGGAGTTCGTACTGGAGATCACGGTATTTAGTCCGCTTTTCCTCCTCTTTCAAAGTGATGTTTGGCTCAGCAGGTGCCGAGAACTCAATCACAAACATCACCTTGCGTTGATGGTCGAGGAGAACTAGGTCAGGCTTGTTGGCTTGAATTAGCCTGACCGTCGGAAACGAGTAGTTAATAAATTCGGCACGTAAGGCAGCATTGGTGTCTGGTCTATCCCGAGTGCCGAAGATAATAATATATAATAATGTTTTATATTAAAAACTGTTTCTGTTAAGAAATTTAAATATCTGTTACGGGGGTTATTTATAATTGAAAATAACAATAAAATATTTAGATTCACGGGCCCCTTCTGAAAATTTGTATGCCCGCCCTTAAAACAGTTTCTAGCTACGGGCCTGCTTTAATTGATACAGGATGTGGGTAATTTTGATGCTTTTGCGTGATCGTGTATTATCTCCCCACACATGAAAACGAGGAAGTTACTGCAATTAATCCAAAACTTAAAATTGAAATAATAACATACCTTTACGTAATAAGGTCCCAGGAAACGGAAAAAGTCATTTTAAAATAAATAAATAAAACGCGCGTTTAAAAATAAACTAAAACTTAAAAAAATGCACTGCAATGAAGAAAATAATATTAATAATAATAATTATGTTAATAAACGTAAAAGCGTAACATAATTATTGTTATTATTAACATTGTTTTCGTCTTTTTAGTGCATTTATTAACAGTTTTAGTTTGTTTTTAAAGCGCGTTTTTTAATTGTTTGAAATTATTTATTTATTTTCTTCCAATTAGAATAGTGTGTTTGTTCGATTAAATTTTTTTCCTATAAATGGCAAAACAGATTCGTTATTTTGAAGCCGCCGTTTTGAATTTTTGAATTTTGACTAAATATTTATAATCGGCGACATTGAAAATCCCCAGATACCGATTTTCATACGAATTAGGCCATAAATTATAAACTTATGAGCTATATTGGCACCTCCATTTCAAATTTTTAAATTTCGTCCAAATGTTTATAATCTGCAACCTCTATCAGATACCGATTTTTAGTCGAATCAGGCGATAAATTATAAAACCTATCCTCCATATTAACGAATTTCTGAGTTTTGAACACATGTTAAATTTGTAATCTGTGACTTCAAGAATCCCCAATTATTATACGAATGCTTAAAAAAATCGGACATTATCTTTGAAACGCCATCTTGGATTTTTTTATAAAAATATCAAATTGTATTGTCATGTAAACCATATACATACCAAATTTCATGTCAGTGAGACGTCTGGAAGTGAGTAAAAACTGAGTTGCAGATTCCATTATAATGTTACAGGTCAAGCTAGCAGAAGCGTGATAATCCATTTTTTCCATGATATTTAATAAAAAGCGATTTTTTTAGTATTTAGTTTAGTACAATAAAACCTATTGAAGTAGAACACAACAGAAATCAATCAAATGAGCGTAGAGTTTTAAATTGAAAAGACATGAAACATGATTTATCAAATTTCGGCATTTTTTTGGTATTTTTTGAAATATCATTAGTTTCTTTTTACTGTTTTTTTTGTTTATTGTATTGGTAAATTTCATAGATATTTCTTTTACAATTCGTAGGTAAGTATAATAATAACAATTCTCTAAAAAATGTTCAGCGATCCCAAACACACCTATCTATAATAATTTGTTTTTGTAGAGAATGCGAGTTCATCTATGTTTATGAAAATTATTCCTAACATAGAGAAAAGAAATTCGCATTTTTCAAAATTAGAAAGCGAAAATTTTATTCCGCTCGCCTAGCTAGCATAAGAAATATTTTCTAAAAAATCATCAAAATCGGTACTGTTCCTGAGAATTCTGTTTCGCCGATTTGTAGACGTCATTAAACATTGGCTCGAATATTACTAGCATGTTAAAACTTGGGATACCGAAAACTCGACTAAAATTGTGAATTGTGAATCAAGAGGGATACATATTTTATTACCTATATACAAGCAATTTATTTTCCACTAATTGCTGCCAGGTAGGAAAGTAACTGCATTTATAAATTGAATAAAGAATAATATTGTCACAGTCAGCTGAAGAAAAAGTGTGCCTCTTATCAGTTTATATAGTTATCAGCATTTCTAATATAAAGGTGGCCATAGACTTTAACATATATCTCATGTCTTTACTAATTAAATGACATGGAGGAAAACTGTTTAAAGTGTAAAGATAAAATTAAATCTGATAATAGTATTCAATGTGAAGGAATATGTAAGAAATCATTTCATCTAAAATGTGTGGATATCAGCGTCAAAGAATATAATGTAGTGAAAAATGTTTCTAATTTTAAATGGCTGTGTGATAGCTGTATGTCGCATTGGAATTCTATACTACAAATTCGTAAAGAATTTGATGAATTTAAGGAAACTGTTCTGAATGAAATACGTGATGTTATAGAAAAACCTGGTGGTCTAGCAAAGTCAGATAATCTCAGAAATAATATTACTTATTCAAATGTTGTATCTGGTGAAGCCGTGGTCATTAAGCCGAAAGCTAAACAAGATTGCAGTAAAACGAAGGAAAGTATCTTAAAAAAATTAAGGCCTGCAGCAATGGAAGATGGCATCACACGGGTAAAAAATATTAAAGATGGTGGTATATTAATTAAGTGTAAAACTAAAGAAGAAACCGAGAAAGTAAAGAAGGAGGCAGAAAAAAGTTTAGGTAGGCAGTATCAGATTAAAATACCTGAACTTAAAAATCCGTGCATCAAAGTATAGTTGATTTTGAAGAAAAAATGGAAGATAATGAGCTCTTAGAATGTATAAAGAAACAAAATGTATTTTTAAAACACGATAATATGGATATTAAGGTGGTCACTATACGGAAAATGATAAGCCGCTACATGGCGATATTAGATTGTGATCCTACTACCCACGCCAGGATATTGGAAGAAGGTTCGCTCTGTATAGGATGGACACCCACCTGCAGAGTCTTCGATTACGTCAGGATATACAGATGTTTTAAGTGTGGTGGTTTCAATCACAAGGCAGAAAACTGTTCCAGTGAGGTATGCATCAGATGTGGTGAGAGTGGTCATAAAAAAGAAGAATGTAAAAGTGTTGCTTTAAAATGTGTAAACTGTAATGAAGCAATTCAAAAACTAAAATTAGAATTAGATGTTAATCATTCTCCTTTCGATGTTAATAACTGTGTAGTTTTGCAGAAAAAAATGATAACCGAGAAGCAAAAAATCAGAAATAACATTTAGCAACCAAAGGAACATCTGTCTTATAAATCCTTAAATATTGTTCATCAGAACGTTCAATGTATACGTAATAAGATTGATTTTGTAGAAACTTTCACAAACATTAATGAGATCGATGTCTTCTGCATGACAGAGCATTGGTTATCAGAAAACCAAAGCAGTTTAACCAAAATTGAGGGATATGATCTGGTTAGTATTTTTTCTAGAAAATTACACAAAAATGGTGGTGTAGCGATTTTTTGTAAACAGAATTTAACTGAAAATGTAAGTGAAATTAAAGAGATAACGCATTTATCAATAGAAAAAATTTTTGAAATTTGTGGTGTTAAGATAATGCTAAAAAATAACATTTATTTAAATATATTTTGTATATATAGGTCACCAACTGGAGACGTAAATTTATTTCTAACTGAATTAGCATCATTTTTAGATAACCACACCAAAAACATGAAACAACAACAACAAACTATAATTACTGGCGATTTAAATATTGATTATCTAACAAATTCTGTTTACAAAAAGGACCTAAATGATATTCTTCACTCTTACGGTTTTAACAACTTTATTGACAGCCCTACAAGATGTACCTCTATTTCTTCTAGCGCAATAGATTATATGTGTACCAATATTAATCAAGACATTTTACATTTTTCAACGAATATAATTTTCAATGGTTTATCAGATCATTCTGCCCAAATTTTTGAATTAAACTGTAACTGGGAAATGAATAATGAAAAAAATGCTTACTCAAAAATTTATAGCGAAGCTAATTATAAAAATTTTCTTAGCTACTTAAGCAAAGAGTCATGGTCTGATATTTATGCGACTAATGATGTCAATGTCGGTTTCGAAACTTTAGTTAACATGTTAAAATATTATATAGATATATCATTCCCAATTATGAAAATTAACCAAAACAAATCTAAATCTAAAATGTGGTTAACTCGAGGTATTAGAATTTCATCAGAAAAACTCAAAGAATTGCACCAAAATATGCGTTTAACGAAAAGCCAGTATGCCTCAGATTACTATAAAAAATACAAGAATATTTACAAAAAAGTCATCATAGCTGCTAAGAAAATGTATAATGATGGGCTATATCAGGAATCCAGTAACAAAAGCAAAACTGTTTGGAGAATTATTAATAACAACATAAACAAAAATAAAAATTCTAGCGAAATACCCCATATTATTTTAAACAATGCTAAAATAACAAATCATGAAATCATGGCAAACTCATTTGTAGATTATTTTGCTGAAATTCCTTATAAGGTAGGTATAAATCAGAATAAAATTAATGATAACATAATTTTTTCGATAAAGCAAACAACTCACAGTATGTTTTTAGGTCCTGTATCTGAAAACACTGTTTTTAATGCAATTATGAATTTAAAAAATTCAAATTCGACGGGAATTGATTTAATTTCTTGTAAACTTTTAAAAGTGGCAATAAACTATATTACATATCCTTTAACTTATCTTATTAATATTTCTTTAGAACAGGGTATTTTTCCAGATATATTTAAAACAGCTCGAGTCATCCCATTGCATAAAAAAGGAGATAAAGATAATATTGAGAATTATCGTCCCATTTCTCTACTCAGTTCGATTTCTAAGGTACTGGAAAAAATAGTGTTTGACCAAATCGTTAAATTTTTAACAGATAATAGCATATTGCATAACGCACAACACGGTTTCAGAAAAAATAGAAATACACAGTCAGCTATATTACGATTCATTGACAAATTATACACATCTTTAAATGATGGGAAAAAATGTTTTGGTTTATTTATGGACTTAAGCAAGGCATTTGACCTGGTCAACCATGACTTGCTTAAGGATAAACTCCAAAGTTATGGTCTTAGGGGAAAGGTATGTGACTGGTTAACTTCATATCTTTACAATAGGAAGCAAGTTGTGGATGTAAATGACGTTCGTTCCAAAGAAGTTAAAGTAAGTATTGGTGTTCCACAAGGGTCCATTTTGGGGCCTTTAATGTTTTTAATCTTCGTAAATGATCTGCCTTATATAGAGAACTGTGAAAATAGACTAACTATGTTCGCTGATGATAACACCTTCTTGTGTGATGAATCGTCTATTACAGATACAATCGATGAGATGCAACGAATTATTATTAATTTTAACAGTTGGTTCACCAAAAATAAACTGTGTCTGAATACTTCTAAAACAGTATTTATAAATTTTACACCTCGTACATCGACAATTAATGAGAGTTATTGGTTAAGAATTGGAAGTAAGTCGATAGCTCAAGTTCAAACTACAAAATTTCTTGGTTTGCACATAGACAATATATTAAGTTGGGACATACATACTGAAAATCTTTGTAGAAGACTTTCATCATTTTGTTACGCACTACAAAGGCTAAAAAATATTAGCAACGAGCCAACTTGGATGTCATTTTATTATGCTCATTTTGTGTCACGCTTGCGTTATGGTATATTGTTTTGGGGCTCATCTAGTCATATAAATAGAGTTTTCAAAATCCAAAAAAGAGCACTTAGAATTATGGTAGGTATATCCCAGCGAATCTCATGCAAACAGTATTTCAAAAAGCTAAAACTCTTAACATTGCCATCTATTTTTATTTACGAATTACTACTACACGTAAAATATAATATAAATGAGTTTACCATGAATAGTAACTATCACAATTATGAAACGAGATCAGGATCGTTATTATCAATTCCAGGACATAGTCTGTCATTATATGAAAAAAGTCCTAATTATATAGGAGTAAAATTGTATAACAAATTATCCCAGGATCTAAAAGATATAATGAATATTAAGCTATTTAAAAATAAATTGCAAATGTTCTTACTGAATAATGCTTTTTATAGTATTTCTGAGTTCTTTAATTACTGATCACAATTTTTACATAATACGTAGTAACATACTTTTGGTCTCGCTATTAGTACGTAGCTAGATTTTACTCAATTGGGTCGTTCTATGCGTTATTTATTTTATTAAACTGTATTTGAGTAATTTTTATTGTTATTGTGTTATTGATGTTTTAGATATTTGTGTTATTACGAAATTTTATAATATGTACTTATTTTTAATCTGTATTTTGCTGACTTTTCCTATACTATGTAACATAGTAGTAGAGTGTTTATACCGGAGCTGGGCCTCCCCCCACCACTTTTCGTGACGTCATAGGTGGGGGGTAATTAGTGTGGTGGGGGTAATTCGCGTGGTGGGGGTAATTAGATTGGTGGGGGTAATTAGAGTGGTGGGGGGTAATTACAGTGGTAGGTAATTACAGTGGTGGGTGGGGGGCAATTAATGTGGTAATTGCTGTGTTAACTGTAAAGGTAGTGGGGGATAATTAGGACGTTACATACACTGGTGGTGGTGGGGCCATTGCATGGCGGGTGGTAATAAGAGTAATTGCATATGTGTAATTACAGTGGTGGGAGGCAATTAATGTGGTAATTGCAAATGTGGTGGGGGTAATTAGGACGTTACTTACGAATATAAGAATACTTAGTGTAATTATTGTGGTGGAGGGGGGTAATAAGGGTAATTGCATAACGAGAGTACTTACTGCAATTATTGTGGTGGAGGGGGGGTAATGAGAGTAATTTCGTAACTAGAGTACTTACTGTAATTATTGTGGTGGAAGGGGGTAATGAGAGTAATTGCATAACGAGAGTACTTACTGTAATTATTGTGGTGGAAGGGGGTGTTGCGACTAATTGCGTAACTAGACTACTTACTGCAATTATTGTGGTGGAGGGGGGTAAAGAGAGTAAATGCGTAACGAGAGTACTTACTATAATTATTGTGGTGGAGGGGGGTAATAACAGTAATTGCATAACGAGAGTACTTACTGCAATTATTGTGGTGGAGGGGATAATACCAGTAATTGCGTAACTAGAGTACTTACTGCAATTATTGTGCTGGAGGGGGGCAATTCCAGTAATTGCGTAACTAGAGTACTTACTGCAATTATTGTGGTGGGGTGGTAATAAATGTACTGATGGTAACTACGTAGGTGAGGGGGCAATTGACATGGTGGTGGGAGGTAATGCTGTGACGTAACATTCACTGGTGGTGGGAGCATCCCTATTATTATAAAAGTGAATGAGCTGTTGGTATATGACTATTGTATAGGCTAGACTGCTACAGTAAAGGAATACTATGCATTATTTCCATACTTAATGATATGATGGATAATTGTTATATGCAGTTCTCACATTTAAAATTTTATATCTATCGGTGCTAGATGAACGTACGTTTTAATCGCAATTACTTGTATGCAAGAAATGTCGTATAGACATACGACAACCAACTTTGCATAACAGTTCAATTTTTTTACATTCATTGCTGCATTTTTTACTTTATGGGCACACATTTCTCATTACTGCAATAAAAAACTACGTGATTTTCTTTTTTTTGAATACTTGCAAATAACACGCTTTCAAAGTATTTTGTTACAAATGGACAATTATTATGCAAAACCAGTTCAATTTTTACATTAATCGCTCCATTTCTGACTGTATGGGCACACATTTTATTACTGTAGATGTATGTGATTTCTTTTCACACGTAAATAACACATGTTTTCAAAATATTTTGTTACAATTATTATATAAACCATATAAAGAAAGAATTACGTATCTAATCGCAGTAATGATATTTTAAAACTTTGCAGATTTATCAGATTACTTTTTTTCAAATTGTATGCATGCAATGCACACACAAAATGCAACACATGTATGCAATGTTATCTTTATAAAACGAGGGTAATTAAGGATAAAACGAGGATAATTAAGGATAAAACGAGGGTAATTTAGGATAAAATGTAACAAAATGTAACATAAAATGCAATAAAATGTAAAAAAAATACAACAAAATGCAACACATGTATGCAATGTTATCCTTATAAAACGAGGGTAATTACGGATAAAACGAGGGTAATTAAGGATAAAACGAGGGTAATTTAGGATAAAATGTAACAAAATGCAACATACAATGCAACAAAGTGCAACGAAATGTAACAAAATGCAACAAAATGCAACATAGAATGTAATACATTGTAACAAAATGCAACATACATGCCAATAAATTGCAACACAATGCAACAAAATGTAATAAAATGCAACACATGTATGCAATGTTATCCTTATAAAACTAAGGGTAATTAAGGATAAAACGAGGGTAATTACGGATAAAATGAGGATAATTAAGGATTAAACGAGGGTAATTTAGGATAAAATGTAACAAAATGCAACACACAATGTAACAAAATGCAACATACAATGCAACAAAATGTAACAAAAGGCAACTTACAATGCAACGAAATGTAACAGATTTCAACATACAATGTAACAAAATGCAACGTACAATGCAACATACAATGCAATGTATGCAATGTATGCAATGTATGCAATGTGTGCAATGTGTGCAATGTGTGCAATGTGTGCAATTTATGCAATGTAACACACAATGCAACAAGATGCAATGAATTGTAACAAAATGCAACATACAATGCAGCAAAATGCAACGAAATGTAACAAAATGCAACAAAATGTAACAAAATGCAACAATATCTAACAAAATGTAACATAATGCAACATAAAATGCAACAAAATACAACATACAATGCAACAAAATGTAACAATGCAACATGATGCAACACAACGCAACACCATATAACATACAATGCAATAAGGATATATCACATACACCTAGTAATAGAAGTTAGATAATACATGGTAATTTAGGAAATAATTTTTATTTGTACACACAAATAAATTTAAAAAACAATATATATAAAATAGTTCTTATACTACGTAACATTAATACAATTACAAATAAGTTTAAAAAATTACTACGCTACTTCATATATACATAATTACAATTACAAATAAGTTTAAAAAATTACTATGCTACTTCATATATACATAATGACAAATCTATGTATTGCAAACGTTGCAAACTTCTACCCGAGTAACTAGATACAGCAGCAGCCCACAACATTTGCAATACTTTCTCACATTTTCATCCAATAGCGATGTGGTTGTGTGGACATTTTTATGTAAGTGCTCTCCCACCACCCTATTAGAATATGGGATGTAGCACACTTCACACAACATGTGTTCTTCACCACTATAAACATTAAACACACTAACATACTCGGAGCTAAAACAGTATATGGCATCCCTCGGGTTAGACCGCCTGCTGTTTATATATTGTGCCCTTATCTGCTGCACTCCAGGTATGTGGCATTCAACCCCTTCGTCCACATCGTCTTCTGCGAGACCCTCAGGATCCACGGCTGCTGAGCCCATGACTGCTGGCTCGATGGCTACTGGCTCCACGGCTGCAGGCTCCAGGGATGCAGGCTCCACGGCTGCTGGCTCCACAACACCCTCGGCGAATCTTTCACCTTCAATGGCTACCCACTCATCACCGTTAACACCAACGGTGGCTAGCCAGTTTAAAAAAGCTCTACCTTCCATTTTTAAACAATGTTTTTAAATTTTCAAATTGTATTGAAACTTTGGTTTGGTTTCGAATCGCATTCTCTATTTATGATATGATAGCACCACTACAAGGGCAGGCCTAGGTGGGGCTACTCTAGCAGTATTGGTTCGAAGCAAAATCTGAAAAGTAGTAGGGTATAATACTAATTATGATTGGTGCATAGCTCCCCCTCTACTCACTATGCTTTTGATTTTTGTGTCAATATTTACATGGGAAGGGTGGTCTTAAAATGAATTCAATTATCACCGAGAATTCTTACAAAAATAAAAACAGCTGAATTAAATAAGATGAAGTAAAATGCATTTTGCTAAAGGGTAGAAATCTTAACAAGTGTAGCTATATCCATCATACAATAATGTACAGCTGTTATATAATGTCAAAATCTAAGTTACATGAATTTTTGCATAAATGGCAGATTGGGAGTATATACTATATGTGAGCGTCATTTATTTTTGCTAGTGGGCGATTAAGGCGTATACTTGAAACATTATTATATTACATAATATGGTAAAGTATAGCTTACTTGTGTATGGGCAACGCAATCTTTTTATCTTTTATGTACAGTTACCTGCACTAGAGTATTATTAATATGTTACCAAGTAGTAAGAAGATATAGGTAAGTTACTGTTTAAAAGTGAATCATTATTTGTTTCCTTAATTGTATTGAAACATATTCTTTATAGGATTTTGCAAACTGCAGAAAAAAACTATCTTTTAGTTCCCATAAATAGTTTTTTTTCATATTTAACTTAGTGATAATTAAATAACCCTGGCTACATGTCAAAGCACAGATAATGGCACTGAACGAAAAAAATTTACGATCTATTTATAATTGGTTCTAAACTTTATTCTTAGTTAAATATTCTCTGATGTTCTCTGACTAGGTAATTAAATAAAATCACTTTTTTTCTGTTTCAACCCTTAATTGGCCATTGAAAAGATTTACTGATAAACGGCTCAGTTGGTATCGGAACTCGACTGAATTTCGTCAAGTCGTTACAAATAATTACGTGTCTGGCTAATGAAGAGATTGACTTAATTAAACCGGCTATTTCATATATGTTATGTAATTAAATTGAATGCGCCTTGTACGGTCCAAACGTCTGTCTTATAATTTTTTTCTCTAATAAAATATTTTCAGCTGTTCGTTGAATAGGTAATTAAATAAAATCGCATTTTTCAACCCCTAATTGGAGATTGAAAAGATTTACTGTTAATAGAAAGACTGTCGGTAATTGTATTACCTGCAGCTTTCTCGTTTTCTTACATATTGGTATTTATTAAAAGATACCCTACACAACTGACCACATTCTACCTGAATGAACTATCTCTTGTAACAAGGTGTGCGATTTAAGGAAGTTTCTTTTTTGTATTGAGTGAAAAAAACAGTCTAAAATGCTAAATAGACTCCCATTTCAAGTCTTCAAAATAAGTAAGTAAGTAAACTAGTTATTGTTCTTAATAAAAATTATAGTAGAAAGCTCTCTATAATATTATATCTCGGGGTAGTTTTAAAACCGCAGATACCTACAATCACACTTTCCGCTAAAAATTGTACAAATTATAGCCACACCTTTTGTATTTATTGCAAATAGGATGTTATTATGGACAGTTCGCGGATAGTAATCTTTCGTTACTCGTAAATACCTGAAGTGTCAGTGATTACCTGAATCTTGTTACTTTGTCACATATGATTTCTTGTCTACTTTATCACACGCTGTCGTTGACTATTGCATAACTATATGTAATATTTCGAGCAGTATTTCGAGTCACTCGCTAGTTACCTTTATAGATGCTCTATCGCTTTGGTACACTGGTGGTTATACAACAAGGCACATGATATCAGTGGCGGCGCAAGGAGTCTTGGAGCCTTGTTTAAGAAATTGATTCGGGGCCCACATAAAAAATATTTGTTTAATGAGATAATGTAATTCACGAGGCATTTCCAATTTTAATTTTTACATAATTTTATGAAATTAAGAGATTTCATTTCATAAACACACCATTGGATAGCACAACAAGCGAAAAAACTTTTTTGTCTTTCAAAATAGATACGAAGTACATTGGAAATAAATCAATAAATGAATTAAAAACAGCAGTTTTCTTTTAAAACAGAATTACACTAAAAAGTAGAAAATAATTTTTGCCTGTTAGATTAGGTAGAGTGGCCGCTAGTGACTACTCTACCTAATCTAACAGGCAAACGGCCACTGTACCTAACCAAACATACAAGCGGTCACTGTATCTAACCTAACGAACCGGCAGCGACCATCTTATCTAACCTAACGAACATCATGTCGTAGCCTATAAGCATGGTCCTGTATGCCTGCACCTATGTACCTGTGTATCTAGGTCATAAAATAGTCATGAGATGGTCATGAAGATATACTCCGAAAAAAGGAAGCATTAGCATGGACATCGGATACTGACCCACATGAAATTATCGTGATGATCAAAATTCGTATTCGTCCGGGTCTAAAATATAATGCATGCGAGATACGGGGATTATTGAATAAATGTTACTGTTAACCTACAAACTTGTTGTTTAAGCACCAATCGCTGTAAATATTAAATGGGTTATGACGGAGAAATCTATTGCAGACTGTGATCTTCTTATAGAAACGAAAGTGAGTTGACACTTTTATCTTCCAATGATTGCTCGCTGTAATTGTAGAACATTAAAAGACATGCTACTCGCCCTGAATTGTGTGAAGAAATTATTTATCAGGATAAAAATGATGAAAATTATCGAAAAAGTCTGATACGGTTATGTTTTACGAAAGAATTACAAAATATTGCATTCATTCCGATATGAAAATGGACAATCAGAGATAGACACGCCTCACAATTGAAATGAAACTGGCAGTAAAGTAGGTATACGACTATTCTTTAATTTCTAAGTCAGGTGTTACTGAAATCATGTTCACCATTTATACCATCGAAATAACGTGTCTCGTATTTATTTAAGTATATACTTGCAATATAAGTATGAATACAAACTGAAACGTACTCGTCTTTTCTTCCAATAAGTTTTTAATAATGTTCGTTTACAGAGACCCCATAGAACTTTGCTCTAAGCTGTTTTAACTTGATATAAATAAAACAAGAAATTTCAATAAATGTTGTATTTATTATTCATCTACTATATAGCATTTAATAATATGTTTTTGTGGCATGGATGCCTTAATATCTATTAACAATATCTTAAAATTGACAAGAATCATTTTCACACAAAATTTCTGAATGTTGAGGTTGCCATCAAGAAATCCTCGACACCAAATTCAGCGCTTTACTATACACCCGTACTTGTTTTTCAAATACTTCAATACGGACATCATCGTCTTGAATAGAATCACAGTAAATATTGTCGTGTTGCTCGCTAAATATTAGTGCTGAAATTTCATCACAGACTTTTGTTACATTTTGTTGCATTTTGTTACATTGTGTGTTGCATTTTGTTACAATGTATTGCATTTTGTTGCATTGTGCGTTGCATTTTGTTACATTTTGTTGCATTATGTGTTGCAATTTGTTACATTTTGTTGTAATTTGCACATTTTTCTGCATTGTATGTTGCCTTTTGTTACATCATGTTGCAGTTGTTGCATTGTATGATGTATTTTGTTGCATTGTATGTTGCATATTTTGACAATTCATTGCATCTTGTTTCATTGTGTGTTACATTTTGTTGCATTATATGTTGCAATTTGTTACATTTTGTTGCATTGTATGTTGCATTTTGTTACATTTTGATGCATTGTATGTTTCATTTTGTTGCATTTTGTTACAATTCATTGCATTTTGTTGCGTTGTGTGTTACATTTTGATGCATTATATGTTGCAATTTGTTACATTTTGTTGCATTGAATCTTGCATTTTGTTACATTTTGTTGCATTGTACGTTGCATTTTGTTACATTGTATGTTGAAATTTCTGTTTTTTTTAATTAACAGTCAATCTTTTCAATAGGTGACTATGAGGCTTGGAAAGCAGTATATAATTATTGTCATGGTGGATCCAATAAGGCAGCAACCACAATATGGCAGATTACCTTTTCCTTGACAATCGCCCCCACATGGGTATCAAATGATGGGTATATAAAGTACAATACAATAAGCTTCGTGACGTCATTCTAAATCCAATATGGCGGCCGGCACAGATTGGCGAATCACCTGTTGTTATTTTTTTTACACTGAATAAAAAATTATTTTCTACTTTTTAGTGTAATTCTGTTTTAAAAGAAAACTGCTGTTTTTAATTCATTTATTGATTTATTTCCAATGTACTTCGTATCTATTTTGAAAGACAAAAAAGTTTTTTCGCTTGTTGTGCTATCCAATGGTGTGTTTATGAAGTGAAATCTCTTAATTTCATAAAATTATGTAAAAATTAAAATTGGAAATGCCTCGTGAATTACATTATCTCATTAAACAAATATTTTTTATGTGGGCCCCGAATCAATTTCTTAAACAAGGCTCCAAGACTCCTTGCGCCGCCACTGATATCATGTGCCTTGTTGTATAACCACCAGTGTACCAAAGCGATAGAGCATCTATAAAGGTAACTAGCGAGTGACTCGAAATACTGCTCGAAATATTACATATAGTTATGCAATAGTCAACGACAGCGTGTGATAAAGTAGGCAAGAAATCATATGTGACAAAGTAACAAGATTCAGGTAATCACTGACACTTCAGGTATTTACGAGTAACGAAAGATTACTATCCGCGAACTGTCCATAATAACATCCTATTTGCAATAAATACAAAAGGTGTGGCTATAATTTGTACAATTTTTAGCGGAAAGTGTGATTGTAGGTATATCTGCGGTTTTAAAACTACCCCGAGATATAATATTATAGAGAGCTTTCTACTATAATTTTTATTAAGAACAATAACTAGTTTACTTACTTACTTATTTTGAAGACTTGAAATGGGAGTCTATTTAGCATTTTAGACTGTTTTTTTCACTCAATACAAAAAAGAAACTTCCTTAAATCGCACACCTTGTTACAAGAGATAGTTCATTCAGGTAGAATGTGGTCAGTTGTGTAGGGTATCTTTTAATAAATACCAATATGTAAGAAAACGAGAAAGCTGCAGGTAATACAATTACCGACAGTCTTTCTATTAACAGTAAATCTTTTCAATCTCCAATTAGGGGTTGAAAAATGCGATTTTATTTAATTACCTGTTCAACGAACAGCTGAAAATATTTTATTAGAGAAAAAAATTATAAGACAGACGTTTGGACCGTACAAGGCGCATTCAATTTAATTACATAACATATATGAAATAGCCGGTTTAATTAAGTCAATCTCTTCATTAGCCAGACACGTAAATATTTGTAACGACTTGACGAAATTCAGTCGAGTTCCGATACCAACTGAGCCGTTTATCAGTAAATCTTTTCAATGGCCAATTAAGGGTTGAAACAGAAAAAAAGTGATTTTATTTAATTACCTAGTCAGAGAACATCAGAGAATATTTAACTAAGAATAAAGTTTAGAACCAATTATAAATAGATCGTAAATTTTTTTCGTTCAGTGCCATTATCTGTGCTTTGACATGTAGCCAGGGTTATTTAATTATCACTAAGTTAAATATGAAAAAAAACTATTTATGGGAACTAAAAGATAGTTTTTTTCTGCAGTTTGCAAAATCCTATAAAGAATATGTTTCAATACAATTAAGGAAACAAATAATGATTCACTTTTAAACAGTAACTTACCTATATCTTCTTACTACTTGGTAACATATTAATAATACTCTAGTGCAGGTAACTGTACATAAAAGATAAAAAGATTGCGTTGCCCATACACAAGTAAGCTATACTTTACCATATTATGTAATATAATAATGTTTCAAGTATACGCCTTAATCGCCCACTAGCAAAAATAAATGACGCTCACATATAGTATATACTCCCAATCTGCCATTTATGCAAAAATTCATGTAACTTAGATTTTGACATTATATAACAGCTGTACATTATTGTATGATGGATATAGCTACACTTGTTAAGATTTCTACCCTTTAGCAAAATGCATTTTACTTCATCTTATTTAATTCAGCTGTTTTTATTTTTGTAAGAATTCTCGGTGATAATTGAATTCATTTTAAGACCACCCTTCCCATGTAAATATTGACACAAAAATCAAAAGCATAGTGAGTAGAGGGGGAGCTATGCACCAATCATAATTAGTATTATACCCTACTACTTTTCAGATTTTGCTTCGAACCAATACTGCTAGAGTAGCCCCACCTAGGCCTGCCCTTGTAGTTGTGCTATCATATCATAAATAGAGAATGCGATTCGAAACCAAACCAAAGTTTCAATACAATTTGAAAATTTAAAAACATTGTTTAAAAATGGAAGGTAGAGCTTTTTTAAACTGGCTAGCCACCGTTGGTGTTAACGGTGATGAGTGGGTAGCCATTGAAGGTGAAAGATTCGCCGAGGGTGTTGTGGAGCCAGCAGCCGTGGAGCCTGCAGCCCTGGAGCCTGCAGCCGTGGAGCCAGTAGCCATCGAGCCAGCAGTCATGGGCTCAGCAGCCGTGGATCCTGAGGGTCTCGCAGAAGACGATGTGGACGAAGGGGTTGAATGCCACATACCTGGAGTGCAGCAGATAAGGGCACAATATATAAACAGCAGGCGGTCTAACCCGAGGGATGCCATATACTGTTTTAGCTCCGAGTATGTTAGTGTGTTTAATGTTTATAGTGGTGAAGAACACATGTTGTGTGAAGTGTGCTACATCCCATATTCTAATAGGGTGGTGGGAGAGCACTTACATAAAAATGTCCACACAACCACATCGCTATTGGATGAAAATGTGAGAAAGTATTGCAAATGTTGTGGGCTGCTGCTGTATCTAGTTACTCGGGTAGAAGTTTGCAACGTTTGCAATACATAGATTTGTAATTATGTATATATGAAGTAGCATAGTAATTTTTTAAACTTATTTGTAATTGTAATTATGTATATATGAAGTAGCGTAGTAATTTTTTAAACTTATTTGTAATTGTATTAATGTTACGTAGTATAAGAACTATTTTATATATGTTGTTTTTTAAATTTATTTGTGTGTACAAATAAAAATTATTTCCTAAATTACCGTGTATTATCTAACTTCTATTACTAGGTGTATGTGATATATCCTTATTGCATTGTATGTTATATGGTGTTGCGTTGTGTTGCATCATGTTGCATTGTTACATTTTGTTGCATTGTATGTTGTATTTTGTTGCATTTTATGTTGCATTATGTTACATTTTGTTAGATATTGTTGCATTTTGTTACATTTTGTTGCATTTTGTTACATTTCGTTGCATTTTGCTGCATTGTATGTTGCATTTTGTTACAATTCATTGCATCTTGTTGCATTGTGTGTTACATTGCATACATTGCACACATTGCACACATTGCACACATTGCACACATTGCACACATTGCATACATTGCATACATTGCATACATTGCATTGTATGTTGCATTGTACGTTGCATTTTGTTACATTGTATGTTGAAATCTGTTACATTTCGTTGCATTGTAAGTTGCCTTTTGTTACATTTTGTTGCATTGTATGTTGCATTTTGTTACATTGTGTGTTGCATTTTGTTACATTTTATCCTAAATTACCCTCGTTTAATCCTTAATTATCCTCATTTTATCCGTAATTACCCTCGTTTTATCCTTAATTACCCTTAGTTTTATAAGGATAACATTGCATACATGTGTTGCATTTTATTACATTTTGTTGCATTGTGTTGCAATTTATTGGCATGTATGTTGCATTTTGTTACAATGTATTACATTCTATGTTGCATTTTGTTGCATTTTGTTACATTTCGTTGCACTTTGTTGCATTGTATGTTGCATTTTGTTACATTTTATCCTAAATTACCCTCGTTTTATCCTTAATTACCCTCGTTTTATCCGTAATTACCCTCGTTTTATAAGGATAACATTGCATACATGTGTTGCATTTTGTTGTATTTTTTTTACATTTTATTGCATTTTATGTTACATTTTGTTACATTTTATCCTAAATTACCCTCGTTTTATCCTTAATTATCCTCGTTTTATCCTTAATTACCCTCGTTTTATAAAGATAACATTGCATACATGTGTTGCATTTTGTGTGTGCATTGCATGCATACAATTTGAAAAAAAAGTAATCTGATAAATCTGCAAAGTTTTAAAATATCATTACTGCGATTAGATACGTAATTCTTTCTTTATATGGTTTATATAATAATTGTAACAAAATATTTTGAAAACATGTGTTATTTACGTGTGAAAAGAAATCACATACATCTACAGTAATAAAATGTGTGCCCATACAGTCAGAAATGGAGCGATTAATGTAAAAATTGAACTGGTTTTGCATAATAATTGTCCATTTGTAACAAAATACTTTGAAAGCGTGTTATTTGCAAGTATTCAAAAAAAAGAAAATCACGTAGTTTTTTATTGCAGTAATGAGAAATGTGTGCCCATAAAGTAAAAAATGCAGCAATGAATGTAAAAAAATTGAACTGTTATGCAAAGTTGGTTGTCGTATGTCTATACGACATTTCTTGCATACAAGTAATTGCGATTAAAACGTACGTTCATCTAGCACCGATAGATATAAAATTTTAAATGTGAGAACTGCATATAACAATTATCCATCATATCATTAAGTATGGAAATAATGCATAGTATTCCTTTACTGTAGCAGTCTAGCCTATACAATAGTCATATACCAACAGCTCATTCACTTTTATAATAATAGGGATGCTCCCACCACCAGTGAATGTTACGTCACAGCATTACCTCCCACCACCATGTCAATTGCCCCCTCACCTACGTAGTTACCATCAGTACATTTATTACCACCCCACCACAATAATTGCAGTAAGTACTCTAGTTACGCAATTACTGGAATTGCCCCCCTCCAGCACAATAATTGCAGTAAGTACTCTAGTTACGCAATTACTGGTATTATCCCCTCCACCACAATAATTGCAGTAAGTACTCTCGTTATGCAATTACTGTTATTACCCCCCTCCACCACAATAATTATAGTAAGTACTCTCGTTACGCATTTACTCTCTTTACCCCCCTCCACCACAATAATTGCAGTAAGTAGTCTAGTTACGCAATTAGTCGCAACACCCCCTTCCACCACAATAATTACAGTAAGTACTCTCGTTATGCAATTACTCTCATTACCCCCTACCACCACAATAATTACAGTAGGTACTCTAGTTACGCAATTACTCTCATTACCCCCCCTCCACCACAATAATTGCAGTAAGTACTCTCGTTATGCAATTACCCTTATTACCCCCCTCCACCACAATAATTACACTAAGTATTCTTATATTCGTAAGTAACGTCCTAATTACCCCCACCACATTTGCAATTACCACATTAATTGCCTCCCACCACTGTAATTACACATATGCAATTACTCTTATTACCACCCGCCATGCAATGGCCCCACCACCACCAGTGTATGTAACGTCCTAATTATCCCCCACTACCTTTACAGTTAACACAGCAATTACCACATTAATTGCCCCCCCCCCCCACCACTGTAATTACCTACCACTGTAATTACCCCCACCACTCTAATTACCCCCACCACTCTAATTACCCCCACCACGCGAATTACCCCCACCACACTAATTACCCCCCACCTATGACGTCACGAAAAGTGGTGGGGGGAGGCCCAGCTCCGGTATAAACACTCTACTCATAGTCGACTGGAATAAACGATATTATTATTATTATTATTATTAAACTATAAATTGAGGTTTTCTTTGAGAAATAGGTCGCGTAAGCGCCAATGAATATCATATAGTCTGATATAACTTTGCGGCGTTACTACGTAGTACATACCTAAGTAAAATGTCTAAACTATTGGTACACGTAACCATAATCTAAGAGCTGTTGAATAACTTGCTTAGGTTCTTGATAAAAGTTGAAACTTTCTAAAATAACATAAGGAATCACTACTTCCACATCCAGATTTCCCTTTCTTTGCACGAAAACATCTTAATACTATATTTACATTCTACTAAGTAGACATAACAGCTCATAGAATTTTAATAATATAATTAGAAATCGTCAGCGCCGAATTGCTAATAGGGGTGTGGTGATATCCAAAAATTTCTTGAGAACTTTTGTTCTCATACACACACTAAAACATAATTTTATTTTGCTAACCTCTCTAATAATGGAGTGGGGATGTTGGAGATGGTGGTGGGGGTGGCAGATGTCATAAAGAAAATTGGAACCTTGATAATATACAACAAATCTCAAGTTTCTAGACTCTTACTAGTTTGCTTTGCTTCTTTTCTCCTATTACCCCTATTTACCTGCCCATCCTTCAACGAAATCTTCTCAAAATACAATCCAATTCCATATGTCGTTGAAATTCGTGTACCAAATTTCAAGTGAATATCTCAATTTTATTTTATTAACTCCTTTAGTAATGGAAGGGGGGTGGTTTCTAGTATACACATCAAATCTCAAGTTTCTCTACTCTTATCAGTTTGCTCTAGCAATTTTCTATTTACCCCTCAACCTTTCACAGGCGTAAACTCAAAACATAGTCTAGTTCTAGATCTCGTTATGATACACACATGTACCAAATTTCATATGCCAATATTTTAAACCGTTCCCGAAAAAACATGATCACAAAAAAGTTACAGACGGGTAGATTAACCGACCGACAAACAGACAGAAATTTTTTTTCCGTCAAAATTAAAATTTCAGCGTTTCCTGATATTCTGTTCCTATTTATTTCGTTATGAATAACGGTCAGGCGATGTTAAGTTCTACTACAGGGTAATACCTTAGGTGTTTGATAAACCTCATCAGATCTACATGAAAACTTCTTTAGCTCTTGCAATAATTAAATAATTTCGCTTTTAACGCTGTACTTTGAAATAAGTGTGTTAAGGACTACTATGTTCTGAAGTTCCTGGGGACAATTAATTTAACTTGGGATGCTAATAATCATTTTGTTTTATGGAGATATATCTGCAGCATTGATTTATAGCTCTTGTGTCAGATTTTATCAAAAACGGTTCTCTGTTTCGACGTTATCGTTTTCATATACATACACACATATGTATTGCAGATACATTTTTTAAAAACCACTTTTTCGATTTTCTGGGATCTTAAAACGTGAAGATCTGATCTTGTCTTAATTTTCTATTCTGAATCAATAGCAGCAACCTACTCATTTTCATGAGTGCAAATGTTACGGTTGAAAGTTTCTATGTTAGTGAGAATTTAACTGTCTTTCTTATTATAATATGACCCCTTCTAGAGTTTTTATGCCGAAACTCACTGAAAAGGCTAATTTTGGCGTTCCCACGTTGTTCGTGACACATTACTTTGATTCTTATTTGACGCGAAAACGGTTCAATATAAAAAATTCTTTGTAAAGATGTGTAGAACTTCGTGCTTTTCTATTTTGGCCTTGATGATTTTTTTTGCATTTTACGTATTTTAAAAGTTATTTCCAAAAAAATCAATATTTCATAGTTTGCCTGCATTTTGTTTTCTGTTACAACCACGCCATGGAAAGTTTTTCTATACTTTTCTTCATTTAAAACCTAAGAACTGCTTTAACTCAGCGCTTTTGCCGTTATGTTTTGTCTAGAAACTGAGCTATAGCTATTTCATTTAATGTTTTAGGAAAACCGGAAGAAGAGGAACCCTTAGTTTTAAATAATTGCCTAAGTTACGACGAAATAAAATTATCAGCATTATTGTCAGTTTCTTCCTATACACAATTCATCAACATTGGAGACAGAAATAATTGTGGGCAAATTGAAGCAAATAAAAGTAAAATTGAAGAAAGGGGTATTATTATTGGTATGATAGGAGCCAGATTTGAGAAACCAAATGTAATGGAATATCAAGATGTAATAGTAAGCAAGGAGCAAAATATACATGCAAATGGATATGGGACTTCCGTCATACCTACAATGAGAGGAATTTTCCTTAATTTTTACGAAGAAGTGTCTTTAACATTTGAAGAAATGAAAAATCAGTTTGAAAATAAAATAAAATTTACTGAAATAAGAAAGGATGTATATTTTAATAATCTAGTCTATGAAAGAAGGCTATCCCTTTCTGTTGATACTTTATTAATAGAAGCAAACGAGAGAGCTAAGACTGCTGGTACTATGGCTTACTTGCATGTTGTTGGTTTTGGTTTAGGAGTCTGGAGAATATCTCAACATCAAGAAACAATCTTTATGGATACATTTGCAAAAAGAATTGAGTAAGTTGAAATAAAATACCAATTTAATTCTTTGCCATTTCATATCTAGTATAAAGTAAGTAAGTATAAGTATAAAAACGCTACTAAGAAGGGGTTTACTCAAAGGAAATATTTTAACATTCTCCGAATATTAATATTGATAGAGAAATAGGCAGTTGAAATTTGACAAAATTATAGGACTTCTGCTTACTCCAAAATGGCGGCAGCAGCGTCGCGTCGCTCGTCGTCACACGTGTAATCAATACGCCCGTGATTTTTACGACAGAGGATCAGTTAGAGGAAGTTTTTGACAAATGATATAAATAAAGATAATATTATTCTCGTATTTTGATGGCGTTTATTAAAAAAAAAAATATGTGCGGTGTATATATAAATACACTATAACTTTAAGAGTACGTTTAAATTAAATCCACTATCTATATTCACAGATATTCACCACCTACACCGAACTGTTGATATAGTTGAGTCACATTTTGAGCTATGCTGATTCTCTAATATTTTGCAAAGTTTAGTTCTCTGAAGTAATTTTAACAAATTTAATTTTTATGTTCACGCATCTTTATAGTGTAAGATTGGGTGAACACAACGTGGAAAACTTGGGCGGTTATATTTGCTAGTTTGGATATTATCTACAGAAATATTTAGAAGTCGAGATGAAAATATGTCATAACAAAATATAACACTTAGTAACTAGGCACTTAGATTTTAGTACTATACCGGGTGTAAACGAATAGTGGGCCACCCCTGTAACTTCCTTGTTTTTAAAGACATCGGGATGAAATTTTGTATGGTGAAATTATGTAAGATTTACAACTTTTTGAGACCTGTCCGCCATATTTGCCACTTCCAGTTTGACCGGAAATGGCCCCAATAGTCTTTTCTGTATGTTTTTACGTTTTTGAAATAAAAATCACATTTTGGATACATTTATACTATTTTGAAACGAATAAAAATAATTCGAATTTTAGTTGTCAATCTAGATGGCTGCGAAAATGTTAAAATTATTTTTATTCCAATGTAATCCATATAAAAAATACGAAAACGTCTATATGTCCAGTAATACATCATTCAGGGTGCTGTAAACTCATTAAAATCACATTTTTCAAAATGACTCATTTTCTTAAATATTATGATATGGGCCACCCGGATATTCAGAAAGCTCTATTTAGTAGGGGTTAAACGGTAACGAAAGTTCCGTAATAGGTAATCGTTACCGACAGGAATGATAATTTTTCTTAAGAAATTTATGACTTATATCTAACTTCAATTAAATGTTGATCAATCTTGTATATGTGTGTTAATATTTTATGATATGCAACAAGAATGAGGCAGAGGCCCACTCTGTCCCCTGCGGAGACCTGTCTGACCTATTTGTCACTTCCGGTTTCACCGCAAATAACCCGAAAAATAAATAATCTCTATATTTCCTACTCTACTCTACTCTACTCTACTCTACTCTACTCTACTCTACAGGAGATATGTTGTCAAATGCCATCCTCACACGATTTTCTAAATCCACTCTCGTATACACAGCTGTCGAGTACACAATAGAACTCGCATGATGTAGTTTTTAAATATTATATGGACATGGACTCTTCATTACTTACTTCTTATGTGTTAGTAAGAAAAGTCATTTCACCAGCATGTTTCTTGTTTATTAGTCAAGACATTATCATCGCAGAAATACAAAAACAAAAAAGTTAATGAAAGTAGGTCCTTGCTGTCATCGTAATATCCCTAATAAACAATTGTTATGCTCATGTGTCAGTTTTCTAAATCATTCGTTTTAAGTATTTAGCGTGTAAAGTGATTTTGATAATTTTGAGTGTTTAGCATCCAAAGTGATTTTGAAAACGGTCAAAGTGAGAAGTCGGCATGCTTTTAATATACGGTGAATGTAAAAAAAAATCTGTTCAAGCCGAGGAGTTATAAGCGAGGCGTCATCCAGATAGGAATCATCCTAACCGTCGGCGTCGCCAGTTTGCAAAGGAGGAACCGAAACTGCGAAGAGCATCTAACAATGATGGCGAGAGATTCATTATAAATGAAAATACTGAAATAGAAGTATTAGCTCATGTAGAGGTACATCCTACATCATCTAATTAGCCATCAATCAGTACAGAAAATTTAAAAAAAGCATAAGTTTAAAAGTTTTAAATATCAATTACATCAACACCTCTAGGAAGATGACGGTGCTAGAAGAACGATTTTTTTCAATTGGGTTCTGGAAAAGTATGGGCAAGATAGAGAGTACCACAAAAACATATTGTTCTCAGACGAATCTAGTTTCACAAATAACGGGATGTTCAATAGAAATAATTGTCGATATTGGGCCACAGACATCAACATTTAGTTAGAGTGGGAAATTTTCAGGAGAGTTTTGGTTTTAATGTCTGGGCGGGGAATAAAGAATAGTTTCTTCAAAAGGAAATTGAAGATGGTATAGTTAATTTGCCTTTAGCTTAACAGGAGCAACTCTACTTTCAGCAGGACGGAGCGTCTCCCCATAACTCCAGAAATTTTGCTGCTTATCTTAGTAATAGATTCGGGGAGCAATGGATTGGGACAAATAGTCCTGTTAGATGGCCCGCGAGATCTCCGTATCTAACTTGTATAGATTTCTTTTTATGGGCTCAACTAAAAAATATTGTGTACTCGACAGCTGTGTACACGAGAGCGGATTTAGAAAATCGTGTGAGGATGGCATTTGACAATGTATCTCCTGCAGAGTTGCAAAATGTTCAAGACAATTTTATTAAAAGAATTCGGAAGTGCAGAGATCAAAATGAAGGTCATTTTGAACAATTGTTAAAACAGAGATTGGAATAAATAATTTAACCTACTGTAGTCCTGTATTTATTTTTAGGGTTATTTGTGGTAAAACCGGAAGAGACAAATATGGCGGATAGGTCTCAAAAAGTTGGAAATCTTACCTAATTTCAGCTTACCAAATTTCGTCCCGATATATTTAAAAACAAGGAAGTTACAGGGGTGGCCCACTATTCGTTTACACCCTATAGATTCCGGTTCTATTTCAGGTTTTTGTCGTCTGCTTTGCTCAACATCGCCGACATCTGTTTTTCTTACATACGACACAACTCTAGTGGAAAATACCAAAGCGGTGACTTGATTCCAGTGAATGGGCACAAAAATAACGGTATCAGAATTCACATTTTTAACAGAGAACCACATGAAAAATTATCGCAATCATCTAAAGGTAATTTATTTTCTTTAATTTCTTTGTCAGATAATGTTAAATAAACAGTTTTTTTAAACGCCTTTTAATTAATTATTAAACACTTTTTTGAGTTAAAATTTACCACCTCCCGTCGGAAAAACATTACAAGAAGAGTGTTGTCGGGGCAGCTACCGTCTTGAATTTGGTTCATATTTGGGAGATAAGTTCCTGCCATTACTAGAATAATTTATCCAAATGCTAACTTGAAATATTTTCTTTTACAAAAGTTATGAAAGAATGTTGAAAACTGAAAACATTTGATTTTCTCAAATGTGAATGAGCCTAATTCGGGAGCTAGAATATATGTGGTTCAGAGCATTATGTCGATTATAAAAAGAATTGATACACAATAAATTAAATGAATAGGGGGTAAAGAAAAATTATTTTAATTTTGCAACAATTTTTTCTATAGGTATGAACTATTTGATGAAATACTACTTTTTTTTTTGTGATATCCTCACATCCTACATACATATATTTTTTGGAATAAGGGTGGAGGATTACTTCATAGTGTAAGAACATAAAAAATGAATGTTTGTCCCCTAATATTTATGTAATTCCATGGGAATCAGGAACCAACATTAATTTTCAGCTGTGACTCAATAAAATTAGTATCACTTGAAGAATATACCCTCCTCTAATGTGCAAGACACTTAATCTTTATCACTGACTTCCTCAATCACGGGATTCATATAGCGTTCTATAAACAATTTATTGAGGATTTCAGCCGGTCTTGTAATTTTTGACAAGTATCGTGCATGTGAAAAGTAATAAATAATAGCAGCTATATGGGAACAACAGTCAACTTTTCTTCGACCACTGGCGAATTCACAACAATGTCTTTTAATTTTCGCAACACCCTCATTGCTTGGTCTATAATCAATGAAACATCTATATATCGTATTACGATCTCAATTGGGACAGCATAAAAACGAAAACTCGGAGTAAAGTCAAAGTCAGCATCTCCAAGATATGTTTATCACATTTGATGTCACGTAAATGATATATTAAGGCTACGTCTATTGTCTAGTGACCTACCTCTCGTTTTCTCCCCTAGCGGCAATGTTATGTAATCTTAGGCGGGAGTTGCATAGATGGTATATAATCCTTCCGAAGGGGCGTAAAGCAGCGACTGTCTTGTTTATTAAATGTTAGGCCATGACTATATGAACTTTGCAGTATCATGATGTTAGGCAAGTAGAAAATTTCTACTATTCTATAAAGGAAAGACTCGGCAAAATCTTAAAGGGGGAACTCGTTACCCGGCATCGGTAATTGGTCTCAGTAGCGGAAATAGGTCGACGTTAAATAAACAAATTTCAAAAAAGCTTTGTCTATGAACTTTAAATAAACAATATTTCATTCGTCACTATCCGAGTTTTCAGAACTTGAATCGGTATTTACATTAATAATAATTGAATTAATAGGTGGTAATATAGAATATTTATTTTCCTTTTTATCACATGAGATACACACTTCCTTCATATCGCTTTTACCTATTTCGTTTACTATTATCTTTATATTCTTTAAGACAGACTCACTTAATTGTGGGGAATGATTATATTGACGTAGTCCTGTTTTTACATCAGCCCACAGTTCCCACACCATTTCGATTAGGTTGAAAACGCAATAATATGGAGGCAGGTGTAAAATAGTATGATTATGTGCTTCAAAAATTTTTTCTGCGGCATATTTCTTTTTAAAATTTTCCAATCAATTCTAATAAAGTCTTTTTTGTGTTTTTTTTTTCTGGTATTTCCAAACCTTTACCTTTCATAAATTAAGTGATATCGCCTTTCTTGTGTTGGTAACAGCTGTTCCTTTGCCCACTTCTCAAATGATTCGGCTGTCATATCCTCGTGGTAGTCTGAAGAGGATTGCTTGATATTTTTAGCAGACAACAGCAACCCGTTTTTACTTCCAGCATGTAGAATAATAATTCTTTTTCTCCTAGAACATGGAGCACTTAAATTACACTTTTTGGTGTTATCCACTCAACCGTATTGAACTAGGTACATTATGGGTGTCAAACCATCTTTCGCCAAGATAAATTATGTCTTTATTTGCACCTCGGTATTCTTTTATTTTACGCAGGTACTCGTGTCGATGATCAACGATGTGTGCTGATTCCATAACTACCATTCGTTTGTTCAATTTTTTGTACCTAAAACTGCAATCGAGCAAAACGTTTCGCAAAGTATGATAGTTATAATCTGGATAGTTGCATAACTTATCCCTAATCATTTCTAATGTGGGCACCTTCTGGCATCTTTGGACGCGTTTTTTAAAGTTTTTTCCGTTTAATGGAATGATCAACTACATCCCCGGCTCTAATAACCCATTAAATTTTAGTGCGGCTAAATTTAGTTAATTCACAAATCCTCTTAAAAATTTGATTATATGAAGAATCGATATTTTCGCCTTTTAAACACGAGTAAATATTCAAAATAACCCTTTGAGTTTGAACGTGTAAGTTTTATTTTCAAATTCCGCTTGTATAGGCTCTGTATCAAAATCGTCCGTTTCGTAGTCACTACTATCGAAAGGCATCCAGAATGCCATTTTAAACAATTAACTGCAAAGAATCACTCAAACACCGTAATAAAACATAGTTTGTTCAAATATTCACTAGAGTTAAGTAATTTATAACGCTGCCTGGCTGTACTGCACTGCCTCGTACAGATGATACGATACAAATAGTTCATACGTATTTTTGTTTTATATATTATGGCATGCAAAAACTCTGGACAAGGTTGATGTTGGCAAATCAAATCCGCTAAGCATCTAATCCTACCTATATTTTTATATGACAGGCGAATCCAGTGCACGTGGACTGTAGACGAGTTGTGAATATAAATCTGTAAAATTCTGTGCTCTCTCATTCAATGTGAAGCGATATATTGACAATACCCCGTAAGGTCCTCTAGTTCCGTGCTGTTCCAATTGAGTTCGTAAATATTATACTTTCCGACGAGTGTGTCTTGACAGTAGTCGAACCTTTAGAATATTTGCCTGTTCTTTTATAAATTGCAAATTAATAGACCCATTATTGTCCATCATTCCGACTCGGTACGAAACTGCTTGACAGAATTGATAGGAACCCGTAAATAAGATGTTTCATCTTTTTATGCTAACTCTGGAAAATCTTAACGATCGTTGGAAGAGACACTTCGAGACAAGCTTTTTACGATACCAACCATTTTCTTCAGCTTTGTTAGCCAACGTATTCTCAACCTCTAATAGTTACTTCATTCAAATCAAGACACATTCGTCGGAAAGGATATGAGCATATCACAGAAAAAACATAGCGGTGTTCCATCAAATACTTCATAAAAGAAAAATTGTTGCAAAGTTAAAATTTTTTTTTGCCCTCTATTCGTTTAATGTATAATTATTAATGCGTACAATTTTTTTTTATAATCGACATAACGCCTTTGACCACATATATTTTAGCTCCCGAATTCGGCTTATTCACATTTGAGAAAGTCAAATTTTTTAATTTTCAAAATTCTTTCAAAACTTTTCAAGCTGGCATTTGGGGTAAATTATTCTAGGAAGTAGGAACTTACCTCCCAAGTATGAACCAAATCCAAGCCGGGGCAACTACCCATGCTTATCCGGCAACACTCTTTGTATACAGTGGCGCCAGACGTGCCTTCGCTACGTCTGAGGACTTTTCCACTCTCAGAAAGTAAGGAGGAAAAGTATACTATCTGCCTTTCATATCTTGTAAACTAGCGATGTTTGGATCGTCGTGTTACCACTTTAGAGACACTTCCTACAGTTAATAACCATTGATAGACAGCAATCGGAGAAATGATAGAGACATGTTCTATCTTAGATTGAGTGATCAAGAAAGAGTCGAAGTCAAAAATGTTAATGTAACAAATAACTGGCACGAAAAGATTCAGATTTACAGGTTCATAAAATTTAGATTTTTGGAAAAGAATTAATAGGTCTGACTGCGATTTGCACTCTTTTCGGTTCGCTTTGGTTTTTTGCTTAAATTTTTTATCGTTCGTCAAGATAGTACATCTTTGAGTGCTTCAAGAAGCATACGAGGATTTTCAGCTTACTAACGGCTTAGGACCTAATAATAGTTAAGTGATTTTGCTTCCAAATTTTGAAAATTGACTATTTTGGGATATATAAGCTGTAGTGGGTTGGCATTAGACTCTTCTCCCCCAAACTCATGTTTATGGAATCCCTTTGCTCGCTTTTCTTGAAAAAACCGTCATGTGGACTAGTGTTACTTTTACTTATACGATTTTTGATCGGCGGTACATCCTGTTTGAATTTGTGTGCCAAACGCGATCTTGCGCCTTTCGTCATTAAATTTTAGTGAAGTTTAGAAAAATATTTTCAAAATCAAATTTTAGTGCAATTTGGTAAAAATATTTATCCGCGATTCATAGATAAAATTGGCTTTTTGTTTACATTTAATAGCCAAACGTTGGAGGAGTTACGAGTAATGTCGCTTTTCTGCTCGTCTTCCAGGACAATGAGCGACAATGTACTTTAACGCTCATTTGAGTACATCTGCACTTACACAACGTATTTTTATAAAACATCAAGCTAACTATTATAATCTTCGCTGATTTACTGCACTTTTACTTCCACATGTACGTAGTGAAGTGGAAGTAAGTATAGTAATCGCAAAAAAAAATTCAAAAATTTTTCTTGTTGAAATATATTTAGAATGTCATTAAACGTCGAAATTTTAAATTTGAGCGAAAAAAATGTTCTGTCTGTCGGTCTGTCTGTACATTTACCACGATCAGCGTAGCGCTAGATAAAACGTACGTTCTGTACGTAATAATCGCCTTAGCCTTACAGTATCATCAAACTGAAGGTACAATGACAAGAGAGTGACCTAAAGAAAAAGCAGCACGAAAAGGACGAGTACTCAACTTGTCTCAGTAGAACGTGTATGTTTGGATCATGATACTCAGATACCGTAGGTTAGCCTAGCTAAATCATGTTTCGCTTACCTGCTTCTTTTACAGTAGTTTATTGGTTCCTTACAAAATAGTAATCATCATAGAACTGATGCGATTTCACAATTGTTGATTGGAAATTATGAATACTAATTCTAACATTACTTTTCATAGTCACTTTTAACTTTTAGGTAATATTTTGATCGTGTCTTATGCTTGGGATGGAAATGCACTGCCTGGGAATGAATTTTGGTTGGGTCAGCTAGCAGCAAGCGGAGATCCAGCTGCTGCGTCTTCCACTCAAATTGCAGAGCTTCATAATCCACATATCAATCCAGTCGTTTGTGCTGCAAATTTAAGAGTAGCTACACTAACGGGGATACTTACTTTGGCAGAGTATCGAGACCAAGTGGAAAGAACACAGGAAGTTCAACGAAATAGTACAAACAACTAAATAAAAAATTTAAACATGTTTTTTATTGATATGTATGTAAAATTATAAACATATTTTACTGACTTGTATGGTTGCATATTAATATATAATAGTCTTTTAGCACACAAGATAAAAAACTAATTAAACTGAGTCTGCGGTAGGTTCTTGATGAAACATATTAAATGGAATAAGTATTAAGAACACTTGGTATTACTGTTTCACAATTTTACTTCAGATATCTCTGACATATGTTTCGGCTTCTCGACCATTATCAAAGAGTTATAACAACAATTGTTATAACTCTTTGATAATGGTCGAAAGGCCGAAACATTTGTCAGAGATATCAGAATAAAAATTGTGAAACAGTAATACCAAGTGTTCTTAATACTTATTCTAAAGAAACTTGTTAAATACATGCCTCTATTAAAATGAAATTTATGTATATCAGGCTAGAAATATGTATACTTAATACCTTTATACTTACAGATGGATTTTTATTTTAATGTAATTATGTACATGATACGACGATTATCTATGTGATAATCACTTTATTATAAAACAATAATAATGTTACTATTGTAATGTATCTCGTCGAGTTTCATAATGACAAGTCGTAAACATGAAGTCACAGAAGAGTGATAAATTATTTGAAACAGTTAATAAAAAAGTATTTGAATCAGGGAGGTGGTTTAATCATCTTGGACAAGTTATGGGTGTTGTCTCCATACCACTTAAATTAAAGAGACGAAAAACTAATTTTGTAATAAGAAAAATTAACCGGCTGCGGTTTACATTAACTGCGAGTATTTGTTTAATAATCATTGCATATAATTTCTATATGATTGAAAATGGAAATTATAATTTGATGGTTATAATTATGGGTATGATAACTATTGCCAGCTACCCCGTTCTAGTAACTGCTACTGGAGTAATAGATCAATTATTCAAAGTATTGATTGGATCGGACATTATTTTGATCCGTAACAATATTCCGTTAAGTAACGCTAACTACAGGCTGATATACTATAAAACAACATATGTGATTACTTATATGATTGTCTCTCTAGTCATTAAAAGTATATTAGCAGTTGAACTGTTGAAATGTGATTTGCTTATTAAAATGTCTTTAGTACTGGCAACTTTGGTGAAAGCTTATTCGAAGTATGTCTGTGTAGGATCAGTTATTCAAGTCAAACAGAGATTTGATAAAATTAACAATGGTATTTCAGCTATGGGTATATTCAAGAAATTCAGATATCAGGTTTATCATGGTAAGGATAATAATATATTAAACTGTATTGTGTAGAGCAGGGGGGTACACAGACTTTACGGGTTGCCACGCCTTTTGGGTTAAAACATAAACTCAGGCTTCTTTCATGGCTGATAAGAACTTTGTTTTCATATGATTTTGGAAACGGGTTCTTGGCATTGTGGTGTCTTTTTTAGTTAATTTACTTTGTGGCGACATCTATATTAATATCCTATTGTGATGCAGGCTTAACGTTTGTTGCTGTGCGTGCCATACCGATCAGGTGGCAGCACTGAACATTTCCGCAAAGCGAAGCTAAGCGGAATAACTGTAGAACACGTGGAACTATAATCACCACGTTAATGCATTCTTTTTAAATTATTACCACATTTTCTTGTATTCATTTCACTAGCAATTAAATTATGTTTAGATGTAACTAGTGCTTTATTAATTACCGTCTTCCACAAAAGTGGCGCCCAATGTGGGGCGCCAGTTTTGTGTAGGATGGTAATTAATCAAACACTAATTACACCTAAACATGACTTTAATTAGTAATAAAATGAATATAAGAAAATGTGGTAATAATTTAGAAGGAATACATTAGCGTGGTGATTATAGTTCCACGTGTTCTACACTTTTGCCGCTTAGTTAGACTTTGCGAAAATGTTCAGTGCTGCCACTTGATCGGTATGACATACACAGGAGCAAACGTTAAGCATGCTTCACAATAGTACTTTAATAAGCCATTCTAGAGTGATAATTGAACAAATATATGTTTAAAAAACACACATACGGATGTGTATAAGACACTAAATTAAAAAGTTGCTGAACTTAAAAGCCGTTAAACCAAAATTCAACAAAAATCAATAGATAAATAAACTTTGGTATACTTAATGTAATCGTTGATAAATAAAATATTATCCCACATAATATTGCTTATGATAAATGTACATTGTAGATTGAAAATAATTGTAATTTAGCTTTGGCCATAAAGAATAACTATATTTCTATAGCTACCCATTAGGCGTAAATCACGATATCACATCAAGTATCAAAATATGATTAGTTCTCGATCTTTGGTGGATATCGTAGTCATATAATTCACATTCGCGTACTATATACTCAACAATTCAACATGAAAAACGATGTAAATTTTCAAAATTATAAAGAATTATTCGAAGAAAAAGTAGAGAATATTCTTAACTCAATTAAATGGTTTCATTTACTAAACCAAATTACTGGAATTATACCTATGGCATCTCATAATGACATTAAAAGTGGTGTACCGGTAAAATTTCATTGGTCACGCCTTATTTTATCGGCAATGTCGCGCTCTTATATAGCATTACACAACATGTATAAAGTGTTCGAAGATAGTGGAGATTTCACAAAAGCGAGTAAATTTGTAGCTTTGGTAATTTGTGGAATGTCAGTAGCACAGGCCCTTTCCTCAATAAATGTTTTTGGAGAATTTCTGATCAAGTATTTGAAACTACTGGCTGAAGTTGATGTTATATTTGTTAGACATAACATATATGCGAGTGTGGATCCTCATAAAAAACTATATAAGAAAAATAAGTACTTGTTGGTCTTTATGCTTTTGTCTGTATTCGTGAGGTTTTCACTAATTAAGGAAATACTGAATATTGACGTCATTCAACATGTTGCATTATTTTGTACAACGTTTATAAATAGTTACATAAAATTCGTGTTCATCTCTTTAAATATGCAGGTATATCAAAGATTCCATAAAATAAATGAAATCTTCGTGTTATTGAAAAAGAATAATGCTGTCGACAATTCTGTTGCTCAAGGTAAGTATCTTATCCTAAGTGAATCTTTATATTCTCATATAATAATAACAATAATAGCAAAAAATGCCTATTTCCAATAATATCTTACAAATAAGAAAGTGAACATGTAGACGAACGTAGTATCGTGTGTCTGATGCACACGACAGAAATTTATAATGGATAGGCGAAAGCCGTGTCTTCGCAGCGATAACTAACAATCTCCACTCTCAACGGGGATTCTAGTAACTCTTAAGACTCCCCAAAAACGAAAATAAATAAAATTATACTTACTGTGATTGCCAAAGTCTGCTCTCTCCGTCGTAATCCGGTGTCTAGCGGTGCACTTTTGATCAGATATCTAACAATTTTCCGTCGTCCTTGAGCTGGAAAATTATTTTCAAAGACGTTTTTAATGAAATAATTTTTTATTGGAATTTCGACGAAAGACGACGCCAAGGCGTTTTTTGGTCTTTGGCGAAGTGTCAATATTTCAAAGTCGATTTTTTCATGGGAATTTGTCTAAATTTAATTTTTTTAAATAATTTTTATATTTTAAAACGGATCATTTTACAGGGTACATTACCAAACACGCAGGGTGTTTAGTAAATCGATACCGACCCTGAACAGGGAAGTATAGGAGGTCATTTAGTATCTACAGGGTGCGCCAAAGTTCTGATTTTGGTCGATTACGGCTGTATTTGAAATGGTGGAAATATATAGTCTATAGATTATTTTCTTGATTTTCAATTCTGAATAACCAGAAAATATGTACAATTATACAGGGTACTCCGTTTTCGTTGTCCGAGCAACAACTTCGTTATTTTAAATGGAACACCCTATATTTTTTTCCTTTATCGAGTTACCCATCTAATTATATTCATAATTCTATTAAGGTGGTAGGTACTTAAAATGAACCGTTTACGATATAAAAAAGATTTTTTGACAAAAAGTGAGGTTTGCGGATAAGTTTTTGAGTACCTCTGATTTCATAGACAAGAGAGTTTTCAAAATTCTGCTTATACTGTTATGTTGAGCATATTAAGGGCTAGTAGGGCAGAAACATTATTAATATTAATCTTATACAGAGTGCTGAAAAAATTGAGTTTAATGTTTCGCTAATAAAAAAGGCCGTAATTCAATTTTTTCAAATGGGACGTACTATTTTCAGTTCTGTCATCTAATGAAGTGTTAAATTATCTTTCCATTGATATATCATAGTAGGTATTTATCTTTAGGAGTTGCATAGATATTAAGGTTAATTGTCTGGATCAGTCATTTTTCTTGCTGGAACTTCATGAGGTTTGTACTGCACTTCACCAGTTTCGATAAATCTGTCTCTAAGATTACTAAATGCAGGTTCTAAAGGGTGTCTCCTTTCAGGATATCTGGTTTTATAGACTCGGGATGCTAAGAGGCTGTTCCTTGAGCACTCCCCCAGAATAAAAATCATGTCAACCATTTCTTCCCGCGAATAATTCATATTTAATATAATTATATGCAAATGCAACTTCCTGGAACTGTAAAAGCTACTAGTATTTTATTAAAGACAATCAAAACAAAAGCACTTACCGATATAGCAGTAACACAAAACTTTAGAACATCCACAGACACGTGTTTTGACATCTATGTCTCTTCGGTGCGGCTTTTTCTAAAGTTCACAATCAACTGAAATATGTAAGCAAATACTCGTGTTATAACTATCAAAGGATTACCAGAACAGGATATTAAAAATTAAAATTAGATTATAGGAAATTCCCCGTAAAGGGATAATTATCAATATAATTATATGCAAATGCAACTTCCTGGAACTGTAAAAGCTACTAGTATTTTATTAGCTAATAAAATATATAGCCATATGACCCCAATACCCACTTCCACATGATTAAAAGAGGTTATTTTGGTTTTTATTTTTTTTTCTCGGGCTGTGTTTACGCGAAAATTCGGGAAAAAATCGTGAGGGTAGTTGACTATATTACCCATTTTCTAATTTTTTTCCAAGGTCGCTTAAGGTCACTAAACCCATTTAAAAAAATCTAAAATGTTAAAAGTGGAATTTTCGGCCAAAAAACGCAGGTGTAACATGAATTTTTTTTGTCATTTTATTCTAACTGTCGAATGCTACCTTCTGAAATATATCTTAAATGGCTTGGTTTGGTGCGCCATGCTTAAAAATCTATTTTTTTAGGTATTTTTAAAGGTTTCCTAAATTTTATAAGAAAGGGGTTGAAGATAGCAAAAAAACTCAAATAACATTTTTTGTAGATTTCTTTGAGACGAACAATCTGTTTTTTTAATTTTTATTCCTAGCATAAATACTCGCAAAGTTGTTGTTTTTCTGCGACCTGGGTCCCTGATCAGCTAGCTCGCCTATTCTAAAAAGGGAAGTTCTGTGTGAATACCTTACCGATTTTAAAGGCGGTTAAAAAATTAATTAATGGAAGTTATTGTCCTTTCTCTCGTACGCCATATTAACGTGATTGGAAACTAACGACTACCATTATAACTCAATTTGCATAGAAGAGATTAAAATTGTACCTCATCAATTGATTTAATGTAATTGTAACAATATTGATCGTGACATAATGTTAATTTGTATATAAAACACAGAACGCAATTACAGAATCGTATCATTCAGTGTATACTTAACATCATTTTAGAATCAAATTCAGGATACCAATGAAATTACGGGATTTACAAATAAACCAATTTGTCTCATCCAAAGAACTACTTAAAAAAATCTGTGAGTCATGGAGATGGTATCATTTTCTAGGTAGAATACTAGCAATGGCGCCGACTACCACTGAGAATCATTTAAAATCTAAAAAGAGAAAATTTACTTGGTCAAATTTACATTTTTATTTCATGATGATATTAAATGCATTTTTTCCATTGCACGCTGTGTTTAAATTTGACGAAGTTGAAAAATTTATGACCAATGTCGGTATAATCTATGCCTCGATTTACGTTATGACGATACTCGCAGGATTGATCACCATAAAAAAATTCCCCACGATTTTTTTCTCCAGCTTAGCTGAAATTGATTTGGGTCTAATTAAAAATGGAATACCAATATACCTGGATTTGTACAGAAAAGATTATTTCAAAAATTTTAATATTTTAGTTTTCATGTTATTTTCCACGGCTATGAGACTCACAATGTTAATAATGGTTATAAAGTACAACTTAATCGAATCAGTTTGCCTATTTTTGGTAATAGTAGGCAAACCTTATGCAACTTACATGTTCATTTTATCAATATTTCACATTCGCTCAAGGTTTAACAAAGCAAATGGTATTGTGGCTGCTATAAAAATAGTAAATGGCAGCGTAAATCGAGGTAAGACAAAGTTAAGAATGTTGTATGCCTTTTTATTACTTTGAAATGTCTCAGAGAGTGCGATTTTTAGTGTTGTCAATCCATTGTCTTTATGCTTCCGGTTTGATGAATTGATGAAATTATACCCTGGTGTTATTTTACGACGATTAAACGTTATATTTGACACGTAGAAATGACGTTGCTTTTTGGTCGATTTGGTACCGTCGACGAAAAGTTTCTATGTGGAATCGACGTAAAATCACGTCACTCTGTTGGCTGGGTAAGGTTTCGTATCGAGTGTAATTAAAGCGAATCTCTGTTTACACCTCGAATTTCCCAGTTGAGAGACATTTCGCTTGACCGAAATATGATGAGACGCACAAAGATCAGTCTTACTAACACTAAAGTTTGGATCGTTCAGGAAACAGATAGATGGAGTATTGATGTTTTCGAAATGTGACTGCGTAGACATTTCATGTAAATTTCTAGGTCAGCTCGGTTCTCCAATAAATACAACCTCCAAAACGACTCCTCAGTAATAAATATATATTTCCAAATCCAGTCACATTTTGCCTCATTATACTTGGAGAGACCACTATAGGTTCAAAGTCTAGTGAAACCCAGTTAGAGGTGAAGAGGAAACCCTAGAAACGTTGGGCCGATACCACTAATGAGTTGATGAGATACAGTGTTGGGTAAAACAATAAGACAGAGGACATGATACTGTCAGGTGGCCCATGCAGCAAAGGAAGGTCAACTAGAATAATACATGGGTAATCAAACGTCTACCAAGATGAAATGAATAAGAAGATAAACAAAAACAAATAAAAATATTTAATATATTACGGTTATTTGAAATTGCATACTATGGAAACTAGAACATTACTTATTTACAATTTTACTCAAAATTTGATCCACATTCTTTTAAATAACTTTGTGTAATATTCTAATCTGAGAACTCAAAGCTATTGGGTCATATTCGGATTGGGGTTAGAGGGTTATTTTTTCCTTTCGAATTTTACCTCAATACTCTCTAGAATATTAAGTGTACTATATCTTATATTATATGCATTGGACTCAGGCCTATAGACAGAAATAAAACGTAGGGGGTGCTTATCGGGTTTCAGGAAGTGGGGAATTCCTCTATAATTTACGAAAATATGTAACAGAGTAATATTGGAATTTCTTTAGGGGTGCTCCCCTCGCTACAAGTCTCAATAGAATCGAACAATTCACGATTTTGCAATTATTTGCACTTAAAAAAAAATCTGGATTACCGACCGAGTTAGAAATCCTAAAGGGTTTTCTTTTGGACACTAAAAAAACAGCTTACAAAAGTAATTTCCCTAGACCCTTTGTGTTGATGAGGTTATATTAGTCATATTTATTTATAAATCAAATCAGGATCTCAGATGTGCCAACTGGTTTCTTCAATGTAACATGTATGCAATTGTTGAACACAATCCAGTAAGTAATGTAAGCATCTTTATGTTTCACAATGCTCACGATCCGTCCTATTGTAATGAGAATACCGCCCCCCCAAAACACCCTGTGTAGAATATATTATGAAAATCTCGATAAAAATGAAGATTTATAGAACTGTTTTTTCTAGATGCTAATCAAGTAAAGGAAATCATTGACAAACTCTATTACTTATGTAGGATGCACTACAAACTTTGCCATCTAATAAGGGAGCTAAACAAAACATTTGCATTTCAGCTATTATGCTCATTAGCAATATCCATGTCGGATATTTTATTTCAATGTTACTACTTATATCACATCCTGTTTAGTGATGAGGCTCATGCTACAGTGACTATGAAATTAGGTCCAATTGTTTGGTTATTGGATGAAGCAGTTGAGATATATTTGTTGGTTCATTCTTGTGCCAGTACTTGTGAAAGTGTAAGTATTTTTTTGTATAAAATGAATTAAATGCCTATAAATCTGAATTGTTGGGACACTGCGTCATGTTCGTTAAACCCTAAAACGGTTTATTTAAGGATTGTTTGAATTTTGCTGATTAGTTATAAGCATACTTTGTATTTTTGTAATATTAAGTTTTAATTTGTTTCCAACTACTTAGAAATAAATTCTAAATCATAATTTACTTTTATTACTGTTAGCAACTCTCTAGGACAATTCTCATCAATGTAGATTATATAGAATATTTAAATATTTTTAGACATATTACAAATAATAGAGACCTAAATATGTTACCTTGAGCCATTCCCATATATAGATGTGGGACTTAGAGGCAGCTTGCTCGAACACATGCTCACACCTCACCCTTTGCCGTCTATTTTTTAACTAACATTTGAACCATTTTCATACTATACAACTAATTTCATACTTACTCAGTTTACCTCAAAAAATCCCCCGTCAATCATCTAAAATGCTCCTCTCGTGTCTAAAAATATTACTCTTGTCATTCTTTCTTTGTCCCTAGCTTTCTTCCACTTATTAATAAATAACATACTTTTACAACACGATTTCTCTAAAGCCAGGTTGTTGGAATTTTTTTGTTTTCCCGAAATTGGAAAAAATGTCTGTACCACGAGAGTATATATCAATTTTTTTTATCGACTCATTCCCTATATCTTATTCACTTACGATGAATATTTATCAAGAGACCGCAAAAGGGAATCGCACAAAGTAATGTCACATGAGCTCCGAGGAAATCAACAAATAGGAGATTTGGAAAAGTACCTGCAAAATATGGCTGTTGTATGGTTTTGGCTGTTGTATGTCCTTGAGCTCTAATTAATGGAAATAACCAAAATGCATTAGCTTCAATCTAATTGATGAAGGGTAGTAGAATCTATTCAAGGTATCTCTGTTCGGATAAAGTGTCATGAATGAAAATACACCGAATGATACTTAATCTTCTCTTTCTCTTATTAACAGCAATTTTTGTCAGGTGAATCGGAGTGGTAACACTGTTGCATATTATTGAAAAAGCCATCAGTAATTTTAATCTAAATACTGAATTTTAAGAATGATAATTGCATCAGAGCGAAACTTTAGACAAGATGAAAATGTTTTTATAATTTATAGCTATGAATTTCTTTTCAAATTTTAATGTTACAATATTTTCAGGCGAATACAACTCCTATTCTGCTACACGAATTTCGAAATAAGATATATAATATCGAAATTGAAAGTCACGTAAGTTTAAAAAATTTCATTTAAAATATTATTTCTATTTATATTAATGTTAACAACTACTATCTAAAACTAAAAGCAATGCAACCCTCCTTCTTTCCCAAACTGTAAGTAAATATGAGTGAAGATTGCCTGGCGTTGCCTATTCCGAATATTTATTTAAATATAATAATAAAGTTAATTATTTGATTGATTGATTGATTTGTTAGCGTAATGCTGCCGATTCCGGGCATCCAATATGGAGATTCATTCCAACATACAACTCGATTGCCCGCCGAACGGCCAAATACAGTCGCCCAGTAATTCATTATTGCATCCTTCACTCGTTGTGACATACTCGTGCCATGACTGGGCGGCTTCACCCGACCGCCCAACGGATGATTACAATGGATTGCAAATATATTAAAATAACTTCCATTGTCCAAATTACACGGGCCCACAAAAAAAGTAGTGTGTGCTGTGGTACTGACCATACCTATCCCTAGTATTTTGAGGCGGAGCGGCGCGGCAGACACGAATCTGACCTTCTTATTGCCCTAGCAACTTAAATCTATCAAATATCCCTGAATTCGATGAAATCTACCAACTCCCCGTTTCCGAGGGTTATTCGATGAGTTTTATTTCTGCAATCCGTCAGAACAATCCTAAAATGCAAAAACACCCTTATTTCTGTTCTCTCCTGATAACTGTGTGAGCAGCTGTTGTAACCGTATCGAGGAGATAAACTAGCCGCCACCCTCAGAGCAACCATCCGCTTACCGGGGGTGGGAACTACCCCCTCCGAAGGGGCGTTTTTTACATGTCTCTTTTTTTGTGCGCCTACTCGTACTGGATATCTCGCTATGGTTTCGCGAGGTGGTTGGCCAGTTGCCACCCTCGAAGCACCAATCCACCTACAGGGGGGTGAGAACCACCTACCGAGAGATTACCTAGGGGGTTCCACCATAAGTTTAAGATAAATCACATAAAATGAAAAAACAGCCCTTTCACGGCGGTAGTTTTCATCCACCGGGCTGAGAATGGATGCTCCGAGGGTGGTGGCTGGTCCACCCCCTCGAAACCACCACAAAAATCTGGTTCCAGTAACTCCTAATGGAGTTAGCTGAAAAGACCAGGATAAGGATGGTGTCTTGAATTTTAGGAGTTGCTCCTGGGGGTTACTGATATAAAACGTATCGAATTTCGCTGCCCCACTCTCGAAAACGGGGGGTACGTAAATTTCATCACATTCAGCTCAGGTTCGTGTTCAGCGACTCAATTAAATACAAAGGATAAGTATGGCCGGTACACCAGCACTGACTATTTTTTTGGGGACCTGTGTTATTGTTTGTACACAACACAGCGTTAGGTGCAGAATGGATAGAAATTTAAATAATTAAGTGTTTAGTTTTTTTTTTAATTTTGATTGTTACCTCGATTGGAAATAAAAGCAAAACAATAAAATTAAATAAGTTTCTCCTATTCATCGTTTACCATTCTAATGTTATTTTAACTTTTTAGATTCAAATGTACTCCTTACAGCTGCTTCATCAAAAGATTCATATTTCTGCGCTGGGATTTTTCGAAATCGATTACTCATTAATATACTCGGTAAGAGACCTTTCAGAATTAACACAAAAAACTTATACCTAATTATTGTAGATTATTGGGGCCGTGACTACGTATCTCGTAATTCTCATACAGTTTGATCAGAGTTCCAATGTGAAAATATATCCAGATGGCAACTGTAGCAATATTATTCAGCCCTAGAGAAATATACAAATTTAAAATAATTATCATACATAGATATAGGCTTTTCCATTGCAGACATCATTGTATAGGATCTTGTTGTGGGTTAAGTAAATAATCGATACCTGTCTTAATTTCATTCACTGTAATTACAAGCTAATGCCTCGATCAATAAAAACAAAAGACGTGGCACAGTTTAGATGGGACATTAATTTCAGTCAAATTGGATGAAACCAAATACACATTGAAGCTCAATCCGTCCCGAACAAAAGTTCTCGTGGGCACTAGGTCGGAAAATGCACAGTTTTTCAGATATAGGGAGTGCAAAGTCGACTTTGCAACCCTCGATATCTGGAATACTGTCCATTTTCCGACCATGTGTCCATGAGACTTTTTAATCAGGAGCTCGAGAGAAATAACATAAGTATACCCAATTAGCATTTTCATATTCCTACGATATACTATACATATTCCAAAATAAAATTAGTATATTGCATAAATATTTGAAACTAATTCAAAATAAGTTGTATACTGGTTGTTTTGTCACAGGTTTTCACATTGTATACATACTCCTGCAATATTCATATGTATGTTGCTGACACGTTGTAAACATATTCTGAAATGTACATTCATTCTATAATATAGTTACAATATACGCAAACCTTTTCCGTACATACATGCAACATTATCCATGTATACTGTCAATATATAATGTATATTGCAAAACAACAATGGTATATTGAATAAATATTTAATACTGATTCAAAATAAGTTGTATACTGGTTGTTTTGTCACAGGTTTTCACATACTATACATATTTCTGCAATATACACACACATGTTGGTGACACATTATAAACATATTCTGAAATAAACATTTATTTTACAATATAGTTATAATATACACAAATGTGTTCCCTACATATATAGGCAATATTATCCTTGTATACTTTCAATATTGCAAGGACACATTAGTATATTGAATAAATGTTTAATACTTATTCAAAATAGATTATACAGGGTGTCCCAATAAAACTCCCATGCTGGATATCTTCTAGATGAATAGAGATATTTTAATTCTGTAAAAGTCAGTTTGTAGTACATAAAGAGTGCTTCAGTATTAAATATAAATCATTTTTAATACATATATGACACTGAGCAAGAAATATTTCGACGGGAGGAACTTTGAAATATTGTTTGTGTAAAGGGAAATGCATTTCTAAGTAAATATTGTTTTTTAAAAAAATCCAACTGTTTTTGAGATACAATCCAAACGTTGCCATTTGCTCCTGTTAAATAATTATTTCCGAAACATTTCACTATTTAAGTGATTTTAAAAGAAAAGCATATTTAAGGCACTTTCATATAAATAAAAATTTCATAGTTTATGAAATACAGATTGTCCCCTTTAAAGACTAAAGAAATCTTTCAGAGATTACAACTATTCAATAGGAACAAATGGCAATATTTGGACACATCTCAAAAACGGCTAGATTTGCCTTTTTTCTTAAGAACAAAATCTACTTAGAAATGTATTTCCCTTCCACAGAAACCAGATTTTAAAGTTTCTCCCAAAGAAATAAGATTTATTTAGAGCCCAGCGCCATCTACATATTGATATATTCAAAAACCATTCATTTATATTCAAAACTGAAGCACTATTTATGTGCTACAAACTGGCTTTTACAGAATTAAAACGTCTCTATTTGTTTAGAAGATATCCGACCTGAGACTTTTTACTGGGACACCCTGTATACTAATGGTTGTTCTCATCCCACAGCATATCGTACACATACGTCTTGTAGATCTGCATCTATGCTGAAAAATATTGTAAAGATATTTCGAAATATATATTTATTGCTTCTCACAATGTACACTGCATGGAAAATTTGTTTTTACCATTACTTTTTAGTTAAACTCGAGCATGTTTTATTGATCAAATTTTGTTGAATGGAGCACACAAATGCTAAATAAACCTCGAAATAAACCTACCAATAAAACTGCATTTGCCATAACAATACTTTACAGAGGCCCAAGAATATCATATGCAAAAAAAATAATTTTACGTTAATAATAAAATCTGTTAGAAACCATTTTAAAATCACACATTTATCACTCTGAAAACTTCAGCTTTAATAGTCATATTAACATGTTATTTACGAAAGTCTGATAATCATATTATGTTGCCTTAAAGTTTTATCTAATTCAAATCATGTTTTAAATTGTTCAGAGCAAAAGATGACTTTATTCTATTAACTACTTTACATCGTCGTAACAATTATGTATCTTAAATTATAAAATAGGAAGAGTTATAATTAAAACAGTTGTGTTACTTTAAATATATTTTTATTTTTTGTTACAAAATGCAATAGCAATAATAAATAACAATTGTGCCAAGAATTTAAATCGACATTTTTTAAACAAAAAAAATGTGCTTTGCAACTTATGAACTGATCGATATTTTTTTAACAAAAAAAATGTTACTTATAAACTGTCGTATTTTACTATAAAAAATATTTTGCCAGTAAGTAAAAAATAGTAAAAACTGGAGGGCTTACATTTTCAAAACCAGTGTCCAGGTGTTGCCGATGGTGCTACTTATAATTGCGAAACTCCACTTGGCATTCTTAACACATCACCTGTGATTGCTCCTATTGGCTGAATACTTTCTTTTGGCTTTTCCAATTTTTGGGAGAAGGTATTTTTTTCCTGAGTAGAGGAGGTGGGGATACACGAGCTAGTTCCAACTATAAAAGAAAAAACAATTAATTATATTTGAATAGGTATTTCACTTTAAAAACTGTCCTTGATGAAATTAATAAATATAAACACATCTTACAGAAAAAAATAAAAATAATCAAAAATAAATTAAACAAATTGATATTATCATAGGTATATGTATTTTTTTGGAATTCGGTAATATTTGTGTTTGTGATTTTAAATGCCTACCAGCGTTATTAGAAGAACAACATATTCTCTTTCAGCTTCTAGTAAGGACAACATTTCTTTCACTTTGGGAAGTCGCCGGCTTCCAATACGTTCTTCGATATCACTATGTTCATCTGACAATCATAATCTTTTCGGAGGACTAATATGCTTTTTGTACATATAGTCCCTTGATTTGTTTCTGTTCACTCTGTACATCAGATGTGCTTCCTGATCTTTTCCATTTACCTAATTGCAGCTTTTTATAATCCTCTGAAATAGATATAAAGCAAATTAATACGAATAAATATAACAACTCGTATGTTGTAATTAGAACCAATGGTTGTGATTTAAATAAACAAAAGCATCTTAATATTGAAATAGATCGAACCTACCTTCTTAAAAATAAGATTTAAACACCCCGTAAAGTGTCCAAGTTTCATCTGGGATTTCTCCTGGTTTTCAATGATTTGTCAAATTGGTTCCGTTTGAATGATGACCACCAAACTTTCTTTTCGAAGAGTGTTACCATTCCGAATTAGACTACCTCCGTTTCTTTTCAAGAAATTGGTGCCTACAAACGCCGTCATTATTATAACAACTAATAAAGTATGCTACAATTATAATATAGGTAAGTACAAAGGGATACATTAAACTTTAGTATCTGAATATAAAATATCTGAAAATGACAACAAGGGGGGCCATCCTTAAAACTATGTGGTAGGTAGTTGTATTGTGTACGATTGTAAAATACTTACTGCAATACAATAATTAAGGTACCTACACTTGGACTAATAATTAATAATCACGGGAAAACAAAACACAAACAAATTGAAATCGACATTTGACAGCTTGTGGCCTGTGATGGCAAATTACAGCATGCGCACTAATCTAAGGACCGTGGCGCGCATTTCAAAAATTCGACAAGGGGATGATTGTAACGACATGGAAAACGGAAATCTAAATATAACGATAAAATGTAATTAAATAATCATTTCTCAAGTACGAACTACCTGCTTAAGAAATGCCGATAGTTATTAATTAATTAAATACAGTAGGAAAATTGAAAAAGGGATGAATACCTATATGTTATCATTTTTATTATTCATTATTATTTAATATACGATCACAAGTCCAAAGTCTGGATTCAAAATTTAAATCATATTTCATATCTACAATTTTAACCAACGATTTAAAATTTATAAAACGTATGCCATTCACCACAGGGGATGATTATAAATGTACTTAAACCAAAACTAGATAGAGAAATATCTATTTGTTTTTGTTATGAGGTAGATAGGTACTATACCAACACCGCACAAGGCAATATTTCAACAAGACTGCCGTAGAATTAATATTTAACTTTTTTTATGTAATATGGCCCAAATGCATGCAGCATTATGCTGTCAAAATCAATCAGAAACCGCATAAATCTTGTTGGTCCTTTGCAAAATGTAACATTGCTGTGCAATATTACTAGGGCTATATTGTTTCAAGTTTCGGTTGCAATGTTGCTAAAACTGCTTTGTCGGTGGCTTTACATAATTTACGTGGCTCAAAATGTTTACACCCCATTCTAAAATTCAATTTGGGTTTTATTGCATACAGCTGTAGTGTACATGTGTTCAACTTTTGAATGTAATGTTTTGAATATTAAAAATACACACATGAATTTCATGTTGCAGAAATGTTCGACTTGTACATTATCAGGGTATATATGATGGTACACATATATTATCCATTAAATGTTTATGTGATATTTGTTAAAGATTTCAAAATTAATATAGCTTTTTGTATATATCTACAGTATACAAAAATATCATGTTGTAAAAATATTCCATTTGTAAATTGTAAAGAGATTGAATTAAGTACGTAGCATAAATATTGCCTATTGTATATCTATATAATATTTGACACAACAGCAAATTTTTGAGAAGATTCGTACAATATTCTCTGTATACCGCAGAATCAACATTATTTCATGTATATTGTAGGTATATATAGGAATATCGTACAACGTACTGGCAATATCTTTCCTATATTGATATAAGTACGTCGCGAAACGTATATTACGGCTATATGTAAAAGAAGTTCTGAATATCGTTTGAATGTAGACAATGAGTTTTGAATGTTCATTTCATATCGCGTGCTATGTGGGTATCGATTTCACCGAATTTCATAGGGGCAGGGGCCACATCCCATAAAAAATGAGCTCCGCCAGCTTCAAGATGCATTTGGTTTCATCCAATTTGACCGATAGCAATTTCCCATCTAAACTGTGCCAGATCCTTTTATAATTTATCTGTCCTGGGCATCCGCTCCCGAATCCGCTCCACGGAGCGAAACACCGTGACCAGGTCGAATTTGAAAAACAATAACAACAAAAAATGTTACTCCCTTTGTTGGAACCCAAATCAATAAAACAATATAATAACAAAATTTTCAAAGGGAAACTCAAACAAATGTATAAGAATATATAGACGGTATAGATAAAATGATGCTTTGCAATTTTGTACATTAACGGGAAAATTATTAACTTATAAAACATCCGTTACAGCACACATACAAATATCAGTATGTAGGTACCTACACATTTAAAAATTATGTAGGAGGCATACAGGTATATAATAACTTTCCTATTTGGTGCAATTTCTTTTTTATTGAAATAGATTTATTACAATGTCATGTACCGGCCGTCAAGATTTTTAATTTGAGACTGTTTTTCGCAAATAACTCAAAAGTCTTACATTTATGAAAAATGTGGTATGGTATGAAAAATATATATTGCATTCGATCGGCACATTTCTAAAACCGGTAATATTGCTCATAGAGAAAAAATTTTCATATCATTGTGATGATGATCGAATTCTGAACAACTTGCGCAAAATGTCCGTCCGTCCGTCTGTTCGCCCGTCTGTCTGTCCGTCCGCCCGTCTGTCTGTCCGTCCGTCACATTTATTGTAAGCACGATAACTTAAGAACGAAAAGTCCGATTGTATTGAAATTTGGACAGTAAGTTAGTGTTAGCTAGAGGAAGAACCCTATTGTTTTTGAGCAAAATCGATCGATAAATAAAAAGTTATAAATGTTTTTAAATAAAAAAAAAAAATTGTTACAATATTTTTTGTAATTAAACTAAAAATGTCTAAAACTAATATTATTTACAAAAAACTGCGAAGAGTATGCTATAGAATGTGCAATAATTATATAAAAAGTGCAGTTAATCGGCGAAGAGTATAACGCCTATAACGGTTAGCTTGTTCTAAAGTCTATGTGCTAAATGTGAATCTTCACTAATCTTGACTGATGGATGGCTTAGATAAAAAGATTATATGTACCTACCTATCTACTATCTACCGACATTCCGTTCCATCGTCGAATGTCGATTGAAATTTTCAATCAGCCGTCCGATATTGACGATATTTGATTTGTTACAAAGAGACCTACAACGCCCAAATATTTTCTTTTCCAAACATGTAAAGGAAAAACTGCACTACTTTTTAGTAGTAGAATGTTTGTCCATAAGTTCTAATCATATGGTCCACTGTAAAAACATCTCACAGATCAAATTTAAATCTATCTTCAGTCCAGTCCCCCGACCTCGTCGAAGACAGAATCAGAATCAGAAATGAGAATCGAATTTTTACAGTGGACCAGTTAAGTAATGCATATTAAATTAAAATTGCTGTAATCATTGAGGTAATGTTCATTTGCAAGATTGTGAAATTGTTTAAAAGGTTGCAGGATGAATACTGGGTGAATATAAATCACAATGAGGTGAATTTTCTAATTATTTTAAAATACATAGTGTAAATAATTTACCTACTAGTTTGTCAGGCATTCAGCTATAGTAATAGATATTAGTAAAATGTTTTTAAACACAAGTTCATAACTGATGAAACAATATAATTTTTATAAATTTGCCGGGGCCTAGGGGAATGAATACACCTTATCATCATTATAAAAATTCATAAAAAATCAACCGAAGTTTGATACACATTTATATTAAGTCATATGACAGATAATAGTATTAGAAATGACACATATTTCAGAATCGCAAAAATTCAGGGGATGAGGGGGTCTACGGCGCCACTAAAAAGGAAAATAAATCGTAAAAAATCAGCCGGAGTTTGATACACATTTATATTAAGCCAAGAGACAGATAATAGCATGAGAAATTACATATATTTCAGAATCGCAAAAATTCAGGGGATGAGGGTGTCTATGGCGCCACTAAAGAGGAAAAAAAATCGTAAAAATTCAGCCGGAGTTTGATACACATTTATATTAAGCCAAGGGACAGATAATACTATGAGAAATGACATATATTTCAGAATCGCAAAAATTCAGGGGATGAGGGTGTCTACGGCGCCAGTAAAAAGGAAAAAAAATCGTAAAAAATCAGCCGGAGATTGATACACATTTATATTAAGCCAAGGAACAGATAATAGCATGAGAAATTACATGTATTTCAGAATCGCAAAAATTCAGGGGATGAGGGTGTCTACGGTGACACTAAAGAGGAAAAAAAATCGTAAAAAATCAGCTGGAGTTTGATACATATTTATATTATGTCAAGTGATAGATAGTAGCATGAGAAATGACATATATTTCAGAATCGCAAAAATTCAGGGGATGAGGGTGTCTATTGCGCCACTAAAGAGGAAAAAAATTCTTAAAAAATCAACCGAAATTTGATACACATTTATATTAAGTCAAGTGACAGATAATAGCATGAGAAATGACATATATTTCAGAATCGCAAAAATTCAGGGGATGAGGGTGTCTACGGCGACACTAAAGAGGAAAAAAAATCGTAAAAAATCAGCCGGAGTTTGATACACATTTATATTAAGTCAAGTGACAGATAATAGCATGAAAAATGACATATATTTCAGAATCGCACAAATTCAGGGGATGAGGGTGTCTATTGCGCCACTAAAGAGGAAAAAAAATCGTAAAAAATCAGCCGGAGATTGATACACATTTATATTAAGTCAAGTGATAGATAGTAGCATGAGAAATGACATATATTTCAGAATCGCAAAAATTCAGGGGATGAGGGTGTCTATTGCGCCACAAAAGAGGAAAAAAATTCATAAAAAATCAACCGAAATTTGATACACATTTATATTAAGTCAAGTGACAGATAATAGCATGAGAAATGACATATATTTCAGAATCGCAAAAATTCAGGGGTTGAGGGTGTCTGTTGCGCCACTAAAGAGGAAAAAAAATCGTAAAAAATCAGCCGGAGTTTGATACACATTTATATTAAGCCAAGGGACAGATAATACCATGAGAAATGACATATATTTCAGAATCGCAAAAATTCAGGGGATGAGGGTGTCTACGGCGCCAGTAAAGAGGAAAAAAATCGTAAAAAATCAGCCGGAGTTTGATACACATTTATATTAAGCCAAGCGATAGATAAGAGCATGAGAAATGATATGTATTTCAGAAACGCAAAAATTCAGGGGATGAGGGTGTCTACGGCGACACTAAAGAGGAAAAAAATCGTAAAAAATCAACCGGAGTTTGATACACATTTATATTAAGCCAAGCGATAGATAAGAGCATGAGAAATGATATGTATTTCAGAATCGCAAAAATTCAGGGGATGAGGGTGTCTATTGCGCCAATAAAGAGGAAAAAAAATCGTAAAAAATCAGCCGGAGATTGATACACATTTATATTAAGTCAAGTGATAGATAGTAGCATGAGAAATGACATATATTTCAGAATAGCAAAAATTCAGGGGATGAGGGTGTCTATTGCGCCACAAAAGAGGAAAAAAAATCGTAAAAAATCAGCCGGAGATTGATACACATTTATATTAAGTCAAGTGATAGATAGTAGCATGAGAAATGACATATATTTCAGAATCGCAAAAATTCAGGGGGATGAGGGTGTCTATTGCGCCACTAAAGAGGAAAAAAAATCGTAAAAAATCAGCCGGAGATTGATACACATTTATATTAAGTCAAGTGATAGATAGTAGCATGAGAAATGACATATATTTCAAAATCGCAAAAATTCAGGGGATGAGGGTGTCTATGGCGCCACTAAAGAGGAAAAAAAATCGTAAAAATTCAGCCGGAGTTTGAAACACATTTATATTAAGCCAAGGGACAGATAATACCATGAGAAATGACATATATTTCAGAATCGCAAAAATTCAGGGGATGAGGGTGTCTACGGCGCCAGTAAAGAGGAAAAAAAATCGTAAAAAAAT